>VZRV01010669.1:402476-461475 GCA_013398115.1 Falcunculus frontatus | reverse complement strand
GGCGGTGTGGGCCGCCGGGCCGCAGCCCCCTGGCGCGGCGACGGGCGGGAGCCACGGGAGCATCGCCCCCGGCGGCGCGGACGGCGAGGTTGGCGGCGGCGTCCCGGGGGCGGCGGTGGGGGAGGCCTGACTCCGGAGGCTCCCAGGAAAGGAGCTCAGTGCGTCCGAGGACAGAGCCGGGAAGGCGAGCACCCCTGCCCCGCGGGGTGACCCACCTGCCCACACGTGTGCCCCTCGGAGAGTTCCTCCGCGTCGCAACCGGGAGCCAGCACGCTCTGGGGGTCGTGGCCCACCTGAGTGCTCCGCCTGTGTGCTCAGCCTACCGACACGGAGCCGCGGTGGACGCTGGCCCCATAGGTCAGCACCTATAGGTCTGATCGCTGTAACAGAGAGGATTCAAAGTCTTGATCCAGATTTCACAAAGTTCAGGAGAGGAGGCTGGGCTGCTGTGTTCCTGACATAGCTCACAGGAGAAGTTTTGATGCAGCCTTTGAAATGGACATAGAAGTTTTGCTAGGGGACGTCATTAAAGGATATAAAAATGAAAGAGTTTGTACCTAAAAAGCCGATTACTTCTTTGTAATCAAACACAGGTAATTAAGTGGCAACAGGTGGTTCAATAACGATGTTCTGTTTAAAAACAGAAAGAGATAATGGCATCAAATCAGACATATGCTTCCAATGGGGAAAGGTCCCAGTTGCTTCTTGCTCATCCTCAGAGTGATTGTGCCTCACTGACAGACTTGGATACCTCAGCAGTTTATCTACCCAGAAAGATGAAGGTGTGATTATCACATAATAAGCTTACTCATGCTCACTCTGCTCTTGCCGGCACATGCACAGCAGTTACTATGTGATGAGTCTTCTCTGCAACAAACCAAGTACAACTTCTCTGCAACCTGGGGTCCTTTTGCAGCCTGTGCTGCTGTGCCCCCACCTCTACAGATACATGTGCTGGTCGGGGCAAAGCTGCCATGGAAAGAGGAAGATGCTGTAGCCCCAGCTCAGTATGCTCCATCTCCTCAGCTGTTAGCACCAGATGCACAGCAGCCATGTGCAATTCCTGCAGAAGGTGCCCTCCATCCATCCTCAGGATGGCAGAGAGCAGAAGAGGCTGGCCCCTCTGCCCCTTTCCCACTTAGGACTCTTGGGAGCAGCTGTTGTGGTGGCTAAATGGGCTGTTGAAGGGATTCATGGCAGAGACGTTTGTCGAGCACCAACTTTCCACTCAAACCTGCAGCGTCATTTCAGCTCCTAATTATAGCCAAGGTACCTTTTGGGGTTTTGTTGTGAGCTGTTTTTTATTTCAGAACAGGCTGCTCCTGTTTGTTATCAGCAGTGCAGAATCACTAGTCATGGCTGGATGAACATGAGTCCTGGCTTTCCCTACTGCACCTGCATTGCTGGAGCCATAGCTGCTACAGGGGTCATTCTGCCAGGAATCTCAGAGGTAGCAGAAGGCTGAAATGAACATTTCTCAATAGCTCCATGTCTTGGGAAGTTAATTCCATCCGGATGTAACATTGCTTCTAGAGAAGCTGCTGTTTTTGGAGTTACAGCTGGTGCTGATGAGGCATCGTTACGAGAAAGTCCCACAGATAAGATTCCTCTTTAGTCTGACTAACACTGCCCTCACCCTCCTTGGGGTCCTTTGAGCTATTCCTAAGGACTGTAGTGCCATTTCTGTCTACAGGTGGGTTGTAGCTCCTTGCCTCAATCAACTGATCATTGCAGAATTTGGAGCATATGCCTCATTAGTGAGAAGGGACTCACTAGTGCAGGTGTGATTCATCACTTCGGAGAGCACGTCAGGGATCAGGGCATGAAACAGCTTGACTAACAGAGGCAATAACAATGCAGGCAGGGGCCGTGTTACAGAACTGAGTAACAAAACAGCAGCAGCAACTGAAAAAACTGTGTAATGGGACAGAGTGAGAGTACAAAGCAGAAACCTGGCTGTCCACAACACCTGTATCTGGGTTTCAGCTGGGAACAAACCCCAGCTGTTGAGAGAATCTGGAGTACATCCTCCCACAAATTCCTTTTGGAGGTTCTTCATGTATCTCTTTTTCTAGACAAATTAATCTTGGGATCCCAGTGGCTGCATAGCATCCACTGCATACTAAAGAGCTAGTTATTCTGGAGCCAAATGCCAGGGAACAACAGTGCCCTGCTGCAGAGAGAAGCACATTAATTCCAGCACGGCTGAGCAGCGAGATGTGCAGGGACATCTCTCCAGAGAGAGCGTGGCTCCTCTTCCATCTGGCAGCACAAAAGAGGACAGGCCTGAATCCTCAAGACGTGAAGATTATATTATGTAACGTGCACGCTCCCTGCTTCCCGAGACAGAGGTAAGTTAAACTATCCGTGTGATTCAGTCCAAGGCCAAGCCAGAGAGGAGCTGCACTTCCCTCCTGAACCGGGGGGATTCTGGAGCAAGTGAGTAGCCTGAGGCTGGAGGGGGAAGGTAGATCCAATTCCAGCGTGCAATGACAAACAGCACTGCCTGCAAGTGTAAAATCATGGCTTTCTGTAAGAGTGCTTATCATAAAGCATGCCCGTGAGCAAATGCACAAGCATTTCTGAGGGAAGGGTTTGGTCAATTCTTTTTGGCTTCACTTGTGCATAGAGAAAATTTTTGACAGAAGTGGGAATACTGTTAAAACAAACAAGGGCTGCATTGCCTGCCCTGAATTCAGGAGAGTGTATTTCCATTTCAGTTAAAGGCCTAGGAAAGGAGTTCAAGAGTAAAATGTGTGAGCACTGCCCATAAAAAAAAGTCTTCAGCAAGCTGTTGATGGGAAGGCACAAAATGTCTGTGATGTTTTGCAGCAGTTCTCTTGGTTCTAGTTTCTTAGTCTTTCTTATTTCTCTCACCTGCATTTTCAAGAACATAATCATCTAGGGTAGGTATGATATCATACAAACAATTTACTAAAGCAAACTGAATTTTAAGCTGGTCTGGGCTGAGAATCAGGATACTAATCAGGAATCTGTCCTGTAACAGAAGAGGAACTGCCTAGCACTCATTTATGGCCTTTTCCCTCCATTGCTTTTAGAGGGTTTCAGAAACACATCATGTTTCAATAGTCATATAGATGCCAAGTGTTGGTCTTCAGGCATATTGTATTTGGACAGGCATGTGTCTCCTCCAGAGGAAGCAAATGCACTGACAGCTGGAGATTCTGTTTGCTTGAAGACTTGGTATTGCTCTTCAAGCTTTTTTCCACAGGAGAGGAATAATCCTGACAGTATTACAAAGGCATTATTGTTCCAGCTGTAATCCCTATGCTCAAATCCACCCTTCAGGTTACTTGCATCCTGATTGCAAAGAGAGAACTTCCCTTTGTATTTGTCAGGAGGGTGGCAGATAGATTGGTTGTCACTGTTTTCTATGGTCAAATAGCATTGAAGGTGGAAAGGCTGCAACGTGATCCTGTAATAAGCCTACAGGAATGGAAAAGGAGGATGAAGGGCAATGGAACAAAAATAACAGTCCACAAGAGAAATGGCCGAATAACAGGAAAAACACAGTTGTAGAAAAGCCAGATGATGGAGAGATAAGGGGCAGAAGAAGTGTTTAGGGACAAAGGTGAAGCTCCCTATACATTATGATGTAAATATACAGGACTGGCCAGAGGGCCAGGCTGTGCCCACAAAGCTTGCAGTGGGAAAAACAGCTAAGTGCAATCATCAGTGTGGAAGAGGGGATTTGTTTCCAAAGAGAAGCAACAAACCTTTTCACTGTGATGCTTTGTGAGGGCACAGACCTGGGCTTGCCTTTACAGCTCCATGTTGTTGGCACATAAGAGGCCAGCCAAAGAGGGAGACCACATTTCACGCAGAGATGATGCCCCAACCCTTTCTTAGCTTGTAAAACCAAATAACATGAAAGAAGATGTAATAGAAATTCTGCTTTTCAATGGGACAGATACAACTGGGCTCCCTGAGCTACCATGTGTGGCCTAACTTTAGCCAGATTCCTATGAAGCGATCCAACCTCCCCTACTACAGGCATGTAACAAAAGTAAATAATTTTCCTGGAATTACTCTTCACCCTACCTCCTTCCTACACACCCTTTTTGAGTCTCAGTCTCAGTTAACATAGCTAGGAATGCAATTAATTAAGATGATATAGCTGGCTCAGCTTTGCAGTTGTAGAGCCCACGGCTGGCAAATGTCACCTTTTTCATATCAGACATCTCTGTTGCCAAACTACAGTCAACTTCACAGTCACATCTCTGTAGAAAGCACTGCTGTGCAAGTGGAGGTGAACCACAAGGCAGGCAGGAAACACATTAAAGGAGAGATCTGAGTACAGCTTCTAGGAAAAAAACCCCAAACCTCTGAAAATCACTGAAGCAAAACTGATGTGGTTTTAACAGTGGCAGTGGTCTCTCTCCATTTGACACAGTCTCGAGGCATCAAATGATAATGTGACAAATAGTAAATAACAAAGGAACGCTCAATTGGTCAGCTTGTCTTTGGCTTACACTGAGAGCAACAATTAACTTAGGAGGGAGAAAATTAAATCACTTCATAATTTTCCACTTTTCAGAAGACCTGAGCAATGCTCTTTGGTAAGAGCAAAGCTTTTCACAAGCTCATGCAGATGTTTTACAAGCACAATAAACTATGTACATGATGGAGTCATCTCTTTCTGAAATGTGATCTGGACTACAGGATTATGGCTGCTTTTCAGAGAGGCAGGTGGACTCTTCAGCTGCATTAAAAAGGATCCCTGATTATCAGGTTAAAAGCCTGCTTTTTTTTTTTCCAACTAGGAACATTTAATCTTTGCCAGTTAAAAAAAGAAGAAAAAAAGGTTATTTATCAACTGCCTAACGAATTAGTTCAGGGAATGGAAAGAGAGCAGCACTGAAGGCCAGATACTTGCAATACGGGTTGGAAGTAGTTTAGGGACAAAGCTGAATAAATTGCTGTTGCTTGCTCATTGCGTGGCAGCCTGATCTCAGGCCAGTCTCCTGGCAAAGAAGACCTCTTGTATTTATTTTGGGAGAGGGTTATTTTCCGGTGGGAAGAGTATTAAGGTGTGTCAAGATTATCATACATCAGTCCTCATATTTTATTCTGCCACTTTTGATGCGCCTGGGAAATCAGAATAAAAGTAGGTGCTGCTTTCATCCTTTGACTCTTTCAACATCAACAACTAAAATATGAGCTGAACAACTCAATATGTCACAGAACAACTCAGTTATACAACATAAACTCAGTTATACAACAAACAGGCAAGAGTATGAAATAAGTGAGTTGAAATTCATTTGGGATCAACTGGAGTGAATCACTCATTATCTCCAGGGCAGCTGTTCTCTCTCCATAGAGCTCCTCTCTCTCAAATACTTTATTTAATGAACATTGATACTGGTACATAACCAGCACAGTTATAAGTAGAATATAGCTCCAGGGAGAGACAGGGTTTGGCACATCTGGTTTATAACCAGAAAGAAAGATGTTACAAAGGAAGCTGAGTTACAAAATGTGGTCAGGTTTCCGTTAGCAGCCAGTAGCCCCTTTCAGGTGACAAATAGCCCTAGGATGCCAGTGGAGGAAGGACACCTTGTTTCAGCAGCAGCTGAAACAGCTCCTGTGCAGGCATGCCCACCTCCCTGCTGAGCCAGTAGGCTCATGGAAGGAGAGGGGCAAGATGCTGTTACCAGTGACACTGGTACAAGAAACTAGACAAAGGCACTGAGAATTCCTTATCTTGGAGATCTATTTTTTTTTTCAAGAATTAAATAAAAGATCCAATGTCCTGAACAAAATTACAGCTTAGGTAGCATCCCCCTGCCTAAATTACCTTTCAATTTCAGATAAAGCATTTTGTCAACTGTACAAATAAGTTCATTGCAAAATGCTCTCTAGTCCTCATTTCAGAGGGGTGCTGTGTTTTGGTAGTGGATCTAACAACATCTCATTAGTACAATTATCAAGTTATATCTAATAATGTAGGTTTTTAGTAATTTCCAAAAATTCCTTTAAACATCTAGAGAAGCATTTCTATTTCATAATTATTAAAGGATCAAGGTAACTCATATAGAATAAGTAGTTTTATCTGTGCAGTGGCAGAAGTCACCTTTGCAGTTTTCAGGTAGTCAACATACATCAGTGTGTAAGCAGGGAACTGGTGTCAAAAGACGAGTTAATGACCACCCTGACTGCCCATGATTTTGCTTGAATCACAAACGATAAATCCTGGTATTTCCTCCCCCCCCCCCGTGAAGAGTTCCTACAGGGATTTCAGCTTTACTGCACTATGGCTTTGTTCCTTTCCATGTGAAGCACAGGCAGTAACACCTGCTTTCCAAAGGGGTTCTCAGGCTTTTAGATTTAAGAGTCTCTGTTGAGATACAAAGGAGAAAGTGTTGCAGGCTTCTAAAAATCTTTCCACACAGCTTGTACAGAAGCTGGAGGAAACAGAAATCTGCCTCTGGATATGACTTCTAAATGCAAACTGTGGACTTGTGCTGTTATGTCCTTTGTCTTTTGAGGCGGGTTTAAGGAGATGTTAATATTTGCTGTCTGAAGCCCAAGTTTACATCTCTCTTTTATCTGCTTATTAATAACTGTTTATCTGCTCATTAAAACTGTTTTAAAACTGTGTTTCCTGCATTCGTTTACTGGAAAGGCTCTCACTTTGGGCTATCTTTACACTTTGGGCTTTGTTTAATCTGAACAATATATGTCTGAGCTGAATCAATCCTCTGAAAAACATCTCCTTAAGTAAACATGAAGGTTTCATATTCTAAATATGCCAGTTTTAGTGTGAAGGCTCACTCCTAGTCTTTACTAAAATATATAAACATTGGGAAGAGCTGGCAATTGCCTAAAATAGCTGAATCAGTGTAAGAGGAAAGGGAATGTTCATTTACAATGAATGAAAATCTTAAAAACCATAATTCAAAAATTTATTATTGATTAGCAAAACCATCTCTTTATTCCTTTTCAGTGACTTTCTGGGATATCCACTGTCAGGAAACAAGTAGTTGCCAGTTTCCAGGTGCTCTCATCTGTTTACCCAGCTGAGGAAAACCTAAGGCATAGTAGGATCTCATCAACACCGGCACTTTATGAAATGTCTTAATTACCTCAATTTCTTACAGCTTCTTTCACTTTCCAGACGATTTAGAGCTGCAAACAAGGCTCCCAGAAGACTTTATAGAAATTCTGTTCATGACACCACTTAAATACGTACATGACAGCAAGTCATACTCTTTCTAATAATATCAAATATTTAAAAATATACATTGTCTGAGCTTAGACATTTGAAATGTATTGTTAATTTCCAATGGGTTTATGCATTAAAGGCGTGAGGACTAATGACAGACTAGGAAGATCAAACAGAGGTTTTTCCTGACACTCCAGCTCTGAAGGACTCAAATGTGGATAAGACTGTTATGTAAGACAGGCTTTTGGATATCACTGAAGGGCTTTACAATTAAGATTGAATATTAATAAAAGACTTAAACTGAAAACCTCCAGCTATTAGAAGGATTAGAACTTTGCAGTGGGCTAGGGGAATACATACAATGTCAAAGCCATTTTCTTGGTTGTGATCAAAGGCAGAAAAGGCTGTAGGACATACAACAACTTAGAAGAAGGGGAATAGAGCTGCAGCATCATATAACTATTATTATTATTACTATTATTATTATTATTACTATTATTATTATTATCATTATTATTATTATTATTATTATTAGCAGCAGCAGCAGCAGCAGCAGCAGCAACTACTTGTGCAGAAGAAAAAGGACAAAACATAGATAGGCTGCTATCTCTCATAGCAGCCTAGGGACTCTTGCTCAGCAATGTATCCTCTGACAGAAGGTATCTGCACAAGAGGGGAAAAGCATCTGCTCATTTACACCCCTATGGCTGTACTGGCTGTCCTGGGAAGAGCATGTGAGATCAGAATTACCACTCGGTGCTTTTGTCATTCAGTGGCGATATCAGCTCCTCGCACCAGAGCAGTGCCCAAGAGGAATGAGCATGGATGTTAACAGGGCTCAATGCTACATAAACAAACTGAGATTTATTTTCTGGAGATTGATTCTATTTTCCAAAAACAGTATCTCAAGAAAGTGCCCTAAAGGGTATTTATTTTGAGAGCCCAGGCCATTTCTCTGTGATTCTCATGAGAACAATTGCTCTGATAGTTTCATTGTGTTCTACTGAAATATCAGGTTGTAATACACTGTAACCAGGCAAATAGTATTGGCTGAATTTTGAATATATTTCTTACTTACAAAGTATCCTCCTCCTGGAAAAACCTGGAGACTGACTCCCTCTGCCAATGTGTCATTCCCACATCATGACTTCTACTGCAAGGACTGCCTGTAGTATGTTCCCTCCCAAGGCATAGCCTTGGCCACTGTAACTGTGAAGGATTCAGTTGCCCAGGCTCAGGAGCGGTGACATGGCCAAAAAGCCGTCATTGGGTTAAGTAGAGACAGCTGGAAATGCGTCACTAATAAGGAATAACTTTGAAAGCAGTTTGGGTGCAGAGGGATTAAGGAATGCCATATGGTATCAGGAATAAAAAGATGCCAAGCAGTGTAACTTCAACGGAAAAGAAGAAGCTACTGAGATGTCCAGAAGAGCTGAAAGTCTGGAAATACAGAAGGCAATCGGGAAAACATAAATTGCATGTGCACATGCTATAAATCCATGTTTATCTAAAAGCCATGCATGCCAGTAAAAAGGAAGACAATCAGAAGCTTTATTTTTCTTAATACTCAATTTTGATGCATTTGAAATGTTTAAGAGGTTCCAGTCAATTCTGGCAGTGAAAACTCCTTAGAAGTCCATATACACTATGAGATAGTGCACTTCACATAAAATTGAAATGGAAAGATTTATTTTCTTTAGTCAATATAAAAAAAAGGAAAGTAAAGGTGAAGAAATGCATGTGCCTGGCTGACTCTTACCTTTTCAAAGATTACTAAGGGGTGTCTCTCCCGAGATTTTTTCAGAAAATTCAAATTAAGGTCTGTCCTCTTAATAGGGAATTGATTCACTCTCAAAATTTTCAAAGCTGTTAGAAGGTCAAAGAACCATCCTCTGGCAGTCATCCAGTCCAGAATTTAATGCAAGTCAGATCTAAACTCCACGAAAACACAAAATACGCCATACGAGTGATCTGAGAGATGTAAGCACATTTAGCTCAAAGATCAAATCATGGAGAACCACACATGCTCTATGATAATAACCAGGATGGACCAAGAAAATATTTGTCATGCAGAAGAAGATGCCAGAAATGTCACAGATCAGCTTTGCACATTTTGCCAGCAGCAGCAGAGCTTGCACAACACGGACGAGACCTCTGCAGTGTCACCTCCAGTGAACTGTTCATAGGGGGAAAGCGCAGTGTTGCAGCTGGAAATGAATATGTTGTCAGCTTTAAAGGAAATGAAACATTTATTAAATTGGGCAATGGCACATGAGTACCATGCTAGATGCAGTCTTATGTGCAATTAAAAAATAAAACAACAAATAGAGCAAGGGATATCCAGGTAAAATTCAGAGATTACACTGATAAGCCTGTCACTATTAAAGGATTATAGAGACTAGATACATGAGTAAATAGGAGACTGAAAAACATCTAAGGGTAGTGGAAAGAGTATTTTTTACTGTGCCGGAGGCACAGCAAGCCCTAGACTTGAACAAATGGCAGCACAGGTAGGAAAGTTGGTACAACACAGAATGCAAAGAAAAGCCTGATACTGATTTTCCAGCTGAAAGACACCAGTCGTATCTCTAAGACTTTCCAGTGACAGAAAGGCTTATTGGTCTCAGTCACCAACTAAGTAAAAAAGACAAGTCACAGAGAAAACCCAACATGCTGCTTTGTCAGTGGTACTGACACCATATTCTGGCACTGTGGATAACTTCCAGTCTCCATTATCCTCACTTCAACAATGTGGTGGAAATCAGTATTAAAATAAGTTATCATTTATTGGCAAATCCTCTTGTTAAAACTGTTGCAGTCAGATGCTAATATGTATTTAATATCAGATAATTTGATCTGAAGCAAGTAAATCCAAATTACTCACAATGAATTAAAATTCTAATTGATCCTTAGGAAACTGTCAATTAGATTTATTTCTTTTTTACAGTCTAAAGATACGTAAAAGGAGACTTGCCTGTACCATTGCTGTAAAAATTAGCTGAAGCTTTCAGGCCAGTAGTATCTATTGGTTCATAAATTAGTGCCCTCTTCTACCCAACAGACTTTGCATCATTTTATTAATAAAGTTCCAAAGTTCATTACCACTTCAATTTACTATCTCTGGCTTGAAATCTTGAGGATTATTGATAAAGTGGAAATAAAAATACAATTACAGGCAAGACTATATTAACTAGATAAATAATTCTTGAAATACTATTACTGTATTTACAACTAAAACTTCAATGCATACTTTATGTATAATTTTGAGTATTTATAATGAAAGCTAAGAGTCTCTGATGCAACATATTAGAAAACCACACTAATAAAATAGGGCTTTTCACCTGTAGACAATGTATTTAACAAAATAAAAAATGAGAATTAGAAGACTTATACTGAAAATAAACTGAAGTTAGAGGAACTGGAGGTTTGAAATAATATAAAGAGATAGATAAAAAGGAACAAACTCAAAAGTTACACCTTGTAGTCCCCAGATCCACCAGCTTTACAAACATGATACAACACGTGTCATCATTTATGACGATCAATAACGCTAAGCAAATACTCACAGGAGGCTGTGAACAGAGGAGGTTGTCCTAGAAGATAGGCATACGCTGTAGAGGAACACAGAATACATTTCCAACTCCAGGAACAGGATTTTTGCCTTGACTGACAAAGTGACAGCTTGGGAGCAGTTATTATAAGTTGAAACAACTTAATCTAGATATGGTATCACCAAGTGGGCCTAGCACACCCTAACAACAGTAGTTTTATACATTGACAGACATCATCAACTTTATGTTACACTCTAAATTCTTCAGAGAATAATGAGGATATTTAGCTTTTATTAGTTATAAGTCATTATCAGAGCTGTGTATCATAGAGTGATTGTTTTGTTAATTTTGATGACGATGATCTGGTTTGAATAGACGTGTGAGATACTGAGCATTTAAATAGTTTAGCCTCCCAGACACAGGAACTCTGTGGAAGAAGCCCAGGAGAAACAGTTGAGCAGCTGAAAGTCTGACTGATTACTGAATGTTATGCTAGCAGAGCCCCTGCACAGCTCCCTGCAGTGATTTCTGCTGGCAAGAGAGCCTGGAAATTGTAATAAAAAGCAACACTTGTTCATTACAGTGACAGTAGGGTGAATTGTACACATGTTCAAACAAGATGTCAATGCTAAACACTACTGATTACCCAGATAATGCTTCAGTCACTAACCCCATCCCTCAGCCTACGGTGTTGTCTCACTCCCAGTGAGAGCTGGGGAGTATGAAAGTTTTCCCACAGTTATTCCCCCCAGTCCAGTGCTATTCCTGGAAGCACAGTATGGTCATATTGTCTGAATCCCCACTTGCTGCAGAAACACTGATCTGGAACATTGCATCCTGTACCCCTTGGAACAGCAAATGTTTTACAGGTCCACCTGTGACCCAAGAGCCAGGAGGACAGCATGGGAGGAATCATCAGCAAGAAAGCCCTTAATGAAGAAATGAAAAAGGTCTCCCTTGGAGAGGAGGCTTACTGGAGTGAAATGAAAACAAGCCCCATCCCTCCTCCCCTACGCACACATACACACACCCTAGAGGCTTTTGCAAAGCCACAGGAGCAGAAATAATTTTGTTTGAATCCATCAAGCATTAAAATCTGTTCACTGAGGGATTGAAGTGAAAAATGAGCCGGAGACAGGAATTAGAAGCTCACTGCCTGGGCTGTCAAAAGGGATTTTCCCCAGATAGAAAACAAGCAATTGGAAATGCAGGGAAGTAAATCCTTTCAGGCTCTGACATGTATGCACATTCTTTGTTTCCCCTCCCAGCCCTTTTGGTTCTGGGTTCATTAAGTCAGATCTGTACACACCTTCTTGTGCACTCTCTGGCTATATTGACCATCTTTGGGATCCCCTTCCAGGAGTCTGCTCAAGAATGTTGCAAGCCTCAGGCCAAGTGAAGTGATGAGATACTCAGGGGAGCCAGCTGCACTTCCATACTCATGTACTCATGGCTACCTAAAGTGCCAAAGGGAAGACAGGGCAGCTGCTGAAAGGATAAACCAACAGCTCTAAGAACCATTTTATCTACTGTGTAAAATTTGCTGAAGACGAGGAGCAAAGCTGACATTCTAGTTATAATCACTTATGAGTTACAAGCACCTTAGTTTACCCCTCAAAAAAAAACCCCAAAACCACTGCACCGTATGTCCCTGAAATATGGTCTCTTTTTCTCAAGACCAGTACAAATTTCTCTGCACCAGTTACATTTTGTTGATGTTTCATAAGTTTATTTGCAACCATAAAAACCAAATGTCTACTTTTCCCAAAATGAAACAGACATTACAGAAAATAATGTGGCAGCTAGGAAGAGTTTGGACTACTGTGCAGAGGCAACCTCCAGTCCAGGTCATGAGGTGCATGTCACATATCTCTGCAGTCTTATAGCTGTACTTCAAGAAATAAATTATCATTGCAGCACTGTTTGGTTTATGCAAGGTAGACTTCCCCTTTAGTTGGTTGCCAAAGCTGAAGGCAAGAATTATTTATAGCAAAGCTTCTGTATGAAGATAATCAACACGACCCACTGTAGAAAGGCTAGTATAGCATTGGGTCCATAGCACAGGGATGTAGGGCAGCCAAAAGAGAGACCACCAAGGAAACCTATATCAATCTACCAAATGGCCTTAACACAGAGTGTTTATGCTGATCAAACTGTGCAACAGCTGCACACTGCTGAGCCAATTGTCTACTGAATGAAGAACGGAGAGGAAGAAAGAAGTAAAGAGGAAAAAAAGAGAAGATGAAAGGCCAGATATGCAGCATTTAAACTGTGGGAAGAAGCAACAGACTGACAGAAGAAAAGGAGCCATCTAACTGCAGCCCAGTTCCAGACACACATGCAAATTGGTTTAAGAATAGGACAGAGGTAGAACAAGAACAAGGTAAGCATTCACATACCAGGATCCCTGGTGCTTTGTGGCTTTGAATTCAAAAGCCAGTTAAGAAAGCAGACAACTTGAAGAAGTTTAATTTGACATAAAATTTTTATGTGTGCTAATATGCTTCAAGATAAAGTCCATAGTTACCTAGATACAAAGACATATGAGTTTGTAGTAAATATTTTCTTTAACACATGCTGTCCTCTACTGTTGTGTAAAATGCTTTCCTATTGTACTGTGACTCTGATAATAACACTACCACTTAGGTGGTGTTTCATCGCTACAGATCACACTGTGCTTAACCCAGGGAGTATCATTATCTCTGTTTCACATGTGGAGTCATGGAGGCACCTAAAGATGAAATGAGTCCACAGCAAAATCAGGAAACTACAGTTTTGTAATGTTAGCCTATATAGAAGAGAAACCTCAAGAGGTTTAAATGGGATTTGCTGGCAGCATAAAGCCTGTTTGAAAACACCCGTGACAAGAGTTCATCTTAATGGTGAGCCGGGGATAAACGTGGACAAAGAAAAGATAGAGGTGATAATGCTATGGCCATGAGTTAGAGAGAATCAGCAAGTGTCAGCTTTGAAGCTACAGTAAAAGAGTTTGTGTTTTGTTCACACTGATAATATTCACAGTTGTCTCCCTGCTCTTTGAGAAGCTGATGAGTTATCACCAGAATCTTGCACCAGGACCACAGCACCCAGACAGCTGAGCAAAAGACCTGGAAAAGATGTTGGCTGAAGTCAGCTGGTGGCTGTGTGGCTCTAAGGACAGTATTTGGGTGGGGGTTGATCAGTATCTGAGAAGTCTTATGTGCTATCCCCATTCTTGTCCCTTTCCTGCTGAAGATGCTGCTGCACTGAACCTGAAAGGTCTGGTTATAAATAGCTTCTCCCTGCAGCTCCTCAGTAAGCCACTGAGGTGGAATGAGTCATCTCTGCCAGCTCCGTGCCCCCCCCAAAATGACTGCGTCAGGTTGGGAGCGTGGCTGCCAAACACAGTAGTACACACTGTTCTCTCTCAAAGGGCAGTGGCCTTGGGAGACAGGGACCACTAAACAATCCAGATCTACTCATTACTCATAAGCACCCAAAAGCCACATCACTTTGTCAATAATGTGACATCCACCAAGAGGGCTTAGAAACGTACACTGGCAACAACTCCCTTTGTCCACACCATGATCCACACCACTCTGGTTTTCAACTGGAGCTTCTAACCCACTAACTGGTTTGTTATGGAAATGATTGAGCAGATCTCTGAGAGTGAACCTCTCATTCTGCTTACAAAGAACTTTTTTCTTACCAAGATTTGGTGACATTGTTCAGCAATTGGGCTCAGCAAGAAGCAAGTGAGCTGACAAGCCCTCACCTCTAGGTGAGGTGTGCTACTAGGCGCATCTCTGTATTTCCTATGATAAAATAACATGAGAATTTTAACAAGAAAAGTCAGATTTGCTTATTCCATTGTGAGAGAAATTAACCCAGCAGATAGACAGCTGTATCTCTTTTAGTTCTGTTGCAGGAAAACAGAGTGTTCTTTGGTGTGATTTCCTGACCTTGCATAGGGCACCAGGTACCCAGAGTAAAGAAATTCTAACAATTATTTGTTTGTTCATGTTGACTTTATTCAGAGGAAGATGGAGCTCTCCTGAAATATGTCCTTTCTCAAACCTAAGACAATAAAGATAGATGTTTCATGAATTTTAGGATAAACACCTATGTAAGTAAGTAAAGCACAAGTCCTTGCCAAGAAAATCACACTAGTTTGCTGTGGTTAGCAGAGACTGAAGGGGTTGGGCATGAGTACTTACAGTGGGGGAAATAATTTAAACCAATACCGGGTTAAAAGGAAGGAAAAGAATATCAGAAAGGGAGGAAAATACAAAGTCAATGCTAAAGAAGAACACAAGCAGAGTCCAGAAGCCAGTATTACCATTTAAAAAAAAAAAACAAAACCAACAAAAAACCAGAAAGCAAGATTTGGAAACAGAATATGAGGAAATCTGCTACATTTCTTTCACATGGAGAGTTTAAGACAATGTGATCAAAATTATTCTGGTATTTTTTCCATAAACTAAGTTTAATGGCTGTGTCCTGTGGCTCACTCAAGCATTGTGTGAGAAAGCAAGCTCTGGACAACAGCACACACAGTCAGCATAATTGAACAGTTCAGTTAAAGTCAAACCTTTGCAAGTAGAATCTTGAAAAATAAAATTCACAAATAGCTGTTATTTGAACTGAAAAAAGTAAGGGTGATGATAATCCATGCAAACAGAATAAACAGGGCAATGTATTTCAGTTCTCTCTGTTTGCCAGCCTTCAGTGGTGCTGACAAGAGCACTATTTCCCAGCCCTGTGGCCACTGCCAGTGGTCCCCAGCAGTGTACTGTGTGGTGGCAGAAGGTATGTCTTCTTTCAGGTCATGCTGTGATGCCAGCGATGATGGAGCTTGGCAGACTTTTTGCTACCAGCTGAGGTGATACAGTGTTGTCTCAACAGAGGCAGAGGGTGATGCAGCTTTACATGAGCTGCCTCTACATTTTCCCTCCAGTTTATAGTTCATCATCAAACCAACAAGGTACATTCTGTTAAAAGTTAATGACTTTGTTCTGATAGAGTTTTAAAACATACCTACTCTGGAATTTTATAGGTTCATCATGTGCAGCTTCATCATTTTTATATTCATGTCTGGGAATATTTTATCTTTGGTCATTTTTTTTCCTAAACAGAAGTGATTTACTCCATAGAAGAATCTAAACCTTGAAAAGACCCTAGTCCTGCCTTCTACCACCTTCTTAGCACTTAGAAGTTATTTACTGGTACCTGGCTCTCATAAAAGGACAATTCTCCTTTCTGCTACTACCTCTAACTTGTCTTCCCTTTCCTCATTATTGCCTTTTCCCTGTCTCCTAACAAGGATACAGAGAACAATACCTGTTTTCTCTTGCAATGTTCCCGTATCAGTGAGCAATAACACAAGAGCCTCACCTCCCTACTTTTCAGAAACTTAATGCTTCGGTCCTTTGCTGTATTTGAAACTCAGTGCAAGTTACTCTATCCATAGCTGTAGTCCTGTTACTTGCCACTTGGATGCAGAGATAGCAGCCAGTGCAAGATACAGGACATATCTCAATAGATAAGAGAGCAAATTCTTTGCTCATTTGCAAAGTACAATTCCAATTACTACCAGAGATTAAGCCAGTGTACCCAGAGGGAGCATCTGTCCTAACAATACCCAGGAATGCCAATGGCAAAGGCTAGGGTAACAGTTCTACGATCAAGAGAATGGTAATTCTGATACTTAAGAAGCACAATATATAGTTTTATTACTGAGCAAGAAAATAGTTAATAAAAAGAAAACTAGGAATATGGGAGGCAAGAGCCTTAGTAAGGGCCAAGATGGTGATGGAAGAGGGGAAATGCTAACAAAATACAATCTCTTGCTTTGAATATTTGTAAAGGCAACCACATCCCAAAATACCCTGTAGGACATGAAAAAAATCCCAATGAAACAATTCCACCAACATGTGTCCTAATTGCCCCAGGACTGTGAGCCGTCCTCTTGTCACACACAGCAAACTTGGAAATTAAAGGTACTGAAATCAACAGGAATGAAATAGCTACTGCTAGAAAAGGATGAGAACTTTGATAGAGCAGCTGAGTGATATAGCTGCTACTTCCTGGAAGGGGCTGCCACTTACAACCAGCAAACAAGAAACATAGTTCCTTCAGTTGAACTGGTGCTTGCAGGATCCCATCTATATTCTTTCTTACCTGAGACCCAGTACCTCTCTAACATCCAGGTCTGTTTCATCCTCATCAATGTCATTCTTTGGCTACTCTGAACAAGGGGAATTCCAGCTCCTAAAGACAAAAAGTGAACAAGCAATTAGCCCAACTACATCGGTGGGTTCTCTGCCTTTTACACTAGGATTATTCAAAGTATTACACATATTTCCTAGAAAAGCAAGCCGTCTTAAGTCCTATAGGCTGTCTGCCAAACTCTCCAGAAATGTATACAGATTTTCCTTAAACATCCCAAGGGAGAATGTTTTCTGTTATGTCTCACCTTGTGTAGTTTCCCACAAAGAGCATGGTGTACAAGGCGAACAGAGATAACCAGGAGTTTTTCGTAAGCAACATGCCCTTGCAATAGACAAAAATTCATGCTCGTCAAGTTCCAAATTGAACACTCCACTTGAAAACTGACCAAGGAAATATTTAAACTGAAAACTTGAAGGAACAGGGGAAGCAGTTAAAAAATCCCAACTCAACCCAAAGCACGTTCAGGTAAGAATAATGCAGGACTCATAGTTCAACTCTAATTTCATTCCTGCATTCTTTCACCATCGTATTTTTTCTCCTTTCTGATCCACTGAATCCACTTTGCTTTCCCCTCCGCCTATTCTACTGCATTGAGCAGAGATGTAGTAATTATGCAACAAGATTTTTCTTAAATTGCAAGGTGGAATGATTAAATTGTGTATATGAACAGAAGAAAAATGCTCCTGATGGAACAAAAAAGTTAAGAACAGGTAGAAAGGTGCTGATGCCCAATGCACATCCAGTTGCTTGGCCCTGCTGTACAAGAAATGCCACAGTTGAAGTGCACTGTCATCCAACTCAGCTACAGCAGGATTTCAGATAATGACCAGGACACAGCATTTATATTTGCTGTCATTGTTGTTTAAAAGAAAAATGTATTCCTTTTAGCCTGTCCAGACTTTTCAGTTTCTCTTAGAATGCAGTTTAAGAAAAATAAAAAGCAAAAGAAACTGATTACTCCACTATGGATAGGAATATGGAGGAGATCACCATATGTGTAGGATAAGTATCCTCCTATTGCAAACGTGTATCAGTCAGTCAGCATCATCTGCTCTGTGGGATAAAAATGCCTCAGACACTGTGAAAACATCAGAATTTCCCATCTAATTTACAGCGCTTACTGCTATTCAGCAGGATCAGCCATGAAGATTAAGGTGATCTTGCTCTTTTGCCAATTGCCGTTTCCTTTCTTCTCTTTTTTTTTTTTTAATTGAATGTTCACCTCCTCTCCCGCCCCAATGTTAAAACTCTGAAGAGACATCAACAGAGTCATGAGATTCGCAGAGGAACTGATTATGCTGGGGTTAGGAAATTAGAGCGCTCTGCAGAATTTTCAGCAGATGCTCTCCAATACTGCTTTTATGCCCATCTTTCATTGATTTTGTTATACAGTATCAAAAGGGCACTGTAGGCCCCCATCTGAATCTAGTGCCAATGCACTGAACAAAAAGTCACTCTGTCCCAAGGGAGAAGAGAAGGAATGGGTAAAGAGGAGCAATATGAGAAAGAGAAAGCAGCACAGGGAAGAAAGACCAAGAAATAGTTGAAAAGAAAAAAAAAAATCTTTCTTTTTGCTCTGCATACCTTCTCTTGTTTCTTTCCCACACTCGAGTCCCCCTTGTCCCCTCATGGGGTAGTGGGCTAATCTGGTCTGCAGTATGATGGCTTTAAAATGAAACCCAGTCCAAACCTGACTTTTCAATTTCTAAAGCTCTGGAAGGGAACAGGCAGGAGGTAAAAGCATCCCAGAGGAAGCAAGGCTTCTCTGGCAGAGCTGCTGCAGCAGCAAAGCTATTAATAAATGTTTGCAATCTTTTAAGCGCTCTTCTAAATTGCCATCGTGTTCTTGCAAACCCCATAGTGTGTCAGTGCAGCTGTCTCCTCCTGCCTGCCTCCCCGTGTTCGTGCATGTGAGTGAGGGGGAACATCAGGAACACGCTCAGATCCAAGGGCTGCTGCAGCATTAGAGGGAAATGATTTTGACAAGTGCCTATTTAAATCTTCCTTATTCCAAAGGAAGCCGCCCTATTAGTTGCATTTATGAACCATATTTTCACCTGGTTTTCCTTCTCCAGCAAGGCCCACCTCCTCAATTATGACACTAAACTTTTTTTCATTAAAAAACCACATCTGATCTGTCAGGCCTGGGACCTGCCACCCAAGATGCCACGTCTTGTGATGTGATAGCACTGCAGTCTCAATCACCAAGCAATCATTCTGGCTTAAGCAAAGATATTCTCGGCCACAGAATATTTTTGTACATTTTATGAGACCCACTATGGAGCTTATAGTCACCAGGGTACAACACAAACATATATTGCTCTTCAGGCTTTTCTAGAGGGTCAATTAGTCAGAATATAAGTGGACTGGAGAGCTGTGATCCTATTTATGGTAAGAGATAACATTTCAGGATGAAAAGGATTAATACTTTTAAATAAATTGTCATTTGCCTCTTCATGTTTCTAAAGTGTATCCATTATTGTCCAAACTAGGATATAGAAGACAAAGCCACCTTCTAACGTCATGGTGGAGATCAGCTTAATCCTTTCTCTGTTCCCTCCCCCAGCTCAAACTCTCATCTTTATCCTAATTATAATAGCATTTGAAATTATCATGGTTTAAAAAAAGATGCCACCTTATATAATATTCTTATTGCTTATTAATGATTTCAGAAGGGAGAGCAAGTTGCCTTGCATTCTGGGAATTATGCAAACCAAGGCTGAACCATACCTTGTTGGACTCCACCAGTTTCTTATTTGGAAGCCTGATGCATGAGGATTACCATGTAATAACAGATGTTAAGGCTTTTAGTGAATGACAGGCCTGCTGCACATACTTGAACAAGAAGACATGACAGGCGTCACATTTCACAGTGATTAGCCTTGGGCACTTTTCAAAGGCAGAAGACCCGAGGCAAAGTGACTTTAACCGCCCTTCGAGTGTGATAATCCCCAAGCCGGCACAGCCTGAGGAGTTTGATTGCTGTTTGGCATGGGAGCTTATGAATAATGATACAGAGAACAGCAGACTGCATATCAGTGACACGGTTACTCGGCACTGACAGCCAGAAAGACGGTCTGCTTGCATACGAAGTTCTTAAGTCCACTATTTAATCTAAAGTAACTTATATCCTGTCCTCAAAACATCACCTCCTCTATAAAGCTATAATGTGTGAAAGGCACTAAAGAACTGAACTAGAGATTTAGTATGTGTCCTTCAATTTCTTGTCTTTGTCACTGTGGTATTTTTCTGTTGGAGAATATGGGGTAGAGTAGGAGGGAACATGAACGGGAGGAGGAGCTCTGTATCCATGTTATAAATTGCTGCAATTTTATTAAAAAACGAGCTTCAATATAAGATGACACCATCTGTCTCTGATACTAAGAGACTATTAAAAGACTAATGAAGTTGCTTGCCCCCACACTTACAGAGAAAGACCTGCACCCTACAAGTCCCAAAAATAAAAGAGCTTAGTATGTATAATTTAAATAAATTAATTAAATAAAATTATTCTAAAATGATTTTTTTACTGTCTGTGATCTGACTCACAGGAGCTGATCTTACAATTCTGGGTAACATTATAAAAATAGGAAACAACAGAGAGTATATATTCTTTTTCAAGCAATAGGTTTATCAAGGTAGCAATACACATAAAAGTGTTGAGAGCTGAAGTTGAATGTATATTGTAGAGGAATCTAATAAATATTCAAAATAATCTTTTTATGCTTTTTTAAAATCCTACATCTTACAAAACAAGAACTTCATATTTATCGATTGAATAGCTGTCCCTCTGTGTGCCACGAACAAAGCTAAGAAAATTTTTAGTTTGGCCAAGTGGTTGGGGTCAGGACAGGGAAGTAGAAGAGGTAGAACGAGTTAGAAGAACCAATACATCTTCTGGAGACAAACCATCACATCTAGAAATATTCCCATGCCAGTATCTTCAGAAACAAACAGGGGTGTCCTGCAGACAGTGCTGGACATTAAATTGCAATGTTGCAAGTGTGGTGCTATTACATCAGCAGAGTCCCTCTCTGGCACTTACCCTGGAAATGGTGTCCCTTCAGTGCCTGTTTTGGTATTGACAAAGAGAAGCCACACTGCAAAAACACTGGCTTCTACAGGATGAAAGTCTTGCTACCTCTACACATCCTACACAGAGGAAAAAAACCCCACACTTAACTGGCTCCAGCTTAGCTTCTTGACCTGTAAGCAGGTTATGGTTTTAAGCTACACACAGTCCACAATTCCTGATGTGTCTCACATTCTGTCTTTATACCATCTTGTGGCTTGCTGGCTGGAAGAGTGGTACTTGGCTTGGCACAGACATGCGGGCAGCCCAGGATGCTGACATACAACAAGCATATGCTGAAATGTGGGGAAAAGTGAGCTCCCTTAGGAAAGATGGAAAATGAAACCAGATGCCACCAATACTGAGACAGAGAAGAAACCAGATCTCATCCTTTAGATGACTTGATGGAAGCTGCTCATGTTCAGAGACAGTAGGACCAAATTCAGCTCTAATTAAGTCACTAATGTTACAGTGGGATAAACATGGTCTTTTAAGCATCACAGGTATGAAACAGGAACACAGAAGGTCACATAGCAATAGCTCCTTGAGTTCCAGCATGAGCACTGAGGAATTTTACTGAGGGGGCCTGAGGGATGTGCCCTGGGTCAACTGCCCCCTAATCATCTCACTCTGGCAGATGCTATCAAGCACTGCAAAAAGGTTGTTATGTGCATCACCAGGAGCTTTAGCTTGGAACCAACCAGCAGGCAGAAGGCATCTCAAATGTAGCTCAAACCCCTGTGCCCTCAAGGCAACTGGTGGCAACAGCCTTGAAAATCCAGCAAGATATTTTTTTGGTTTGTTTCAGTCTTCCCAGTGAACATAGCTAAAAAAGTGGCAAATATTGACACTGTTTGACTCAAGTGCAAGCACATCTTTAGAAAAAAAAAATTGAACAAAATAAAAATAAAAAGCCCTAGCAAGCTTCCCAAAATAGGTCAGATGCTCCCAGTACTTTTTGTCTTCTCTGATCTGTAACAGCCATTGCCTCTAGAAATCTGTTTGCATTTACTGGTCTTTGTGAGCACCCCCAGTCAGCACAGCAGAAACAGTCACTCTTGATTCTCCCCACCTAAATCACACCACACACTACACCCTACTCTGCTTTTGAGGGGCTTTCACCTGCTGTGCTGGGCTGTGGGACGCTGCAGCTAAAATTGGATCTAGGCAAGAACAGACGAGTGGGGAGGTCTATGTCAGAGTGGGTCAGGCAAAGAGTTGAGACCCGTGTGCCACAGCTAGGCAGTGACTGACACACTCCTTGCACCAAGCTGACACCAGTACAAGCCAAGACTCTGCAGCTGCCTAGGGGCGCCCTGGCTCTACCCCACCGAGCAGCTCCAGCACAGCCCCCCCTCTCCCCTGCATGCGCTGCTGCTGCCCAGCCAGAGTCCAGCAGCAGGCACGCATTCTATAAGGTTGCTTCAGGGTGCCTGTCCTCTCGGCTCAGCACTGAGTGATGGATGCACTGGAAAATGTTTTTCATTGCCTCCCTCATCAGGGAGACAAGTGCTCTGCAGAAGACTCTGATCCTACGCTGCTCCTAGGCTGCTGGAGTTAAACATAAAGCCATGTAGAGAAAGGATTATTCAATATGCAGCAACATAAGCAGATACATCTTACTGTAAAATAGGGCCTTGGCTTAATCTGCTCACGGGAATTCAGAGGAAAGGAGAAGCAGAGAGCAAAGATCTGCAAGACTACAGCAACACCAGACACATCATCTTTGTTTTAGAGTGGCCCCTACACCAATTCTTATGTGAAGAAGGTTACTCAGGGTAGGCTATGTTTATGCCACGTGAGTTTATATTATCTCATTTATTATATTACTTAAGTGCATAATAACTCAATAATTTATTTGTAGCATTCCTTGGAGTAGATAAATGTCATTATCCTCATTTCGGCAATGTGAAACTCAGGCCTGGAGAGCTTAAAGGCCAGATTTTTATGCATATGAAGGAGCCCAGCTCCTACTGAAATTAAAGGAAGTTATGTACCTACATATTTTGACAACAGGAATCAGTGGGGCTGTTAAGAATTTCAGGCCACTGGCAAACCTATCCACTAATTTTATATAATTGAAAGTGCTCTGCTCTTGTTAAAATTCTAATTTTTCTTTTCTTTTTCAGCTTAATTCAAATAACATAGCCTCCACTCCATCAGACACCTCTGCTGTCTGTGCATACCCACAAAAGACGTACTGGTTACTAAAGAGTCATGGGTGGTTTTGGCTTTTTTTCATAAGCTTCCTCCCCAGATAGGCAATTTCGGGGTCTGCTTTGTTGTGATTGTTTGTTGTTTTATAAAATACCTTCCCTTTGGTGGTTATTCCATGGGTTTCTGGAAATTTACTGAGGAAAAGTCTTACAGCATCCTCAATGACAACCAGCCCTTCAAAATGCACCTCCTGTTTCAGTGCCATTCAGCACAGAACAAAACACGAGTCCTGTCTCACAGGCTGCTCTGAGATTTGTTATCTCTGAAAATCCCGATCTCAGGTGTGGGCTGGAAAGTAAGACTTGCTGAGACCATTCTTAAGTTTATGGCAGTCTTTGCCATAACATTATGGAATGTTGTAAGACTTCCTATAGATAGCAATAAGTTAAAATCCTGCTAATGCTACTGGATTCTTTGTGAAGGAGCAATTTTTCAATTACACATAATTAATAGTAATTACCCTTTATCTTCAGAGACCAGAACAAAGAATAATTAATCCATTTTAACATCCCCGTTAAGGAGGTATTAAATATGAGGGTTTTACACAGCAGATTACATAGTAAGTTATGCGTCTTACAGTTGAGTCTGTGTTCCCTAATACAGAAAGGAAAGAGGAAAGAGAAAAGAATCCTGAATTATCTGAACTAATATCCTAGTTCTTGCCTTAATTTCATTAATTAGTTTGGAAGCAGCTGTTTTCTTCTTGCAGCAGCTTGCTGCAAATGAAGTGTGCTGCCTACAGATCTCTCATATAAAGCAGCAGTTTTACCATATTTTATAAATAATAACATTCAAGTGGACAGATTACTAATTTTTACATGTATCTATGAATAAGGTACTTGCAATTATCCCCATTGCAGAGCTGGAGAAAATGAAACTCAGAATTCTAGGGCCAGCTTCTCACTTGGCACATCGCCTTTTTGTACTGCTCTTCTCTCACGCTGGTTTTTGCTGCACAGGGAGACTCCTGATTCTGTGCTCATGCTGGACAGCATGTGCCAAACGCACAGACACTTAATGCCCTTTATCAGATCTTAATATTTGGCTTAAATCTTCCAAAGTGGCTTCCAATTTCCGCTATCTTAATGGAAGCTCACCTTATAACACACAGGATGTCTCTCAGAGCATATGTCCTGCTCTTGACTATTAAAAAAAACAATCAAAGAAATGTGAATTTACTATTTTGAACTTAAGCAAGTAGTCCAAGATCATGCTACCAGCACTAAAAGAGGCAGAAACAGAATTTGCTTCAAACGCATGGTTTTCCAAGACAATTAATCCACATGTCAGGATGACAGAAAAGATAAGGGCAGTGCTGCAGGCAGCACACGGGGCAGCTCATGTGGCAGCTCTGACAGACCAGCGGTCTCTGACCCATGACAGCTTGGGTGTCCAGAAAGCTTATGATTAATGATTACATGTTTGAGTGATAAAAAAAATAAAAGGGATAGCTTTTAGTCTTATGTGTATTGATCTGAGGGAACCTGAACTCAAAAGGGAGGAGTAGAGAGACATAGAAAATGAGGGAGCAAAAAGGAAGAGACAAAGGGAGAAGGAGAATGTCCCAAATGTTAAATGAAAGCATCTGCATGAAAGGCTCCAGGCCAGCATGCTCAGAGAATGCACTCTTCTGTCTCAGTGACCTTGTGAAGATAAACTGAACAAAAAGCTTCAGGCAACATCAGACAGGATTTAAGAAGCAGTTTTAATTTTAGCCAGATTGTTTTGTATTTTCAGCTCTGAGGTTATCTGGGGATGCAATGTGCATACAGTGGAACAAAATGTAGTTGTCTCCCCCAATTCTGCTACCACACCTGATGGCAAATTCACTTCTGTGCTTCCAGGGAGAAGCAAAAAATGATTATATTTGCTACATAGGGAAGATATAATTGTGGTATCACAAGGATGGAGTGCCAATGCATCCTAATTTTACTCCAGAATGTAATTACTTGGCTACCTTATGCACGAGCAACATACCAAACCTATACTCCAACACAGTATGTGCTGATATGCCAGTTCTTTCTACTCACTTTATGTCCTTGCTCTCTATCTCAGACTCACAGCTATTTACCATGAAGAAACTGTTTACTCCCCCTGTACCTCAGTTTCCTCATCTATAAAATGGAAGCATTCTACCTAAAAAGAGTGCAAGGATTTCCTAAAATATGTGAGGGGGTGTGTGTGGGTGTCTGTGGGTGTGTGTGTGTATTATTGAATACATTTACTGGTGATTTTAATTGCAGCAAATACATAAAAACTCTAGGAGATGGCTGATTGCACACAAGAAAACATGCATTCATCACAATGTCTATTGCAGATTATTAGCACAATTAATTCCATACAAAACAAATGCAATCTAACATGCAACCTGGAGATTACAGACAACATGTAAATCCAAAGTGAGGGTCTAGACCTTCAAGCCTGTAGTAAAATGTCAAATCATGAACTAAAATGGTAATAAAACCAACTCAGACTTATTGGGAATAGCCCCTCTGCAGGCACACTACCACAAATAACAAACAGCAGTTGGAAAAACGAGACCACAGTACTCCTCCTGCACCTCCCTAGCACCACCACTTTATTGGACAATCACTGATGAACATTTACACTGATGGAGAATCTTCTATCTAAAGTTCTCAAACAGCTTTACAAATTGTCTCTAATGTGTAGAGACAGTGCATGTCATTTTCCCCTGCCCTTGCATGCTCTGTCCTCCATAATCTCTATTTGATAAGCTATCCCAAGGTCACAGTGTCTCTCTCAGTCTGCAGGAGAGACATCCATCCTCTCTTTTGGCAGGTCTCTTGACCCATTCTTCCATTTAAATAGCATTTTCTGATTTTTTTTTCTCTCTCAGATCTTTTCCTAGGAGACAGTTCTTTCCCACCTTGACTGTATAACTCACCATCACTTGCAACAGTTTCTTGAATCCCTGACACTGGAATCAATACAGCAGAGCTGGCGAAGGGTGAGAGTGAGGAGGTGGGAAAACAAATGTGAAGATGTTGTAACCTTTTAGTCCTGTGCTGTCAGCTCAGCACACCAGGATGCCTGACCGGACTCACACACCTCGTACTAAGACAGACAGTGACTGTGCAGGGAGCTGTGGTGACTCAGGTCTGCTCTGTGCATCCTCCAAACCAACAACAGGAAACTAAGGCAATATCCTATGTGAAATGAAGCAGCATGGGGCTATCTCACAACACTGCTCTCTGCACCATGTCTCTCCTAATCAGCCTTCTGGACCGAAAACAGAGGCCTATGCTGTACACAGGGCCCAGCCTGTAGCATGCACAGTGCACATGTCCTATTGGATTACAGGGCAGAGTGCACTCACATGGTCTGCTTGTCAGAGCCCAGCATGCCTCTGCAAGAAAGAAATAAAGGAAGGGATGGATAAAAGCAACCTGAGCAGCACAAGGCAACCCGAGCCCTGCCAGAAGGCAGGATGGGGGATGCCGCCACAAACACAGGGGCAGCAGGGAAACATACCTGGCAGGCACACTGTAAGGTTAAGCTGGAATCTCACTCCACAAAGAAAATCAATGGAATCTTCATGGACTTTAATATTGTTCAAAAATGTGAACTAGCTTATCACCTAGGAGCTCATTGTATTGACTAGCGGAACGGATGACAGTTAGACCCCCATTTGGATACTAAAACACAGAGCAATATGGCAAAGATCAATGCAATGCAGTCCTCTCATCGAGAAAATGCTTCTATCTGCATTAGCTTTGAAACTGCCCCCAGTCCCTTCGATCGTGACCCAAGAGAAAAGGTCTCTTAGAAGTCCATACTGGGCTTTGTGCTTTTTTCATCTCAGGCAATTCATATTCTGCAGTTCTTGGGAAAAAAACACAACTCAAAAACGTGATCACAGGTGAGGGAGAGAAGTTAACAGCCAAAGAGAGAGCAGCAGAATAGGCATCTGTTTCAGAGGGCAGAAGTTTATCACCCAGGACAGGATTTCCACTGGGTTTATAATTGTTTTCTGTATCTAGAATGAAGGTCATTAAAGATGTTTCCACTCTGAATTAGCAATGAGTTCCCACTTAATCTATAGTGTCTCAGCACTCCTATGTGACTTGGCTACAAGAACCTCGGTGAAACTCCTTCTCCGAGGATATCTAAGATATCTAAGATATCTACCTCACACCTTTTTCCTTATTCCCCCCATTCCCCTCTCCTCAGTTGATTCTCCTACCAGATCTTTTCTAAGAGCACTCCCTGCTTCCTTGACCGTGTCACACATCACAGTTTGGGACACCACTACAGAAATAATTACAGGAAGTAGTTCTGTTCCACAATTTCCTTAGATTTTGTCATTAATTAGCACATATCCCCAAACCCCCGATACCTGGAGCCTGAGGAGCTACAAATACTGGACCAATTTTCTGAGGTAGCAAAGACAGAGCCCTTCCAGGAGCACCGAGGGGATCTGGAGGCTCTGCTGAAGCTTTCAGGGCAGGTAACAGCCCGCCCCCCGCGGACCTCCCGCGGCTCCCATCACACGGAGACGTCCCGTCTCCCTCATTTTCGACATTTTAGGCACAAGACGAGGCGAGCTTGGCCGGGGCGAGTCGGTGCAAAGCAGCGAAAGGGACTAAAGCCGAAGCACTTGACCTTCCGCAGAGCCCGCGCTCCCACCGCCCCCTCAGCCGCCCCCTCACGCGGGCCGCGCGCCGCGCGCGCCCCCTGGCGGAGGGCGGGAGCAGGCGGCGGGGGCGGTGCGTGGCCGCCCCGAGAAGGACCTGGAGAGGAGCGGGTGGGCGAGAGGGACAATGGGAGCCGGCAGTGGTGCGGGCAGCGGGACCGGGGAGTCATCGCCCCCCTGTACTTGGCACTAGTGAGGCCGCTCCTCAAGTGCTGTGTCCAGTTCTGGGCCCCCCAATTCAGGAAGGACGTTGAGGTGTAATATACCCCAGGCAGAATGTGCCAGGATATCCTCCACTAACAATGGACCGGGTCCATAGGAGGGCAGCGGGGCTGGGAAAGGCTCTGGAGCTTATGTCCTGTAAGGAGCGGCTGAGGGAGCTTGGGGTGTTTAGCCTGGAGGAGGCTCAGGAGGGACTTTATCGCTCTCTACAAGTACTTGAAAGGGAATTGGAGTCAGGTGGGGGTCGGGCTTTGCTCCCAGGCAACAAGCGACAGGACACAGTGTTAAGATGCGCCAGGGGAAGTTTAGGTTGGACATGAGGAGGAATTTCTTCACAGAAACGATGATCAGACATTGGAATGGGCGACCCAAGGTGGTGGAGTCACCGTCCCTGGAGGTGTTTAAGGAAAGACTAGACGTGGTCTGGCTAACATGGTGGTGACTGGTCATAGAATGGACACGATGACCTCAGGTCTTTTCCAACCTAAGCGATTCTGATTCCGTGACTCCGTGACCCGCCGGCGGCGAGCAGCAGCATCGCGCATGCGCGGCCCGCGGCGGGGCCACCCCAGCGGCGGGGGCCGAGACGTTCTTCCGTTGTCCCCGCCCCCGCACGCCGGCGATTGGCCACAACGTGCGGAGGCGCCTCGCCCATTGGCCTGGCGCGCCGTCCGTCCGGGCCGCGCGCCGCCGCCGCCGCCATGGTTCGCTTCAAGAACAGGTGAGGCGGGCATGCGGCGCCGCCGCGGGGTCTGCGGCCGGTTTCGCGCTGCCCTGCTCACGCCGCGCTGTCCCGCAGGTACGTGCTGTGCGAGGTGGTCTCGGAGGACTCGCGGTGCCGGCAGTGCATCGAGGACCGCACGCTGGGCCTCGCCGTCAGAGACGCCATCGCGCGGGTGCACGGGGACTACGGCCTGGCGTGCTGCTCCATCTCCTTCACAGGTGCGGGCGGAACGGGCGGCCCCCGGGCGTGCGGGATGCCTCCGGGTCCGCTTACCGGTGCGTGTGTGCCCCGCAGTGAAGTACCTGAACGCCTACACCGGGACGGTGCTGCTGCGGTGCCGCAAGGACTCGTACCGGCTGCTGTGCTCCGCGCTGCCCTTCGTGCGATACCTGGAGACCCGCGCCCAGCGCTACCCCTGCTTCCTCAACACCCTGCACGTGGGAGGTCAGGAGCCCCCCGGGCCTGGGGGGAGAAGGGAGCTTTAATCATACCTACCACGACCCCGTGGTGCTGCTCTGGGTGCGACAGACATTCCTCGTGTGTTACTAACATCAACTGCTTTCAGCAGATCCAAATAAGAAACAGGCACCAACGGTTCTTTTTTGAAACCCTCGTTAATTTTGCTTGGAGTTCCATTACATTTATCGCAAAACCAGAGCAGCAAATACAATGTTACATTATTTTCTTTTTAAAATATATTTTCAAAGTATAGTATCTTTATCGGGAAAATTAACCCCCAGGCGAATTAACAGGCACTGCATGTTAGAAATTATTACTCCACCACTTAACCTCAGCAGTGCAGAAATGAAGTCTACAGCCCCTTCTTAGCATTTGCTTTAACAAACTTGTTTCCTGCGGCATTTGTCACTTGATGCTCTTTGGGAAATACACAAGCAGCTCTGAAACAGTTGGTTGTGTAGATTGTTACATACTGTTCTTGTGACTTCCACAGGTACCATAAGAACATGTCAGAAATTTCTGATTCAGTATAACAGAACACAGCTGCTGAGGTTGTTGCAAAACTGTACAAATGAAGGTGAGTTTCTCCAGCCGCTTTCCTAAAATGCAGCCTCAGTTCCTGGGGATTTTGTAGGCTATGCTGGGCTACTTCTGAATGCTTGGCCTGTGAAATATTTCTTTCTTTAGAAGTGGAGAATATTCCAGTGTATGTGAAGAGATGAAGTAATAACCCGCTGTTGCTTTCTTTATTGCAGAGGAAAGACAATGTATACAGAAGTCCTTGTTGAGCTGTTCCCTTACAGAAGAGCAGTCTCAAAGTGGAGATGAGGAGGAGGATGATGGCACAGAGACAGACTGAATGTCACATGTTACTGTTCACCTCCATTCTGTACTTAGTTAATCAAGATGTGACTGGTTATCTTCAGTGTTAAGCAATGCAGGGGACAGAAAAAGCATTTGTTCATATTTAGACTTCATTCCCCATTCCAGATGTTCTTAAATGAATCTTTAAAAAATAAAACATGATTTCAACTTAAGTAGGCTACTTGCCTATTTCACTCCAGGAGTCAAAACCACTTGCACTCCTGAGAAGTGCAGCACCTCAACGTGTTCTTCATGCTGAGGTAGAAGGGAGCTTGAGGCAGTTGGCACAGACAAGGAATGTAGTTACTCTCCTTCAGTATACAAAAAGCATTAACATCTGCTTTTTACCGTATCCTTAAATGCACTGTTAGCCACAGGGCTATCCATTGTTTTGAGTCAGAAAAGCACCAGTTGTGGACACAGAAGCAGAAAGTATGTGGAATGTATGGCAGAGCTGCACGGCTCAACTCCATCCCCCCCATTATAAAACTCATAGGTACAAGTACTGCTTAGATATTTATTAAGTTTACACCAATCAGTTACAGGAAAGTAGCGTTGCTGGTATTATCTCGAATAGGAAAACAAGATACAATTGAAGATGCTGTCCCTGTGGGGACTGCCCGTGCAGCAGGGACAGCCTGCCTTGCCCGCATCACTTCCCTTATCCTAGTGCCTGTGACATGTGGAGGTGAGTTACACCAGCTCCAGCTATCCTCTCTTCCCAATGCAAAGAAAAGTTGACTATAAATGTGCAGAGATAATAGAACACAACAGATACTGGTTAGACACTTAAATAGTTACTCCTGTTCCATGGCTTAAAATGACTTGCTGTGAACACAGTTAACTGCATATTTGAATCTCTCTTAGTTGCTTTCTTTGCCCTCACCAGTTGTTTTCCTATAAGCATTTAAAGTATTGACAGCCAGATGTGTTACCACTTTCAGGCATCTTGTCTTAGTTTCTTTGCAGTCCCCTGAAAGCTGTACTGTCTTTCCATCAAGTGGGGTTAGTTGTGACCAAGCGTGAAGTCAAGCTGCTTTCAAAGAATGTTTTGCAGGTGTTTCCTCTATCCTCCTGTAGCAGTTGGAAATATTCTTTACCTGCCCCCTCTCCTGTTCTTTCTGGTTTACAGACACATGTGACATACTCTTTGGTACCAGCTTCCCATGAGGCGCACGTGTGGAGCCTGTTGCTTTGAAATCAAGCACCCATGTATTGACATCAGCTTTTTAAACAGGGACACAACCACTGACTGCCAGTGGTGTTGGAATACCTAACTCCAGGTGCCTCAAACACACACTTCCCTTGCTCAGATCTGTCTCGGTGTCAGAGGGACAGAGCACACTGAAGCCTGTGCCAGTGGGACCGAAGGCAACAGAAGACACTGTCAGTCGTCCTCTGTAAGTTCAGTGGTACTTTATACCAGCACCCTGGAATTAATTCTGCCAGCAGGAAGGTAAAATTTGAATCTGTGCAGTGGAGGTTTCTAGGGCTCCATGCTGCTATGACAGTTCAGCTACAGCTGAGGAAGGCTGCAGTACTGTAAGTGTGTGTGCATATGATTTATTGCAACTGTTGGCCTTGACTGGTACGTTGCACCTAAAATTCATTTTATTCAACAAAATCCACACCACTTAACTCATTAGCTTAAATCAAACCACAAGCAGTGCAGAACGTGACCATCCAAAGAAAGAGCGGGGAGGGGTCCAGAAGAGACATGTTCATAGCACGGATCAGCTTAAATCTGGGGACCAAGCAGATACAGGCCCTTATCCCAGTACAAGACAACCCCAGTTTCTTGCTGGGGTATAAAAGTTATCTACAGACTTCAGCTATCAATTGTTCTTCCAACTCAAGAGCAACCAGTGTCAAACCATCATTCAGATGGTTACCAGGAGCCCTAGAGGGGAGTGTTTATTCTAGATGATGAGATTAAAAAGAATGTGTAGCCCATGGTTGGCAAAAAACAAAAAGTAGCAGCCTCACTCACCCACATTAAAACAGACCTGAACAACTGAGCGAAGTCAGGAGATTCCTTCTACCACTAGTGCCAGTTTGCATTTTGAAATACACAAATCATCAAGCCACTTTAAAACCAAGTAGCCAAGTTCTGCTTTACACTCACCTCAGCTTTTTATCTTTCCAAGCCAGGAGAACAGGAGGAATTCTTGCTCTTTAGAAAAAGAACAGATATAGCAGCTAACACACTAAAGCCAGTAAGCTCTTTTGCCTGTTTCCAGTGCAGCCAAAACCAGTTTCTCAAGAGAGCAGTTTGACAGCTTTACTGTAACAGCACTACTGTCAGTCGGATGGACTTCTGTCCATGAATAATTACAGGGAAATAAAGGCTCTCTGCCTTTTCTCTTGGGTAATATTGCAGTAGTTTGGCAGTGCCACACAGCTCTAAGGACTTTGACACTGCTTATCAGGCCCAAAAAACTGACTCGGCAACTAGAAGCCTTGGTGGATTTGTCTCTGGGTTGTTACTTCCAAAACTCTGTTTCACTATAAATTCATTAAGCAGCTGGAATCAAAACGTGTTACTTCAACATATACTTGTCATGGTTTCCTCCTGAAGCCCCTAGAAGTCCTGGAAACACATGTTTAGGCTGTTAAAATTTAAATACTTAAACTATAGCAGCAAAACAAAGCAAAATTAAAAGAAAACCAGGAGAGGAAACTTCTCTTGAATAGCAGAATCACTTTGTGTGAACAACAGAGGTGCTGAACAATAGCTTCTGCTTCTGTTTCTTTCTTTTCTTGCCTCCCTTTTCCTCTGTGAAGAATTAAAATGATACTGTCATTCTTGTCATGGAACAGGAATATCACACAAATGATAAATGGTCTTCCCTAGCCTAAGTGGCTTCTACAGATCCACGACACTTCCTGTAAGCTCACTGAACACCAGGTAGTTTAACAAAGTAATTACTGCAGATGAACTAAGGGAGACTCCATCCCACCTGAAACACAATTACAAATATGCCTAATTGATTGTAAAGTTGCTGTTGCAACAGCAGACCCTAGGACTGCAGCATCCAGCAGTTTGCCTTTTCAACAAGTATCACTTTCATACATGTCCAAAAAAAACACTGCAACTGGAGCAGACACTCCACTGAAACTCCCAGGCCCTCCCATCCAACTCTCTCCATCATCCAGTGCAGTCTCCAAACAGAAGCCAAAGCTAAACATCAGAACTGAGCATTAAAAATCAAGTTTCACCAGCCAGCACCAGGTTTCAGTTCACCTCAATTTGTTTCACACTCCCTAACTTGAAATTTCAGCTAGCAGTTACCTCAGCATTTTGGTGAAACTGAAGTGGTAGTTCAGCAGCTCAGGTGTTTCTAATTTAGAAATGTGTAACCTGAACTTAAGATAAAGCTTAATTTAGGTTCCAGTAGAGACATGGTCAACACAATTGTCAAAACCCATCTTTGTCCTAACAGGATTCTTTGCTAGTTGGAGATCTCAGCTCCCACTATGAGGCTGCTTTAAGCTGACAGAAGCCCTATTCAAGCTGTTCAGAAACCACAACCTGACAATTTTCAGTACTTTCTCTGGCCAATTTTTGGTCCCCAAAATTTCTGCTTTCACTTCTCCCAGAGGAAGAAGGGGAAATATTCAATTTTTTCGCTTCAGGAAGTTTTCCTGTCTTTCTCCCTGCCTTTTACCTGATAAATGATCAGCTGTGGACGGTTTGTCCAGTTTCAGGAGGGCTGCCTCAATAGCTTGGCTGAAGGAATTCTGGAAGCTGGGCACAGGTATCCGGTCGGAGCTGTCACTTTCTCCATCACTATCTATGGGCACAGGGAGTGCCAGAGTGTTCTCATCTGAAAGAGGGAAGGACATGCTGAAGGCTGTATAAAACTTTCACCACACAAATGCCCCTCCACACTCCAGATCCTTCTTTTGAAGTTAGATTTCTCACATTTAGATGCATGGTAAAGAACCTGAAGTAGTAATATCAAATTTTCTTACCTCTTGTCTTTGGAGCAGGTTTAGGCCATGTTTCTGGTTTTGCCTTTCCAACTCTCAACATCTATCAAAAAAGTTGTAGGATATGATTAAATTCCACATACTTGAACAATCCTGCATTCCCCCTAAGTGGCAAGAAAATCTAAAAACCCCTTCAAGCACTCAAACCTTATAATGTTTCCCTAAGATTTATCCCACATTGTTTTTGTAGGGGAAGCAATTGTAGTATCAGCCTAATCCCCAACTAAGACACAGGTAATTCTGACAAGATTCACTCTGCTACATGGTTTACCTGGGCAAAGGAAGGGAAGGGAGACTCTTCTTCCAAGCTTCCACAGAGCAATGGGCTGACCTGGCTGGTAGCAGGTGACAGCAGAGTTGGAATAGACTCTGTATACAGAGAAAGGAGCTGAGAATTAAAGCCAGTTGCATTTGCCCAAGGCAGTCATTATGCTGCTTATCAGGGTGTAACAGAAATAAAGTTTTATTATCCTATGTAACTCATCTTTTTTATCTCATCAGTTCTATCCATCAGTCACACAGTGGGACCTCTCAAATTTTCTCAATCTTTTTATTTAAGGGAAATTTAAGTTTGCTTGTGGTTTTCTTTTGGTTTTGTTTGTTTGTTTGAGGGATTTTGTTTACTTATTTTGGGAAGCTGGGGGGGCTTTTTGTTGGGCTTATTTTAGTATAACGTGTTGGAGAAGATGGAGATGATAGAAAGAAAAAATGCCAGTAGTGCTTTCCTGGCATACACACTTTTCTTCTCTTTTTGGGGCAACTGTTTCCTTTCTTCTGCCTCATGTAGAAGATGGGATAACTACAGTGCAGATCTCATATTGTCAAAGTAGAGGCAGTAAAAGGCAGACAAAGGAACAGAATGTTTCTCAGCCATGTCTGCCTTTTGTGTAGGATCTCATAGGCAGTCTAGGAAAGAATTAGAATCACTGAATGGTTTGAGTTGGAAGGGACTTGAAGACCATCTCAATCCACCCCCCTGCCATGGGCAGGCACCCCTTTCACTACACCAGGTTGCTCCAAGCCCCATCCAACTTCACCTTGAACACTTTCAGAGATGGGGCAGCCACAGCTTCTCTGAAAAGAAGCTTTGATCAGTACTGAGAAAGTTTAGCATGATTACCTGAGCAATAGATACCAAAAAGAATGATCAAGAGCTAGATGTGATGTGTTTTTCCACATGCTCACCTGTCCGAAACACAGGGCTTCTGCCAAGAGGAGACTGACAGAAGCTCTGATGATCAATGCTGGTAGTTTCTCCGGGGCAAGAGGTAAAAGCAGGGAACTGCTGCAGATTCTCTAAAGCAATATGGACCTCTGGATCTAGAAAGAGATTTTAAATTAAAGCACTACACAATGTGGGGGAGGACTGTCAATATGCAAGTCATTTCAGGAGTCTAGGAGGTGCCAACTCATTTCTTTCCACCCTCTATTTTGGAGACCAGTACAAGCCCTGCTGCTGGATGGAAGCAGTTTCTAGGCCTTTTTTTGCTTTCTTCACTTTTCACTTTACATCATGATTACTATAAAAACAGAGAGCTATGTACACCATGGAGATAGCTGTGCCCTTGAATGCCATCCATATCTCCCAAAATGCACAAGTATGCAGCAATTGCATAACATCACTTAACATCCTGACTAAAACAGCTGATGTTTTTCATTATACAGACATTGTTCCTAATACTTTGTAATCTTGTTCTAAGTACACACTACAAACTACAGGCCTCAGAGTTCATCCTATAGCTCAAGAAATCAGCTCAGCAACCAAATATGACTGAAAATCCACCAGTTATGCACCATCATGACTTACATTTGCCCTGTTTCTTGTTTTCTTCTATCTCAATCCTGCGTTCACGCCGCTGCTCATCGCGAGCTTTCTTCTGCCGTAGACGTTTCCTCTTTTCAAGGTCATCTAGGAGCAATGCACAACACTGGATATCAAAAACCCCACACCAATAGTCTGGCAAGGTTTCCTCCAGCTCTGAGAACAACCTTATAACTATCCTTACAAACAAGATATGCTCTTCCAAGCACTCGGGATGTTTTATTCTTCTTGTAATTACTGTTTATGAAACAGTGAGTTGGGGCTGTTCTGTCTAGCACTCATCAGACGGTTGGTGCAAGAGGAGTAAAGCTCCAATGTATGTTCTTTTTTCTACCATTAAAAGTGTAAGAACAACTTCCCTTCATGGTAGAACCTACTAGAAAGGTAGTACAAACCTGAAAACAACTCTAAAGTCTCCTTAGAGATGACAGGTGGCTTCAGAGCCAGTTCACAAATGCTGAACTCACAGGTGAGGGGCAAGTGACAGAGGTAGCGATGACGCTGTCTTATATCCTGATAAAGAGAGAGTGATATGTCACCACAAGGACTGGAGGCAGCCATGGTGATGAATGGAAATAGAATGCACACCATTCATCAAATCAAATTAGAAAAAATAGCACCAGTGACACAATAATTATTTTAAAAACTATGAATATATGACGGATGCCCTGAGTCAGAATCAAATGTTCCAAGATCTCCACCAACTACATCATACATAATCAGACCTGGATGCAGTTACTCCAGCTCGCTTACTGATTTTCATGTTCTTCCTCCCTCCTCACTCACATCATTGGAATAAAATTCTGCAATACCAGACTTGCAACACAATTATTTTTATACTGGACCTTCTAGGAAAAAAAAAACTAGACTGCAGCCTACTTATCAAAAGCAACATACAGCCCAGCACCTTCCACAGATGCCCTTCACAGAGTAGCATCCCTACCCATTCATACTTATTACTACTGAGGAGAATCAAGTCTCCTCTATCAGCTACAATGATCAATCTGCTAAAACAAGGCCCTTAATTACTAAGAATATAAAATAACTACCTCTGTCATGGAGTAGCCAGTTATCTCCACTACAGCTGCAGTTATCTTCTCTGGACTCTTCTCCAAGCTGCCATATTCACGCACAAGGCATCGAACATTCACAGGGTGAAGGTACATGCACTGTCCATCCTCCGCTGAAAGGCAAGACATCATCACTCCTTCTTTGCCTGTTCATTTTCAGTACCCTTCTCCCCACCTCAGTACATCCTCCGCTAATATAATTAAAGCTCCTTTCTGAGTTCCTGTGGGCCTTTTATTTCACAGGGGTTAGCTGCATCTAAGGAACTGAAAAACACATTTCAAGGAGGGTCCCAAAGGAGGCATCTCTGCCCCTATGATTCCAGGATTTCATTCCACTGACCTTGATAAAAATAGTAAAAAGGAGAGTTGCCAAGATGTCCACTGCTAATTGTATCTTTAGATTCTTGGCAGCTTGTTTCAGCTGGATTTGGTTCTTCTATAGTGTTCATAACAGGTTCTCCTACAGTGTCCACCTCAGGTACTTCCTCCTCATCCAGCACTGCCTCTTCTACTTCCACAGGAGGCAAAAAGGAACTTGTCAGGTCAGAGCAAGGCTCCACAAGCTCCTCATCGAATGCAGAGAGATATTCCACATCACACTACCACAGCAGAGAGGAGAGAGTTAGTACCACGCCACCTCCTTCAAAGATTATCATCTCTGCAAAAATCTTTGGCACGAGTTCACTGCACACTGCAGTGTGAAGTGGCAGAATTAAGTGTTAACAATATCTGCCAGAGCAGATTTGTCACCCACCTTTTTCTCTTGGGAAACAGCAGGCTCCACAGCTTTGGAGCTTTCTAGGACCAATTCTTCCACAGCTGCACTGATTCCAGCAATGCCGTTGTTTTTATCCCGGTCAGCAGAGAGTGCTGTTTCTCGCTCCTGGAGATCATCCAAAGGGATCAAGTTTCAATTTGCCATTTAAGCCAGGACACCATCACCATAGGTATTTTTAGCCTTGCCCTGGTATTCCTTTCCTGGAATACCATCCACTAAAAACCATTCTGCTGTGTTATCCTGAACACCACACCAGATACCCGGGGTCCAAAGGCTATGATCTCCTCCAAGGTGTATAATGCTACTCCAGCAGCAAACACCAGCAACTTGCTAGAGACCAGAATAATCACACACAGCCATCTATGCAGCAGAATAGGGATGCTCAGCACCCAACACACTCTTAAAAATAAAGCTACTAAAAGCCCCGCGAGAGGTTGTTACCTTCAGCTCCTGGATAGCTGCCTCAATGAAACAGGCTTCCGGGGTGTGTTTTTCTTCCTCATACTGTTTCAGTAATGCCGCTTTCTCCTCCAGAATCACCAGCTGCAAGACCTGCTCTCTGGATGCCAGAAGCAGCTTTGAATACTGACTGTGCTGGTCATCTGCACAGAAGGAGCACCAAATCATTAATATCTGCGTGCAGAGCCACCAGTTTGGACTGACGCTTCTTCTGAAGTTTTGTTACTGCTCACTTTTGTGAGTTAATCCCCCAGGGCAGACAACACTCAGCAGGAGTTTGATACAGACTCCACAAATTACCATTGTATCACAAGCTGGTGTCACATAGCTGCTCTGACATTTATCTCCCCCACACAGCACTTTATCTGCCACTTCACCACTGAGTTGCTACACATCAGTAAAAATCAAGTCGAAACTTCTACACTGTAGAAGCATCACCTTTGAGAAGCCTTGGGGGTGTGTCAAAACTTCCTGAAACAACGCAGTCTGCAGCTTATTCCTCTTTTCTCAAAAATACTGCAGCTGGAAATTTCTGCAAAGCCACCCTAGTTTGGCTCAAACTAATTCATAAGCCCTTGTGTATTAAAAATCCATACAAAACATCATTATGAGGTTTTTACAAGAAGCACAGCAGAAATAGTAAGCTAAAGAATTGCAAGTTTAGCAAAAGGTGACCGTTGTCCTTACTTTACAGCAACCACAGCATCTCATATTAACACAGTGCCTGTATTCACTGCTCCCCAAGGGTCCAACCTTATCTACAGACACCAAGTTAATGGTGAATTCCTGGCTTTAGAATGTTCTCAAATCCTATATTTGTTCTTTTGTTTATTTTATGAAAGGACTTAAAGTCCTCTAGTTTCAAATACTGAGCAACATGTAAGACCACAGCCTGCATACTGGATATCCATCACACGTTAGGAGACTTGACTTTTTCCAGAGAGTTTAAATGCATGCAGCCCTTCCTAAATGTGACTGTAAAATGAAATGAGCCAAGACAGCCCACAAAGCAGCAATGTTCAGTAAAATTATTTCTTTAGTCACAAAATTTTTGTGATACTAACAGATAAGATGATGAGTTAGTCACACTCTTGGCTGGAGAAAACTGAAGATGTCAGGCAACAGATGTTTGGAATAGGTTTGCAATAATTTTGATTATTTCCCCATAGAATTCACTGACTTCAGTTGATAAGTGAAGATGATGAAAACCTTGCTGAAGATTACAGCCTTGAAATAGTTTAGACACAGAGAGTTATTTTTGTGAAGCTGTATAATGAGGGGTCAGGAGGAAAAAAGTTAAGGACACTGAAGAGCCAATAAAAGCAGTAAGTCACAACAATGACTGCAGATACAGAGTACACACCAAACTATAAGCAGTGACTGAGAAGGCAGGAGTCTGCAGTGCAGTCACTTGAAGGGACACAGCACACAAGTTAAAGCCTTACAGAAAAACAGTGTGAGTTGAAAGTTTACTGTTAACATGTGGTCATTAAGCTTTTCAGCTGCTAAGCCCCATGCTTTGCAGTCCGGTGTATTTTAAGGTGATAGCATGGCACAGCCAGGGTAAATTGTCTCTACACAAATCCTGGTCACAGTTAGGAACAGGATTCTAACCACGAGGATTCAGATACACTCACCTCTGATGTAAATAGGCTGAACCACATTCATCCACTGGGATTTGGGCAGTGCTACCAGAACACCTTTCTCTCTTCTCATAAGTTGCATCGTAATGGTATCACCAATTGCATACTGACGTGTTTCCATAGCAACAACACTGCAATGTACAGAAGAGGTTAGCAGTGTAAAAATAACATTTCAAAAAGATATATGATGTAATTAATATTGTCTCACCTCTTGAGATCCTTCTTGTGAACAGAGCCATAACAAATAGGACACTTACTCCAGGTCTTTTCACTCAAGGAGAGATAGTGAAGGATACATGCCCAGCAGAAGATGTGCCCACAGCGGGTGATCTTGGCTGCAGTTGGTGGGTACAGACATATGGGGCAAGAGGGCACTTCATGGCTACAGATCCGCTGAAACGGCACATGAGAAGAACAGTACAAGTTTTAGACTCAGAAATCAGTTCCTGGGATACAGAATAAGCCACCTGTAAGATCTACTCTAACATAATATCTTCCAGCTCTTTAGGCTCTGTTTATTCGCCAAGAAATTAGTGCACTGTGAACTAACACCTTCAGACTGCACATGGAACAACCTTCTAAGCCACCCATCTTATTTCTTATGTCTTATTTCTACTCTAATGACATTAAAAAATGGGTCTTCTCATGTTTCCCCTCACATATTCATCATCTCTAAGAGTTAGCAGCATCTTCATCATCTGAATTCAGACAGTGAGAAGATGGCAAGCAAGCTCTGTGGCCTCTCACATAAGCAGACTTGTGCAGCCCTGTGTAACTGAGACTAAACTTACCCACTTCCATGAACATGCTAAGTCTAGTCAGACACTTTGGTAGCATCTCTGTGTGGCAGAGCCATAACTGCCAAGCAAGCACCTAGATTTTTTCAGCTCTCTTGTAGTGACAGGTAACAGTAAGCCTACCTCCTCTCCACCTACACCATGCACCAGACTGTCTTGGCAGATATAAATTTCTGCTTGAGGCAACCCAAAACTTCTGACCACAATTCTCAAGAGATTTTCCATTTTGTTGCTAGGCAAGATAGGCCACCTATGCACAGAATAATTCTTCAAAATTCTACACTCTAGTCCTCTTCCATGGACTCATGCCCAAGTTTTCTGTTAATATCTCGATCACAAGGACTCTGTCTACAGAATGTCAGATACTATTTTTGATGAGCTCCCATCTGTGAAAGCAAGAAGAAGCTGCTAATTTTCCTAATAGATTTTAGCACTTCTCTTTTCCTGTCATGAAAGTATTTCATAATATATTCCATGACAGATCTTCCCCAGTATTGTGGGAGTGACAGAAAAGGCCTCAACTCAAAACCAGCTGAGTTTTATGTAACATCACAGAGGGAAAGAGGTAGTTAAAGACAGGTTGAGGTTCTTAAGAAGGAAAAAAAAAAAAAAAATCTAGCCCATCGCAACTGACCACTTGCTCCACAAAGTCCCAGTTGACCAAGGTATCTGGATCAGCAAAGTGGACTGTGTAGTCCTGTTCTTCAGAGACAACAAACTGGCAGCTGGGGAAAGGCAAAGAGACAGATGATCCACTCAGTTGTTTCTAAAAACTTTTCGAGAACTATCCTATAGGATTATCTGAGTTTCTTCTTTGTCCAGCAGAAAACTGCTGGATGCAGTCAGTAACGTCTATCAACAAAAAAATCAAGAGTTCAGTTCACAACCAGATCAGGATACAGGTGTGTCTAATTTCAGTTAGACACAACATCATACACTAAGTACAGAATGAGCCAGGCAGACTGGTTTTTCAGAAACATGTAAGAAACAGTCAGCTGCAATGGGGATCTATTAAAAAACAGGGAAGCCACAAGGGGAAAAATATTGTCACAAAAACTACAGCTACTGGGATTCCTGCAAATAGACTTCACTACAATAAGCCACAAAACATTACAGAGAAAACAGAAGCATCAATGCTGAAAATATTTTTTATCATTATCACAGACAGGAAGTCCTGAACACACTTCAAATTCTGGGGAAATTTCCAGTCAAAAAGGAATTCTGCTGCTAGGTTACTATACTGATCATCATTTGGGTTATCCTGCATACTTAGGGGCCTGCAAAATAATCAGCATTTTAAGAACTAAGACCCATAGAAGTAACTGCCTTTGGAACTTATAAATTCAGATTAGCTTTCATCTAGCAACTGCTATCCCTTCCATCTCAACATACCAACTTTTGGAAAAAACAACCATCTTCTATAAGGAACTACACAGATATTCCTAAATAGGAGTGTCATGTCCCAAAGCCATGCTTGAAAATTTGAGCAGAAGATTTTTGTTTGTATCTAAAGGACTCACTCCATCAGATACCTAGTGAATAGGTGAAGACAACATCCCTTTAAAATATAGCCATTACCACTAAAAACACTAGAGAAAGGTAATTTCACCCTGGAAAAGACAATACAATTAGTCAAGCCCAAATACAATTCCCTGGTTTGTCACTCCTTACAGCTCCATGTCTCTGCAGAAGTCTGAGAGCCCCATGGATCTCCCACTCACTTGGCCTGCAGGAAGAGCTCCTTGTTGAACGGTTTATGTCCCCACTTGTTCCTTTTCCCCCAGTTGCCATGTCCATTGCCATCAAAATGTCCTGCTTGGCCACGGGGTTCAAAGGTGAAGTTCAGTAAGTGGTTCAGATTAATCTTCTTGGGACCAGAGAACTGGGCAGGGCTGAACTCTGCCCGTTGAGCCTCTGCTACCTAAGAGAGAACAGCATTTGTTTGAAATTGCTGGAGTTTACAGCAAAAGCATCAGTACAGGTGGACACCCAGGCCCCATCAGCAATAGCACACAGAACATGCAGCATCTACTCACTCACCTTCTCTCATCCCTGTTCTGCAAATCAAGTAGTGAAGCATTAGAAATGCATGAGAACCTGAAAGTCAGAACTCGGTGGTCTTACTCCTCACTGAGCAAAAGGAAGAGAGAGTTAAAAAGCCACAAAGACGAGTAAAAGCTGGCAAAATATAGTCAAGAAGTTGTTCAAATCCTCTTTTAGACAGTAATACAAGCCTGATGACTGTTTGCACAGGTTGTACTTGTTCTGGTTACTTTTCATATAATGATGCAAAGAATCAGAATTCAACAGAGGCAGCAGGTGAATTCTGAGTGGGTGATCTAGGTGAGAAGTGCTACTTATCCATCAAAACTGAAAAATCAGAGTATCAGTTAAAGCCCACAAACATTCTACAGTATTTAGATCCACATCAGCATAAAAGCCTCAGTCTAGTTTTACCTTGATATCAGCAAGGCCAATACAATTGCTTTCTCACTACCACTATCCCTTGTAAATTTGTGCCCTGAAGTGGTTGGACACAATCAATCTTCAGAGGGCAAACTCTGGCCTCTGTTGGGAGGCCTGAGTTGGCAGAGTCTCTTGGGAGGCAGTGCTTAAGGGCAAAGAGTCCAAGAAGACAGGACATTCTTCAAGAAATCTTAAAGGCATAGGAACAGGCTGTCCCCTTGTGACAAAAAATGAGCCAGTGGGGAAGACCAGCCTGGCTCAACAGAGTTTTAACTGGAACTCAGGACAAAAGGGAATTTATGACCTGAGAAAGAAGGAACAGGGAACTCAGCAGGACTAGAAGGGTGTCATGAGGTTATGCAGGGAAAGAAGTGAAGGGCCAAAGTCTGACTAGAACTTAATTTGGCCACTGCTGTAAAACACAAAAAGATGTTTCCATAAATACATGAGCTACAAAAAGAGAGCTAAAAAAAATCCCCATCTTTTATTGGATGCAAAGGGAAACATAGTGGCAAAGGGTGAGGAAAAGGCTGAGGTACTTAATGCCTTCTTTCCCTCAGCCTTTATCAGTAAGACCAGTTGTCCTCAGGGTACGCATCCCCCTGAGCAGGATAGGGAGCAGAATGAAGCCCCCATAATCCAGAGAAACAGTCAGTGACCTGCTGTGCCACCCAGACACCCCCAAGTCCATGGGGCTGGATGGGATCCGCCCAAGAGGACTGAGGGAGCTGACAGCAGTGATCATCATTTACCAGCAGTCCTGGCAAACTGGGAGGTCCCAGCTGACCAAAAGTCAGCAAATGCGACACACACCTACAAGAAGGGCTGGAAGGAGGATGTGGGGAATCACAGGCCTGTCAACCTGACCTCAGTGATGGGGAAGGTTATGGAGGAGATCACCCTTCAAGCCATCACATAGAGTGTACAGGACAACCAGGGGATTGGGCCCAGCCAACGTGGGTTTATGAAAGGCAGGTTCTGCCTGACTAACCTGATCTCCTCCTATGACAAGGTGACACACTTAATGCACGAGGGAAAAGCTGTGGATGTTGTTTACTCGGACTTCAGAAAAGCCTTTGCACAGTTTTTCACAGCATTTTCCTGAAGAAACTGGCTGCCCACAGCTTGGATAAGCACACCATTCTGAGTAAAAAACCTGTCCAGATGGCTGGGCCCAGAAAGTGGAAGGAAATGTGGTGACATTCAGCTGGGCCCAACTAGTGGGGTTCCCCAGGGCTCAGTATTGGGGCCGGTCCTGTTTTATGTCTTTATCAATGATCTGGACAAGTGGATTAAGGGCACCCTACGCAAGTTCACAGATGACACCAAGTTGGGGGGAATGCTGATCTGCTGGATGGTAGGAAGGCTCTGCAGAGGGATCTGGACAGGCTGGATTGACAGGCCAAGGCCAAAGGTGTGACGTTCAACAACGCCAAGCGCCAGCTCCTGCACTTGGGTCACAACTGTCCCTTGGAATGCTCCAGGCCTGGGGAAGAGCAGCTGGAAAGCTGCACATCAGGAAAGGACCTGGGGGTGTTGGTTGACAGCGCCTGAATATGATCCAGATGTGCCCAGGTAGGCAAGGCAGCCAATGGTACCTGCCCTGTACTAAAAATAGCGTGGCCAGAAGGAACAGGGCAGTGAAATTGTGTCACTATATATTTTCACAAAGGACCTGTGTCATGAGATGTGTACATGGCCTGTCTTGGCACCCATTCCTCACAAGGCAATTTTCCTAGAGCAAAGAGCACTCCTCTTCTGTAGTTGCCAAGATGCTCTGCTCACACTCCCTCTGGCATCTCAATGATGTTAGCACCTCTTATCACTCTATCCCTTCCCAGCCCAGGAACTGAACACAGCAGACCTATCCAGGCAGGTCAGGATGATCCTCTCATCCCAAGAAAGCAAGCCTTGCAGGCATGGCATTACACTTCTCACCTCATCTCGTCTTCCACCATTAGAAGAGCTAAAAGGTTTGCCACCTCCACTGCTGCCTCCCCTTTGAGGGGGCATCTTGTTAAAAGTTTTGTTTTTCTGTGAATTGGAGCGACGGGACTGACTGGAAAAGTTCTCATTTTTTGAATATGAAGTTTCTCTTTTACGATTATAACGTTGTTTGGATCCACTCGCATTCTTTCCATCTGAAAGGAAAATAAAAGAAAAATCAGATCAGCAGCTTCAGAGTTGGCCCCATGTACTGCACCTCAGCTAACTTCACCTCAGAGATGAGCTCATCTCAGCCACTATCTTAAGGATAGTGTTTATCAGGACATTAAATCCCCCCATTTCATTCCTATCATTGCCCAAAGAGCTGGTCAAAGAGTTTAAAAGAATATATTTGCTGTGCTCTACCTTTTATAAAAATAGTTGAATTTCCTTTTTCCAGATTTGGAATTGCCACCACCAGATATCAGCAAGTTTCCTGGTATATTAAGTTATAAATACTAACATCACATACCATATTTTCATGCCCCATTACAAGAACTGACAACAACTAGTTCTTTTTTTCATCTAATTTGCCTAAACCACACAATTTATCATATTTATCACTACACTGAAAATACACTGTATAAATACACTGCTGCCTGCATTTTTCTTGAAGGCTTCCATTGCCTGTTTTCATTCACTCCTGCACTCTGTAGTTAAAAGATCCCAGCAGATCTAATTCTGTTTTAAAAATACACTTTTATGTCATCGGGCCAACAAATGCTAATTGATCTTAAAGCACAAACCAAATGCTTTGTGGCCGTGCAGGGCACATACCTAAGATCTAAGTCCACCAACAAAAACTGTTTGTGAAAAACCATACTTAGCACACCACTGACCCTAACACATGACACAGTGGTGAAGCACAAAGCAAAACACTGCAGGAATAAAGTTCTCAAGAGCAGAAAAATCACTCCAGCTCTTGAGAGGGGTTTTCTGTGCCGTAACAGCTGCTACATCAAACTGCTAGAACAGAGTTAATACTATGAAGGTATTTCTAGTAGTCTTAACACAAGATCAGAGTTGCCCAAGGACACAACAGACTGCTGACCAGCTGCTTAACCTGGCACTTCCACCACCTGCCCTAAGATTTATTTGTAGAAGAGGTATGGTGATAAGCTCAAAAACAAAACTCCTTGGGCTCCACAAGACGTCTATCCACACCAGCCAGCCCCAAAGTCACTCTGGATACTCAGTAAACATTACACAAATAGCAAAGCCTCACACAATATCTAGTTGCATTTTATAAAAGCCTATTAGTTTCCATTTTCCCATTCTGTCGTCTTCCCCCCCACCCCTTAACATAAATCTTACATGGCAGGCAAACACATCACTGTGATTTCAGGATCATGTTTCTCATATGGACAGTTTCATTGCCAGTGCTTCCAGTTTTCCCCTTTCCCAGCACCACTTCCCATCTACCTAAGCATTTAAAACAGCTGGAATGCCATCACCCACACAAAGTATCTTTTTTTTTTTGTTAAGTTTTTTCTCCCACCTGCACTCCGCAAAAAAGGTGAGCTGAGGACAGGATGGTCTGTGTGTTATTACATATTACTGAGGATCCAACTTCTTAAGAATAAATTAAGTAATAAAAGTGGCTGGACCAGGTTCTGTGCTGGTCTGCTGTTTCTTGCACTTGTGAGACTTCAGTCTTTGCCTGCAACTACAGCTAAAACAGGACACTATCATTACTTTCACACAATGTGACAGGCCCATTTTGCAGACAAACTTCATCATCAGAACTGGTAATTTACTCTGCTATTCAAAAGGCTGATCCTTTAATTCAGAATTAAACCAACTCTGTCAGAACCACAGCTGTGTAACTCAAACACATGCCTGCATAGCTGGCAGCGCTTTAATGCACATCAGGCTAAAAAGACATGGCTTGAGCGTTATCAGGAAAAAAACACACCAGAAGCCGCCAAGTACTGAGGGTGTGACCAGGTCTGGCTGAGTGATTAGACAGACCTTTTTTGAGAGTGTTTGTAGGGAAGAAGGAATAACCAACACCTCAGAGTCTCTGGTAAAAAATTAAGTCATTTTGAAGAGGTCTGGACTGCTCCTTAAGTTACTCAGGAGCAGAACTTGTCAGTTTAGAGCTCAACCACACTCTAAAATCTGTAATTTCAGCAAACTAGAAGGGCACATGCCTGTTGTCTGTACCACTTTGCAGTTTCTCTGCCATCTTCAAATGGGGAAAAGAAACAACTCAAAAGAAGTCAGTCTAAAGTGGGTGTTTACAAGGCCCCAGAACAAGGAACAGCTCACCCCTGCAGCTGACAGAAGAATTTCCTACCACTTAAAGTTTTAATCTCGTTACTCACCATCAAATTTGTCAGTCAGATGGTTTACATGCATTCCTGTCATACTATAGGTCCTCTCAAGCCACCTCCTAGAGCCTTTGGGAGTCAACTTTAGTGACTCTCACATTTTATAGGAAAGAACTCTCCACTTGTGCCTTTTTAAAAAGGACTCTACAACAGTCTAACAATGCTTCAAACCTGATTTTACAGATTGGTAGTTTTGCCCCTCCACCACAAGAATAACTAACCTCAGTGGAAGCCTGGTCCATCAGAGTAATAATGAAATTGGTCAGCAGACAACCAGGAGCTCAGAGAATGCATTTATAAATTGGAACAGCTTTCCCCCACCCTGAATCTAAGCAATGCTGTTCCTTCCAACCTTTCCAGCATGCCATACGTCAGAGAGCTCTCTGCTTTCTATCATCCATCACAGCACTCCCACAAAGAGCAGGGCAGGACAGGCTGCACTCAGGCACAGAGAAAAGTGGAAGATTCTCACTGCCATCCTCTCTTGTGAGATCCCAGTTTTAAGTAGTGTAAGTCTGGATTTGGTAGCTTCTTTTTTCCCCTCTTTTCTTGGCAAATTAAGAGTTAGCAATAGCAAGAGTGCTGGTGAGGTACTTACTCTTTACTAAGGTCCTCAATCCTTTTGCTGTTTTCAGGGCATCTAACCTATATATACACAAATTATGTGGATTTATCTACCCATTCACACTCCATGAGACTTATAAAAAATACTGTCCATATAATTTAAAAACACTAGCAACAAAACTGCTCTTGCATTTTGGAGCAAGCCCTGAGATTTGTGGTTTCTCCTGTTGCTAGAGGATCTCTATCTCCAAAGATCCAGAGTGAGGAGATGAAGTTCACAGCGTTAAGAGCAGCTCTAGGTGACCACTTGGGCACTGGAGCTGCAGTACTGGTTTGCTACTGGGAGAAGAACTGCTGTTTCCTTCCATCTTTTTTTCACCTCTTTTCTGCTGAGCTGAGCGGAAGCCAGCAGCATTGCATAAGGGGTCTGTATCACACTAAAGCCACAGGGTTGTTTCATGAAAACACACTGAGACTATTGCTGCTGCCAAGGCAAACATCCCAGTGAGCAGGAGGTGACTGAGCTCTCACACAGCCCAGCCAAGCAGGCTCACAATGGATCTGATAAGGCCCAGGAATGTTTGTGACAACTAACACTGTCCATCAGCTCTTGAGGACTGCAGAAAACCCCAACAAGCCTGTTTTGCCTCAGCTACTTTATTCCATTCTAATTGGATGTGATTCCTGCTGGCACACTAATACACCATAAAGAAACTTTTCTGCTGGAAACTTTCAGTTTAATTTAGTCTCTGAGGCCAAATTTGAAAGACTTCCACAAAGACAAGGGAATACAGTCCTTTAGTTAGCCTATTTCCAGCTGCACTGCAAGAGAAAGAAAAGCTACCATAAGGATTCGGGAATATCCATTTCTTCATTTCCTCAGCTGGACAGCTATAGCAGGTAACTTTGGAAAGCATCAAATGGCAAGTGCTTGACTGGATTTAACCCAGTGACCATCTGAGGAAGGTCTGTGGTCCATGAGATTGCCTTCCATTTCAAAAGAGACACAAGATTTCCAGAATACATCATATACCTATCCTTAAAGGGGTGGACCACATCAGCTACAAGAACAGTGATAAGGAACTCAAGAAAAAGATTCCATATGGTGACACATCAGTGTTCTACATGCAACAGCTATGAAAATACAGCCACAATTTTACCCAGCTGCATCCTGTGTAGTTCTTTGCCCTAATTTCACCAAGGGAATCTTTTAATTTTAGTTTTCAGTACCCTCCAGTTAAGATATTCCTAAATAAACATCTACTCCTATGAAAAGAGATTCTAATTTTTCCAGGTCTCTTTGATGCCCTGTAAAGGAAGCAACTCATCTCTTTGCCCTCCAGTGTAGTTCAGAAGCAAGCATCACTGAAGTGGAATTATGCCATGACAAAATTTTCCTCTGTTTTATTTTAAAAAGAGATCTTAAAAAGTCTTGGGGTTTATTTAATTAAAAGTATTGGAGTAGAAGAGAACGGTCATCACGATTCTTCTCCCCGCTGCTCCTGTGCTACCAGTGGCACTGTTTCAAGCCTGTGAAAGGTGACATTCCATAAAAATCACTTAACACTTATTCTGGGCTGGAATAACAGGCCTTTTACTTCCTTCCTCAGTACAGATACTGTGTCTTCTACACGAAGGGATACCAACCACAGCACAGGTCATCTTAACTCCTTCCTGAAGGATGTTTGTATTCTGTGAACAATCCTCCACAGAGTATCACACACCACTACAAAAGAAGCTGGGGTGAGGAGGTGTCTCTTGGCAAGACAGGGACAGAAAAAGTTCTTCTTAAAAAGACTTCCAAGTGTTTGAATTTGAAGTTAAACTTTCACTGTAACTGCACAATCGCACAACCTGGGGAGCTGTGGGTGAGTCACCTCCCAAGTCCCATTTCTGTAAATCCTGTGGAAGGTCAATTAATAGAGGTGAAGAGCAGGTTACCCAGGACACGACCACATAAAAAAGGTCCAAAAAGGAGTCAACAAACACCTCCAAGATACTAATTTTCTTAACCCTCTGGAGTGTGCTGCTGCTTTCTCAGAGGCCTGAAGTAATACAGCTGAAACAAACCACTGAGGAGGAAGGAAATTAGTACAGCAATGGTGGTGTAGCAACCTGTTGAAACTCTCTCATATACTTCCAGGACTATAATCACCAATTTTAATCACTACTGTCCCATTTCTAGGTTTTAGGGGGAAAAAAGAAAAGGTTGCCAGGAACACTCTGTTCCTAAACAGGTTTAGAGAACTAAGGGAGCTTAGGTCTTACCTAGAAATGACGACAGGAACCACGCTGGCTCCTGACAAACTGCTCTGTCAGCAGAACCAGCTGTTTGCAATGCCAGGTGTGACACTTTGGGTTGAATGCCAGATGAGCAAACACCCAACTAATACTGAGCTCCCCCAAAGCAGGTCCCTGAAACACCGGGGCAAGGGGAATGCTGTGTACAGACCTCCTTGGCGAGGTGTAACAACGACAGGTACAAGATAAAGTTAAGGGCTCTACTCATAGGCACTGGTGAATGTATGTTCTTACTATAGCACCAGAGCTTTAGCTCTCAAGCTGGTTACTCCAATACTAATGAAGATAAAGCACTAATCCTTAAAGGAAGAAGACAGTAGGAATCCCAGCTCACCAAACAGCGAGCAGAGCCGGAAGAGGAAGGAAAAAGAAACCAAAAACAGGCAGTGACCTGAAACGCCGCCTATTAAACTCAGCTGAGACACAAACAACCCTACAAGGCGAAGTTCAGCTTCACCACAAGGGCGGCACAAGGCCGTCTGTCCCCGCAGCCTCACGCTCACCCTCTCCCTCCCTGCGGAGCCCCCTCCCAGCTCTTACCGCCTTTGGGCTTAGATTCCCCCGCGGCGGGCCCGGCCGAGGCGGACCGTGGCTGCTGCCCTTTGCTGCCGGCCGAGGATCCGGGCGCACTGGAGCCGCAGGGGCTGCTCTTGTCCATGGCGGGAGCTGCGGAGGTCGCGCCGGGGGGGCTCTGCAGCATCAACGGGCGCCCTGGGCGAGCGGCGGCCCTGGGCGGGGGGGCACGACGGGCGCTGGCGGAGNGAGGGGTCGGCACCACCCCGGCACCCACCGGCTGCTCGGCGCCGCACCGGCCCCGGCTCGGCCGCCGCTGCCCCGTAATGGCGACGAGTCGCCCGCAGCAGTGGCCGGACCCGGATGCAGCCGGTCCCGGGCGGGCTCCCGGGCATGCCGGGACTCGTAGTCCTGGGCCGCGCGGAGCGCGCCGGGAGCTGCGGGCAGGGCTCGCCGCGGGCCCCGCTGCACACCGAGCCCGGAGCCCACCCCTCGCTCCCGACCCAGCATCGAAGGGATCGCCCCCACCTCCAGCAGCGCCCGAGAGGATAGAAAATAATCTGGTATAAAATCATTGCCACCGATTTGTAGCAAATAACCGTAAAAGGTTTTTTTTATAAAAACCAAAAAGTACCTCATCAGGCCTACTTGAAGTAATATTTTTAAACTTTTCTCTCAAAGAAAAAAAGGGGGAAAAAAACCCCACAAGGCAACCCGGATCCTAAAAGCATTTCTTTTAACCTTTAAAATAAAAAAAGATTCTGAATGCCTCTCCTGATGCCTTTTCCATTATTTTAGGGATGAGAGCTTCAAGTTCTGTGGAAGAGCAATTCCCAGATTCTTAAAAAAAAGTATGGGTGGAGCATGTAAGGGCATCTTTACCCCCATAATTCATACCATGCTCTGAATCTACAGCCCCTCAAGTAAAAGCTTCACTACTAGTTTTGTACGCACAGGCCACATGCTCTGTAACACCAGTATGATCAACAAATCTAGCAATTTGTGTTTTACAAATTTCAAACAAATCATCTATAAATACTATTTTAAGAAAAGCCTCATAAAGGTCTTATTTTAGCACCTGATTGTTCCCTATTTAGGTCTATTATTCTTAGAATTACTGACCAAACTGTCAGTGTAGTTACCACAGTGTTTAGGTCTTCTGGATTTGAGGGGGAAAACCCCTCAACTTTCTAACAAAGTTGTTCTTCCACATTTGAAAGGAAATAAGAAATAGCACATGCAATACTAGAAAGAGAGTAAAGAGACACAAAACTTTTAAAAGCAAAATACAACATTTTTATTAGCAAATTATCTGGCTGTGGAAAGAAAATAAATACAAGGAAGTCTTCTCCCCCACCCCTCACCGAAATAAAAACAACCATATAGTCCAAAAAGTGTTTAATAGGAAGATATTAGGAGCAAACACTTGTTCTCGTTACATGACCTGCAGTGCCACTCTTAACACTACATTTCCTCCAGAGACCGACCGGCACTCTGCAGAGCGTCTCTTCAGACAGGTCCGTATCCTTTATCACAGTCGTCTGATCACACATGGTCACCTATAATAATAAAGCACTCAAAGTTGCAGGAACAGCCCCCTGCCAGAACCACCTGCCAAACAGCCGTAAAGCTATCGTCATTCCCAGCGCGCTCTCGGGCGCCGCGCGGTGCCACCGCCGTGGCCGGGCAGCGTTGGCCGGGCGTGCCGGGCACAGGAAGGGCGGGGGTTGTGGAAGGACCCGCAACTCCCCTCACGCCCCGGCCGCGCTCCGCCATCCCCTCCCGGCGGGTCAGGCCCGGTCGCTCTCGGTCCGCCGCCATTGCTCAGGAGCGGCTCGGCCCCGCCCCCTGCGCGCCGGCCGCCAGCCATTGGTCACTGCCCCGAGCCCCCCGGGAGCTCATTGGTTTCGGCGCGGGGAGATGAGCGGGGCGCTCCTCCAGCCCGGCCTGCCGCGCGCCTGCTCCCGTTTCCATGGCGACGGGAACGCCGCCGGCTCCGCGGCCGCTGTGAGCGGGGATAGCAGGGAGATCGGCTTCCGCCAAACTCTGCCTAAAGCAATTGTAATGCTCTGGACGCTGCAATGAACAGGGAGAGCATTCGGCTAAAAGCCCCCCGGTGCTCCTGGAAGCACCGTTTGCTGTACAAGAGCAAGAGCCTGGCTAGCTGCTCTCCAGTTCGTCAAGGAGCTTCGAGCCCACACTGGAAAGCTTCTGACTTTTTTCTCAATAAGATAGCTGCTATCAGCAGAGTCTATGATTACTGGAAAAACATAGAGGAGACTAGGCTTATCTTCAAGGTTCCACCTATTTTCCTTGCCTGCAGCAAGCCACCAGGAGTAGGGCATGGGACAGACAGATGGCCTTTGACCCATGCCCAGGGCTGCTGTAGCTCCTACTTAGGTAACACAGAGCACAGGCCTGTCTAACCACAGTGCTCCTTGGTGCTGCTTTGGGTTACTGACTTATTTATTTAGCTCAGCCTTCGGGTATTCCGGAGTTTGGAAGAGATTTCTTTAAGAGGTGACAAGAGGCCCCAGGAAAAGTCCAAAATATCTTGTGACCATAGTATTTCACTTTTCCAAAGTGTTGTAGCACCCATCCCACTTGATGGCTGGTGTGGATAATGTTTAACGAAAGGATATTATAATCAAACATTTACCATCTTTATTATGGCTGTGTTTTCTCTTTCAACTTCCTATTTCTCCACAGCCCAAATGGAAACTGCAGAGGCTGCTGCTGCATCTCTCTGGACATGTTTGTATCCTCTATCACAGCTGCCTGATCATACATGGATGTCTGGATCAAGGAATGAAGAGGGTTTAGTTGCAGGAGCAGTCCCCTGCCAGAACCACCTGCTAAGCAGCCCCACAGGTATCGCCATTCCCCGCACGCCCTCAGTGCCACACGATGCCACCGCTGTGGCCGGGCAGCGTTGGCCAGATGTGCCAGGCACGGGCAGAGCCCTGGGCACAGCCTGAGCAGCGGCGGCTCAAACACCAGCTCACGTTAAGCACCCGCTCTCTGGACAGGAATGACACAAGCACCGCGGATTCCCACCGCCCATACCGCTCCGGGGCTCCTCCTCTCCCGTACCAGCCCAGGCCAGGCAGAACGCAGCTGTTGACCTTCGCTGCCGGGCCCGCAGGGGTGGCTCCGCTCCATGCTCGGGACCACGACCGATGCCCGCAGCCATAGCCGGATCCGGATGTAGCTGGTCCCGGGGGGAACCCCCGGGCACATGGGACTCGTAGTCATCGGCTACGACAGGAACGCCGCACACCTCCTCAAGCAGCACTCTCCACGGCTCACCGTCACCACAACATTACAAATCAGCCAGAAATAACAACCTGGCTGGGGTAAAACTCAGCTTTTATTCTCCAGCACACTTCTCCAGAGACAGCAGAAAAAGAAACAGCTCAGGTTTTGGGACAGCACATCCAGCAAAACAAGAGGGGGAAAATTATTTTGTAAAAGTAAAATCAGAAGAATAAGATGAGTTTGGAACATAAAGAACTAAACACTGTCAGTACTTGCATAGCACTAGGAGTAATCAGGAAATACAGTAGATGGCTATAAAACTCTCAAAAGCAAATCTGCTCCAACAGCTCTAGTAGCAAAGGATGAGCCTTCTGAAAAAAAATAAATACAAGGAAGACTTTTTTGGTACTTTTCCTTTTTATATCCACGATGAAATGTCATCTGTTACAACATAATCCCTGCCATTGCCCTTGAAGATCAAGGCCTGTGTCCTCAGGAAGGCTTCAGTAACTAGTCAGAGAGTCCTGTAACTGGATGCAAGTTTCAGTAACAGTCTATGGTTCTAACCAGACTTGAAAAGAAGAATAGCAACTTGGCCGAGGTAGAAGTAGATGAAGTGCTTGGTCTCATGAGTCACGTAGCTGCCAAAGTTCCTTCCCACGATGCAGTGCCACGTGGGATTGTATTTCTTGTCGAATTCCTGCAAAACAGATCACTACGAATTAAGAACTCTTCTAATAGGTATTCACTTTCCAAGCAAGCAAACGGAGAAAGAACAGATGCTCGTAAGTACTAGGATTATTTTATTTACATCCTATTGTTCACCTCCTGCTTAGTCAGACACACAAAAACCCCACAGCACTTCCCAACTGAGCAGTAATAAGTTTAAAACATTACTTTTGTTGAAAGTAGTCTTTTATTCCTCCATAATTCATAACACGACTGAATCTACAATCCTCAAGTAAAAGATTCACCATTAGTTTTGCACCCACAGAGACAAAGCCATAATTTAGACTTCATGGTTTATCAGCAGCACAGCTGCTAAACAGAAAATTCTCTGCCTCATGCTCTGTAACACCAGTATGATCAACAAATTTAAGCAGTTGTGCTTTACATATTTTCAAACAAATCCTCTATAAATTCCCAGTAGTTGCTGCAAAGAATTTCTGAAAAGTATTAAACTTTCTTTTTAACTTTCTTAGGTACTTTCTACATCTGGAGAAAAAAAGCCCTTCTGTATTGTGGTCATAGCAAACAAGCATTTCTTTAGCAGAAGCAATCATTTTGCATAGCTGAATTACTTCTCATGGTAGAGAAGCTTCTCCACCCCAGGTATACCGTATTTTACAGTTATCTCCACCCCGGTGTCCTGGAGCAGAGCCTCAGGCTTTGAGTGGTACAGCAGTAGAACAGCTTGAGCTGGGTGCCTTCAGAAGGACCTCAACAAAGAAACTGCCAGGCAATTACACCCTCCCAATTTCAGTTCCCCACCCATCACAGTTCAGACCAATAATAACATTAGGGTCTGGGGACTTCTTGTTCTTTATTAGGTCTTTTAATTGTCTCTGGACAGTCTTTTTCATCTCTCATATTGTGGTTTCTGCTGACAGTTATAGCTTCCTTATTTTCCAGCTTCAACTAGGTCTTGAGGCCCTCTTTCACAGTGTTAGGTAAAAGTTAAGATATCTGTGTGAAAATTCACAGCTTGCAGCCTAAAGCTTTATCAGTTTAGTTCCTCATGTCAAGCAGTTAACTCCAGACAGTTTCAGTCCAATTGGCCTTAACATTTCAACAGCTCCTCCACTCAGATCAGTTTAACTTCTACTGACGCACTTTGATTTCTCTGTTCTCCTGAGCTGACGAATCAGGAAATATAATCTGAACTCGATCTTTCTCATGTATTGTTAATCCTACATAAAGGACGACACAGATGTTGCAAACAACAGATAATCAGTGCCACCAGGATTTTTTTTTTGTGGTTATATCACTACATAAGGAGAGGTGTGATTACAGAGAATTGCAGAAAACTACTTTTCCCTGCTATTTTTGATCCAGCTGGCAAGAACCGTAAAGAGATCCTTAAGATTAAGTTAAATACAATTGAAATCAAGGAGAATAGGCTTCCTCTCAGACGAAAACCACAGGAGAGCTCAATAGAGTCCCTGTGTTTTGTACCAGCTCATCAGTCGAAGGGTGACTCAGGTGCCACTCTATCCTCACGTGGACAATGGGATAGTGGCAAAAAAGGCCTTAAGCAGAACGTACTGCAAGAAAAAAGCAGGACCTAGAAAGGTCCACATAAAGGGTGGGGAAAGGAACACATGGACACCAGACTAAAGAGAAAGTTCAACTTGATTATCTAGTGTCTCTAGAACTTGTTTTTCTAGAGCTACTTGCCTAGCAGCGTTCTCCCCAATTGATTTTTCATGAGCATAGAAATATCATGAGCACATTACAAGCCAACATTTACCTTCTTTATGTGAGCAGCGATGTCCTTCTCAATGTTGTATTTCTCCAAGGCCTGAGTAGCACATTCCACAGCATCTTGCTGCATCTCCTCTGACATGTCCGCATTTTTAATCACTGCCTTTCGATCACTCATGATTGCCTGCTTGGAGAAAAGAAGAAGGAAATTCGAAGTTGCAGGAGCACCTGCCAGAACCACCTGCCAAGCAGCCCCACAGCTATCGCCATTCCCAGCGCGCTCTCGGGCGCCGCGCGGTGCCACCGCCGTGGCCGGGCAGCGTTGGCCGGGCGTGCCGGGCACGGGCACAGCCCGAGCCAGCGGCGGCTCAAACGCCGGCTCACGTTAAGCACCCGCTCTCCGCCCGGCAGCGACAGAGCACCGCCGCCCTCCCGGCCCTCCCCAGTCCCGCTCCAGCCCGACGCCGGCCGGGAGCTCCGCGAGAGAGCGCGGCCGCTCCATCGTCCGGCCCCGACGGCCCTTCCCTCCCCTGAGGGAGGCGAAGAAAGTCCGGCACGCGCGGCCAAGGGCTCGGAGCCCCGCGCGGTTACAGGGGAAGGATCCCGCCGGCAGCTGCCGGGGTTGCGGAAAAATCGGACGCGGCGACCAGGGAAGAGCCCAGGCACCGGGGCTGCCCAGTCCCAGACGTCCCGGTACCCGAACCGGACCCAGCCCCTCTCGGCAGCAGTCCCTGCCCGACGCTCAAGGCCATCAACGCCTTGCCCTCACCGTCGGGCGGGCGCCTCGGTATCGGCGCGGTGCGGATGCAGAGCCGCTGAGGGTGCGGGACGGCACAGAACAATTCACACACTCGGCTCCGCCGCCGCGGCTGTTTAACCGACCCGCGCGCGCCGCCGGCGCCTCCGAGCGCCCCCAGCCCCGCCCCCTCAGCCCCGGCTGCCTGCCATTGGTCATCGCCACCATCACCCCGAGATCTTATTGGCCCCGGTGCGGCGCTCTCCCAGGGTTTTGCCACGGCAATTTCTTTCAGCCCGGCATGCCTTGCGGCCGTTACCATGGCGACCGGCGGCCGCGGTGATGGGCGGCGGGGCACGGCCTTGGGGCGGCCCCGGAGCCCCGCCGGGCCAGCGCAGGGCAGGCCCGGACTGCTCTCTCAGGCCGAGCGCAGCCCTTCCCCGACGCTTTCTTTCTTGCTTCACGGCAGAGCTGCCTGAACGCAGGAAGAAAGGAGGGGAAGGAATAACCCCGAGCAGCAGTACAGGTTGGGGGCTGACCGGCTGGAAAGCAGCTCTGTGGAGATGGAACTTGGGGTCGTGGTGGACAACAAGCTGTCCCTGAGTCAGCTCTGGGGCACAGAGCCAGCAGTGTGCCTTGGGGGCCAAGAAGGCCAAGGGAATCCTGGGGAGCATTAGGAAGAGCATTGCCAGCAGGTCAGGAAGGTGATCCTGCCCCTCTGCTCAGCCCTCGTGAGGTGCATCTGGAGTACTGTGTCCAGTTCTGGGCTCCTCAGGACAAGAGAGACATGGTGCTCCTGGAGTAGGTCCAGTGGAGGGCAACAAGGATGATTGAGGGACTGGAGCATCTCTGTTATTGGGGAAGGCTGAGGAAGCTGGGCCTGTTCAGCTTCGAGAAGGGATGGCTGACCTCATTAATATGTATAAATACCTAAAGGGTGAGTGTCAGAGGGTGGGCCAGGGTCTTCTCGGTGGTGCTGAGAAATAGGACAAGAGGCAGACAACAAGCAGAAACTGATGCACAGGAAGTTCCACCTGAGCATGAAGATGAACTTTTTCACTGTGCAGGTGACTGTGCACTGGAACAGGTTGCCCAGAGAGGTTGTGGAGTCTCCCTCAGTGGAGATATTCCAGAACCGTCTGGACACAATCCTGTGCCATGTGCTCTGGGATGACCCTGCTGGAGCAGGGAGGTTGGACCCTCTGACCCACAGCGGTCCCTTCGAGCCTGACCTGTTCTGTGACTCTGTGCATGCAGCTGGTCACTGGTGTCCGTGCAGTGTCTATGACTACAGCGTGAGAGGGACTCTCCCAGTCACTGCTCTGGTAGGCAAAGATCATCTGTCACTATAGCTGAGGCTGAGAAAAATACCCAACAAAACCAAAGATGATGCTTTGGAGGGCATCCTGCTGCAAGGAACATAAAATTTTAAAATATTATATGAGAAAAATTGGGGAAAATCGTCGTGTGGTCTGATGACGGTGCTAAAAGTCTCAATACACCAGGAAGGTCCTGGTGAGGGAGCCCAGCTCGTGCCCTGGGAATGCAGTCCCTGGGCTGATTTTAACAGCATGATGTCATCTCTCCTGAGAATGGGTTAAGTAACTTCTTTGTATCTACAAGCTGGCAGAACTCCTGGATGATTCAAATAAAGAGATAAGCAGGGCAGGTTGGGGGGGGGGGGGAGAGGAGAAAAA
>VZRV01010669.1:339126-402106 GCA_013398115.1 Falcunculus frontatus | reverse complement strand
GCGGGGGGGGGGGGGGGGGGTTCGGCGACCGTGTTCGGCAGAAGTGGCGTCCCCTGGGGCTGCGGAGAAGGCGCCGCTCCCGGGTACGTCCCCGGTAGGAGCAGGCACTCGCCAGAGCGCGGCTCTCGGCCCGCGCCGCCCCCGCCCCGGCGATGCCCCGAAGATGGCGGCGGTGCGGCTGTGGCGGCTGTGGCGGTGCCGCTGCCGGGCGCTGCTCTCCCGGCCCGCCGGGAGACTGTGGGCACGCCGCGGTTTGGCCGCGGGACCGGAGATGCACTTCGGCTTCCAGACCGTGACGGAGGAGGAGAGGAGGGAGAAAAGTGAGGGCGGCGGCGGCGGCGGCGGGAGAGGGCGGCCTGGGCCCGAAGCCGAGCTGGGTTCCCGGGTAGCCGGTGATCGTTCTCCAAAGTGCTGGGGACGTGTTTGGGGCTGGGCCCTTGTGTGAGGCGTTACCGGGAGTCTTGGTGAATAATATCACTGTTACTTTCCTCAGCTCGGGAAGGCTGTGTTTCTCCAGAGACCTTTGCCAGGCAACAGGCTCAGTCGGATTCAATCATAGTTTTTTTGTTATGAGTTTTCGTCTGGTATTTTTCAGCTCCACATGGTGACAGACCTCTGCAAAGCAATGAAGGACACGTTTTACTTCGACATGAGCATTTTAAAGTAAATTACATCTCATTTCCATGTCCTTTTTTTGCAGTTTATCAGGTCTTTGAAAGTGTGGCCAAGAAATACGATGTAATGAATGATTCAATGACTCTAGGAATTCATCGGGTGTGGAAGGATATCCTCATGCATAAAATGAATCCTTCCCCAGGAACACTTCTCCTTGATGTTGCTGGGGGAACAGGTAAATAATTTTGGTGAGTTCCACATGACAATACCACACTGTTTTTCAGCTGTTTGAGTCTGCTTAGAATTACGTGTCCTGTTGGGGTTCCCCCCCCCCAGCTCCCTGTCTTTAAAACTAGTGAAGCATCTACTTGACTTTCCCCAGAGAAGGGTTGAGAGCTAATATTTTCGTGTTTTTTAATATCTTGCTTTAAGGGCCTGAGAGTGTTATAGCACTGCCATGATATGTTGTGGAACACTGTGTGAATTTGTAGAAAGTCATGGACTCTTTGATTTTAATAAGTTCCCTTTTTATCTATATACGTGTACACACTCTTTCTGTGTCTATACAATGTGTCTGAGGGGGTGTTTTTATAAATATATATGACTAAAAAGAAATATTAACTCAGTTGGATGTTCAAAGCCTTATGTTTCAACTTCCTGGAGTCAGAAAACATTCCAAAATGTGTTTCTTTCCTTTAAAACAACTGCAGGTGACATCGCCTTTCGATTCATTAATTATGTTCGCTCTGCACGAGAGCGCCAGCTCCAGAGGAAGCTCAAGCACCATCAGAATTTGTCATGGCAGGAAATTTTTGAGAGTTACCAGAAAGACAAATTTAACTCACTAGGGGATTCCCAAGTGGTGGTCTGTGACATCAACAGAGAAATGTTAAAAGTTGGGAAGCAGAAAGCACAGCATCTTGGCTACTCTGAAGGTAAGCAGTGCATTGTACCGTGGCAGTAACATTCCTGATAGAAAGAAATTGTAAGGGGCAGAGTTTTTTCGCTGTTGACCTGTGTATATTCACTAAGAATGGGAGCTCTGCATGCAGAGAAGGAACATGAGTTGCACAGTCAGTGATTGTGCATTTTGTCTACAGGAGTGGTGGGCTTATCAATAACCTGGACATCCATGCTCCACAGATAGACATGATCTCCATCCTTTGGGGACTGGGAAGCAACACAAGTGAAACTGCATCACATACTGATAGTCCTGATGGAGGGAGTGTGGCTTTTCATGTTCCTCAGTCTCTGGAAGCTTTCTAGCAAAATGTATTAAGTGTTTTGGTCATTGTTGCATGGTAAAACATTAGTAGTTGTCTGTAGTTGCACTTCGAGCAGACATTCTCTTTTTACAACTTTGCCACAAACAAATGGCAGCCAACAATGCTTTCCAGTATAATGCAAGTTTTGGGTAAAATCTTTCTGGCATATATACTATGTGTATATGCAGAACAGTTTGGCTGATCTGCAAAATTAACTACTCTGTCTTGAAAGATTTGTGAGTATAGGCCAAAGTGTCTTTCCTCCAACAAAAGTGCAAAATAGAAACATTTGTTTTAAGTGTCACTTGAAAAATAATCAATTCCTTCTAGAATGGATAAGTTCTAGCCTTTCTGGAGCAGTCTGGATTCAATTCTGTGACTTTTCTTTCACTACAGGCTTGTCTTGGGTACTTGGGAATGCTGAAGAGTTGCCCTTTGATAGTGATAAGTTTGATGTTTACACAATTGCCTTTGGAATCCGAAATGTGACTCGTGTTGATTTGGTAAGTTACTAGAGTGTATCCTGACATGGGATCCTTATGACTTTTTATACTACAAAGGAAGCAAAGTAGGAATTCTTTTGGATAAAGGAAGGTCCCAGTCTACTCCTGAAACATTTAAAATAAGTGGCATGTAGTATGCAACTTGTTTGAATGGAGAATGCAATCAAGTGCCCCACCTTTGTCATAAAAACGTGGATTTATACCAGTTGCACCCAATCCTTCCAGCTTGGCAAGCCACACAGTCTCTTCCTAAGGCAAAGGGCTGGATGCTACCAGTCATTCCCCACCTTTTCCTGACCTATGACATGGCTGATCTACACATGCACAGTGCAGTAGTCTGCATATCTCGAATCTTCCTGAAGCACCTGATCTATATCCCATTGACAGTGGTCCAATGCTTCCTGTCCCCTTCTGTTTCCCTGCCTGAGCAGGGAAACCTGTTGAACTGCCAGAGCAGAGTGGGAAGGAGGCTGCTGCCCCCACTGCTGTTGAACTAACCTGTTCAGCCCACTTCTGCTCAGTGTCTTTACACTGGCTGGTGGCAGAGCTCACTGTAAAGAACAAGTGTGGTTTTAATTAGGATAAGTCATACCCTTTGTTCTAAACTATCTCTGTCCTTTGAGAAGGACTGGCTGTTGTGGGGGTGACACATGGCTGGATGTGCTAGTTGTCTGTTTTGGAGAAGTGTGTTACAACCTTGGCAGAGCTCATGTGGAAAGTGTAGCATTTGGATCCAAACCACCTTGAACCATATGCCTTTGAACTTAATGTGGATGGCTTCTCCTGGTGCTTTGTCTACACCCTTCCAAAGCAAAGGTTCTCTGCCTTCATGCATACAGCAGTCCGGTAGCAGAGCTCCCTGGAGAGCTGGTACAAAACACACCCAAGCTGCCAACTCTTTTGCAGAGCTCGTGTGTAGTGTTTATATTTTATCCCATAGGAACAGGACAGTTGAAGTCAAGCAGATGTACAACCTTCAGAGGTTCTGGAATACAACTCTGCTCTCCTCTTGTATGAAAGAACATGTAGTTTTAAACAGAATTTTGTCCAGATTCTTGTTTGGTATTCTACTTTGATGCAGGATGGAATTTTCAAAGTAGCCAAATATTTTCTTCTTCCTTCTCCTTCCTTCCTCTTCTTGCACATTGCTTATCTGAAACCCAGTATCGTTCCTTCTTTGAACCTTTGGGTGTGCCTCACAGTAAAGTCTTTTCTTTTGATTAAAAAAAAAAAATCATGCCCTTTTTTCATTTTCATTTTCAGTTTCTTGTAGGTGAGTCACCTTCTCCCTTTTGTGTTTGGTCTGTAATTACAAGAGCTCTGCCAACAAACTTTCATCAGCTGGGAGTAGGGAAAGAAAAGAAAAATTGCAAACCCGACATCACAGCCTTGTAAAAATCTATTTATGTAACAGCAGGAGTATTTGTGCTTTAGGTTTGTGTCATGTTTGGGCTTTTTTTTTTACTTGTCTTGGAATCCTCCTCTACATTAAATATTGCAGATGTCAGTCAGGATACTCTTCATTCCACTCAGTTCATCAGAGTTGCATGATAATATCACATGGGATGATAATAGGCAGGTGCTGTTCTACAGAAGCAAACTTATCGCATCTGCTTTCTCTCAGGCACTTCAAGAGGCCTATCGTGTGCTGAAACCGGGAGGAAGATTTCTCTGCCTTGAATTTAGTCATGTCAGCAACCCTCTTCTTTCCAGGTAGGAACATGGTGACGCTTTATGCCATGTCACAAGGCTCTCTTATTTGTACTCAGACAAAATAAGAGATGGAGACACTTTGAGGCCACATCTTGGTGCACTTTTAAAATCAGCTGCAGACTGCGTAGCAGAGTGGCACAGAGACCAGCTTGTGTTGGAGAGGGCTTAAAATTTGTTTCTATTAATCTGTATTTGTTGTCTCTCTCTGCAGGCTCTATGATCTCTACAGTTTCCAGGTTATCCCTGTTCTGGGTGAAGTTATTGCTGGTGACTGGAAGTCTTACCAGTATCTTGTGGAGAGTATCCGACGGTTCCCCCCTCAGGTAAGGTAGTATTTCCCTGAATTCATTAACGCACAAAACACAATTCCAGCATAATCTTGTGGCTAGCTGGCTTACAGGCCTTCAGGATGTTAATAATTATGGCACTTATTTTTCAGGAGGACCTGAAGGCAATGATAGAAGATGCTGGCTTTTTCAAAGTGGATTATGAGAATTTAAACTTTGGCATTGTTGCCATTCACTCAGGTTTCAAACTGTGAGTCTATGTAGCAAAACACCAAAAGTATAATTTTCGTGAGGCATATGAAAGCTGTGGAATTTTAATGGTATCAGGAGGAGTTCTAAGAACTTGTGCAGGAGATACTTGCTCAGCAGCCAGACTCAGAAGAACACAAGTTACCTATCCCCACCAAGAAACTTGTGGAGTGACTCCGGTGGTATTTCTTACACTTGCATTTCCCTTCAAGTGCAATGTAAAGGACACGGCCAAAACTGAGCAATGCTAACAAGCGAAGCAAGGTGGCAGTGGGTGCGGATACAGAAATAGACTGATTAGTCTTCAAATAAGATGCCTTTCTTTTTACTAAGCTTTAAGGAGGATATTATACTTGTGAGAAGTAACTTGGATTTATGAAGTAACTGTGGACTTTTATGAAGCTGTTATTATCTTTGTCATGTGGAGTTTAAGGATTTTTTCCCATTACTCCTTTACTTCTTTCAAAGGCAAATGGAAAGTTATGAAATAAAAGGGCTCTGCATCACTTTTTTCCACTTAAATCAGTCTTGTAAGAAGGTTTGCTATGAAAGGATGGATTTGGGGTGTGGGAATAGAGGTGGGGGTGATCATCCTTCATTCATAAGGCAATAAAGAGGGTAATGCAAGAGGGCAAGGGGATAAACTTGTTCCAGCAGTTTTATTAGCAAAGAAGCCATCTTTTGAAAGAAAATAAATACAGGGAAGACATTTTTTCTTTTTTATATAGCCACAAAGAAAATACCAGCTGCTACAGCAGAATCCCTGACCATGAACAATACAACAAATGACCTGAAGATTAAGATGTGTTTCCCCAGGAAGGCTGAAGGTGGGAGTCAGTGTGCAGTCCTGTACCCAGGTGCAAGTTTCAGTAACAGTCCACGGTTCTAGCCAGACTTGAAAAGAAGAATAGCAACTTGGCCGAGGTAGAAGTAGATGAAGTGCTTGGTCTCATGAGTCACGTAGCTGCCAAAGTTCCTTCCCACGATGCAGTGCCACGTGGGATTGTATTTCTTGTCAAACTCCTACAGAAGAGAGAATTAGAAAGTCAGCATTTTCATGGTAATTATACTAATATTGTCTAACAGTTGGGGGGTTTTTTTGGCAATGATTTGTCACTTGTTAACAAGTATCACTTTTGGAAGAAGGCAATTAAGGAGCAGCATATGCTCTTAAGTACAAGGATCATCTGTCACTTTATAACTCATCTGCTGCTTAGTCATACACACCAAAAAAAGTGCTTCCAAGCAGAGCAGGAATAAGCCTAAAACATATGTTTGGGGAAGTAACTTTTCCCCTAAAGTCATGCCATGATCTCAAACCATAACTTCTTAGAATATCACTGCTTGTTCTCAATCGCCGACGAAACTGGTATTTTGACTTCATTAGCTGTTTTTTGCAATAAAGATGCTGAAAGGACACTTGATGGCAAATTCTCTGCCACATCCTTGACACCTGGTCATGAGAGGATGTTGTGAGACGCTGTTGTCAGGAGCCTGCTACAACTTATGAACTCCAAAGCCATGAAGTCAGTGGATTTATACTCCAGTACCTAACAACAGTCAGCTGAAGAGATTTTTGTGAGGACATGGGAGTTTCTGTTCTGCTCAACCAAACCCGTCAGCTACTTGCAGCTCAGTCAGGCTCCCAGTAGGAGTGAAGAGAGAAAGTGTGACTAACTGTAAGCTATGAACCATCTGTTCAGTGTTATCATGAACAGTTTGTCTTACATGTGGTGGGAAAGGGAAAAAAACCAAACCCACTTATTACATGGTTGGCAAACCACCACTCTTTAAATAGGCTGTACAGAGCCTGTGTCTTGTGCCAGCTCATCAGTCACAGGGACTGTGTCAGCTGCCACTCTCTGCTCACCAGGACAATGGGACAGTGGCAGAGAAGGTGTAAGGCACTACAAGAGAAAAGCAGAAGGACCAAGAAAGGTCCACATAAAGGGTGGGGAAAGGGACAGAAAGAGAGAAAGTCTAACTTGATTATCTAGTGCCTCTAGAACTCATTTCTCTAGAGCTACTTGCCTAGCAGCATTCTCCCCAATTGATTTTTCATGAGCACATTACAAGCCAACATTTACCTTCTTTATGTGAGCAGCGATGTCCTTCTCAATGTTGTATTTCTCCAAGGCCTGAGTAGCACATTCCACGGAGTCTTGCTGCATCTCCTCTGACATGTCCGCATTTTTAATCACTGCCTTTCGATCACTCATGATTGCCTGCTTGGAGAAAAGAAGAAGGAAATTCGAAGTTGCAGGAGCACCTGCCAGAACCACCTGCCAAGCAGCCCCACAGCTATCGCCATTCCCAGCGCGCTCTCGGGCGCCGCGCGGTGCCACCGCCGTGGCCGGGCAGCGTTGGCCGGGCGTGCCGGGCACGGGCACGGGCACAGCCCGAGCCAGCGGCGGCTCAAACGCCGGCTCACGTTAAGCACCCGCTCTCCGCCCGGCAGCGACAGAGCACCGCCGCCCTCCCGGCCCTCCCCAGTCCCGCTCCAGCCCGACGCCGGCCGGGAGCTCCGCGAGAGAGCGCGGCCGCTCCATCGCCCGGCCCCGACGGCCCTTCCCTCCCCTGAGGGAGGCGAAGAAAGTCCGGCACGCGCGGCCAAGGGCTCGGAGCCCCGCGCGGTTACAGGGGAAGGATCCCGCCGGCAGCTGCCGGGGTTGCGGAAAAATCGGAGGTAGCGGCCGGGGAAGAGCCCAGGCACGGGGGAGTCGCCGGGACACGCGGGGTCCCCGGGTACCGGGATGCCTGAGTCTGTCTCGGAGGCGCCCGCGCTCCGTCCCTCACCGTTCGGACGGTGCGGAGCGAACGACGCTGCGCTCTGGTCCGTGCGCGCCTCGCAGCGCCTCAATCCCGCCCCCTGCGCGCCGGCCACCAGCCATTGGCCATCGTCACCGCCCTGCGAGTGCCCATTGGCCACCGCTGCCGGCCCCCGAGCGCCCATTGGCTGCGGCGCGGCGCCCGGCAGGCTTTTACTGCAGCGTTGTCTTGCGGCCCAGGATGCTTCGCGCCGCGTCCATTGCCATGGCGACCGGCGGGATGCGGGGAGGTAACGGGAGCACAGGGCGCATGTTTTGGGATGATCACGTAGATTTGGGCTGTGTATGCGAAGCTTCCAGTCCTGGCTCCCATGCTATTCGTCTGCTGCGCCACGGGAGGTTTAGGTTGGACATTAGGAGGAATTTCTTCACAGAAAGGGTGATTAGACACTGGAAGGGGCTGCCCAGGGAGGTGGCGGAGTCACTGTCCCTGGAGGTGTTTAAGGAAAGACTGGAGATGACACAGTGCTGTGGTCTAGTTGACATGGTGGTGTTCGGTCACAGGTTGGGCTCGATGATCTCAGAGGTCTTTTCCGATCTAATTCTGCGATTCTGTGTGACATCATCAGGTGATTGTGGGTAAAAAATTTATTCCTTAAAGTATGATCTGTCTCCAAGGCATTGTAATGTAAATTACACCAGCTTCTGTAAAAAATCCATAGTTGATATGTGGGCCCCAAAAGCCATTTTATTACTTGCCCCAGCCTGGATCACAGAGACACTGAGTTTAACCAATAATCTCTGCAACAGACGTTGTTTCTCTTTGAAACAAGCTCTTGTTGGGAATAGCCCTTTCAGTAGTATGTGATATTACTGAAAGAATACTGGGATGTTATTTGGGGTAGCTGTTTCAGTAATATGCCCTTTACTGAAAGTGAAGCCCACCCATGTTGAAGGAAGGAGTTCCATAGCTTGTAGATGGCACTTGATGATCTGTCCTGTTCACTTGTCTGTTTTCAGTTGTGTCTTTTCAATTTAGACTAAGTGACCTCTGACAGAAATCTCTAACCCATATTTACTGGGTATGATCAAGTCAGCTGCAAACTTTGTTCCTTCAGTGAACCAAATCTATCAGACTTTTACACCATCTTTTGCAGACCTCACTATTTCTGCAACTCTTGCCTTTTTTTGTTTGTGTTTGGTTTGGGGGTTATTTTGGTTGGTTAGTTGGGTTGGTTTTGTTTTGGGTTTTTTTGTTTAAATGAAGCAAGATGTTTTGGTAGATCCTCAGTGCTCTATTTTCTTAGTTTCACTCTCCCTGGGGCACTTTCTGCTTACACTGTTGTCAGCAGATAGAAAATTGCTGTTGGAGTCTTCCACAGTTGGTGATCTGTTAATAACAGGGCTCTGAACCACGTGTATAGCAAACAGCACAGGATGAGTTAAAAGAGGTTTTCAAATACTGGTTGATAGGACTCCAATTTCCTTGTAGAAATTAAAAATAAAACACCTCAAGAGCAGTCATTCACCTCACTTGAAATCTAAGTATTTTTATATTCATACAGTGTAGCTACCTGCTCAGTGTCATTCAGAGCAAAAGCAGCGTAACTGCAAGCAACCCTTTGCTTTTGCAAACTCTAAGGCAACCTCAGAAGAATATACTGCCCCCAGAAATACTGAAACTGGATAATGTAATACTTTTGTCACTCTAAAATATCCCAGGAATAACTCCCGACTCCCAGGTTTTGGCATTCCAATTAGGAGAGATACAGTTCACAACTTTGCCTGCGTGCTAGAAACATGAAGAAGTTTTGAATGGTCTTGGGGCCACAGTAAGTAATTAATTTACAGAACTATGTTCAGTATCTGCAGTACTTGCAGTAGTTCTTTGAGTACTGGACAGTTTTGTCCTGACAGAATGGAACCATTTAACAATCTTCCAAGTGCTTACACTGAACTTCAGAAACACCCATGAATCTCTGAGGAGGTGGTTGTGTTTGGCAGCTGCAGGCAAGTTTCTCTGCATTTATTAAGAAATGGTTTGCTGAAGGAACAATTGTGATGACAACTGCAGGAAATGTCAGTGTGGGAGAGATACATGTCATTAATGAGAAACATTAAAGCCTGAGATACATGGCTTTACAGAGAGACATTAGAGTTCTACGTGTTAATCAAGAATGTAAAAGTACAGTTTCCCTCAGGACAGAGCTGCAGGGAAAGGCAGAACAAATAAACACAGAAGATGATAGCTGGAGTTGAGGAGGTGCTGAAGAAATCTGGGTAATGGATAAGGCATATCATGAGATTCCTCTCACAGATGGAGGTTAGACTGTAAGCACTTTTCACGTGAGCTGTTTTTTTACTCTGTGTTGCACAATGTATCACTGTATTAATAGAGATATTTCCTGGGGCTCCTAGTTAATACCAAAACATAAAATAATCATTATTAGCAATAAAACAATTTCCATTTTCTTTCCACAAAAGTGAAGAAATCTCCACATCGAAATTTTCTTTGTAAACCTGGGATTTATATGCAAGGGCTTCTAGTCCAATTTTATATGTACAGATTTGTGGGGGTGGAAAAATGTTAGCAGGTCTAAGTGAGGTTATCTCCATGGTCTCCAGAGAAACTGGATCCATTTATGAGTCCTGCAGTGAATGCAGGTGAACCAGCAAATGAGGGGTGTCTCTCCCTCTCTCAAAGTGCAGCCAGGGCCCAGTGGGGCTCAGCACTGTCCCTTGGGGCTCAGCACCACCACGTCGGACCCACCAAGGCACTGACATGCCCTGCCCCACAGGCAGCTCATCTGCCCTCTGTGAGCTTTTCTGTTTTGGTGGTTGCAGATGTCTGAGTCAGGGTTGTAATTCCCTTATTTGTGGTGAAGTTGCATCAAACCCCTTCATTAATTTGTGTTTTCCACTTTAAATGCAGTTTGGGCTGCAGCGAACAAGCATCAGGCAGTCTGTTCTCTCACTGGAGTGTGTGGGAGCAGCACTGAACTGGCAGCTTTAAGTTTAGCCTGGGCTGCGTTGGGAATGTGGGATCATCTTGTCCAAATTGTTGGTTTAGTTGTTGCCTTTAAACAGTTACTTGATGCTATTTTGGGTTAAAAGCTCCTGCAGCCATGCAGTTCACTTTCAAATTCCTCTTCCTTCTTCAATGTAAATAATATTGTCCCAGTTCTCACTGATGGTCAAAGGAGGAGGCCAAAATGGATAGAACAAGGGGGAACTTCTCAAAGTGGGAATTATCTGCTAATATGATTGTGGTATCAATCATATTGATTGATTGATACTTTGAAGTCTTTCCTTATTACTATTTATATACACATTATAAATTACTTTTAGGCTCAGCTTGTATATTTGTAAAACTTCAGCATTCGCAGGGTCTGAATCTTGACAAGTCTGAGACTAAGCAATAATACAGTGTTACAGCTTTGCAGAGGATTGGATTAGTGGTGTTAAACAAAGGCTTTATTTTAATACCCTTGAAAGAATTCAAGTATCATAGTAATTACGTATTTTATGCATATATGTGAGTATATTATGGATGCTTAAACAAATAATGAAGTAATCGCAGAATTAAGAGTGGGACAAGGGTTTGCTCTCACCTCCAGACAGCAAATTTACTTTGCCAAATAAAAGCACCAAGGTCATCTGCCATGCTCCCTTCCAGCTTCACAGACATCGCATATTTCAGCAGCACTACTAAACTTTCACATCTTCTTTCTTCTGTCTTGCAAATGCTCTTCTTTTGACCAAAATATGTGCCAGGGTGTTTCAGCTGTGACTGCACAAAACTTTGCTTTCCCAAATAAAATACTGAAAGGACATTTGGGCTCTGGGCTGTCACTAAGAGCCCTGCAGAAAAGTGTCTCGTTCTTCCAGCTTTGGTAAAGGGATGTTACCTGAGAGAAAACAAAAAACAAGTTGTGTGAAACCAGCTGTAAGTTACCTTGTGGGCAGGACACCCTGGTATGAAGTGCTTCTCCAGTTTACTCCATGTACAGGCAGCCTAAATATCCTGAGAAAGTCAGGAAAGTAAGTCCTATCTGACTTCCTCTAAGGAATTTCACAACATGTGCAGTAACTTCAGAGTCAAGTCAGCCTCTGTACTGCTTCTGGACCAATAAATTGCACATTATTTTACATAGATGGCTACAGTCATTTATTTTAGTCCTCTCTATTATTAACCAGTATTTCTGAAAGTAAATGCAGCTATGGCAAGTTATATTCTTCAGGTTAATTCAGGTGAGATTAAGAGATTTTTGTAAGCAAGTCAATACCTGGTGGAGCTACAAAATACTCCTCTACTTTCTCTCTGGCATTTTCCATCAGGTCTTTGGTGCAGTTGCCTTCTGTCACATCATCTTCTCTGAGATACAGACACCTGAAGGACAAAGATTAATGGTTGTCTTTAAGCTATTCTGTGAATATGAGGTAGGAAGGGTGGCTTATCTCTAAACCTGGTTTTGGTCTCTTAAATAAACACTTGGACAAGTACTGGAACATTTTGAAGCATCCAAAAATGCCACTGGCAGGTATTTGGGGAGCAGTGTGACAATTAACACAGATTAAAGAACTGAAGTTCACCTTCCCTTTGCTCACACATAAAAATCACATGTCCCAGTGACAACTTTTTCCCCCACAAAACTACAGTAAGACATTTTGAGCAAAAGGGGCCACATGCATTGTGATTCCCAGGGAAAAAAGGTCACAAAAGCTAACAGTTTGATGCATTAACAGATAGAAGGAGACTGCTGTGATTCACCACCTGTCCTCCAGCACTGAATCCATCGGTTCCACGCCGTCGGTGTTCACTTCGTGAAGCTGATCAGCAAACTGGATCGCTTTCTGCAGCCGCTCCACGCCCTCCGAATCCCGGAAATCCACCAGGGCCAGGTGCTCCAAGTGGTCCAGCACTTCCACCGACACTTTCTGCTGTACAAAAGCACCAATATGGGCAAAAAAGTCAGAAATTAACGAATTTAACAGTGCTACTTTCTTTTAATGAAAAACTTGTTACACGTCAAAACCAGAGTTTACAAAAAAATCCTAAAGTCGTTAAGGCTGGAAAAGACCTTTAAGGTCATCAAATCCAACCTACTGGTAGGGACCCGCTGATTCCTGTTAGATTCCTGTTACTTTCTTGTAAAATTAACCCGTATTTTATCCTGTTGCTACAGTCCTGCCCGCGAGGGGCAAACCGGCCCCGCGGCGGTACCTGCGGGCGGTACCTGCGGCCGGTGCCCGCTGTGCCACCCCGCCGGGCGTGAGGGCTCCCTCAGGGGGAGCCGCCGGGCGCGGAGCCAGCGCCCGACACACAGCGCGCGCATCGCGCCACCGCCGCCCGACGTCACAGCTCCGCGCGTGGCGCCACCCGCGCGCCGGATGCGCGTCACCGGCCCGCGCGCCCGGCCTGTCCCGGCGCGGCCGCCGCGATGAACAGCGTGGGCGAGGCGTGCACGGAGCTGAAGCGCGAGTACGACCAGTGCTTCAACCGCTGGTTCGCCGAGAAGTTCCTCAAGGGCGACAGCGCCGGCGACCCCTGCGGGCAGCTCTTCAAGCGCTACCAACTTTGCGTGCAGGTGCGTCCGGCCCCGGGGCATCGGGCCCCCTTCGCTTCCTGCCCCGAGCGTCCTTCCCCCGCGCTGACCCGTTTTACCGCCATCCTGGTACCCCAGGAGCAGCCTCAGCCCTCACCAATGACCTCGACACGCAGCTCTGCGTTTATCTAGCCCTGTGTCTGTCGGTCGTGACGTGGAATATTTTACAGGTGTTTCCTATTTTTATCGTACATAACTTCTTAAGGCTGCTTCTGTAGAAGCTGCAGCACGTTTCTGTTATACTGTAGTTCAGTGAGTTCTCACTACATCCCTCATTAACTGTAACACTGAAGCTTTATTCAAACCAGCTTTAAGACCACTTTTTCTAGATCACTTTTTTTTTGATAATTTCTATTCAGGCAGCAAGCAATAGGACAAGAGGTTATAGACCTAAGCTGCACCAGGGAGGTCTAGGTTGAACATCAGGAGGAATTTTTTCACAGAAAGGGTGATCAGACATTGGAATGGGCTGCCCAGGGAGGTGGTGGAGTCAGTACCCCTGAAGGCATTTAAGGAAAGACTGGGCATGGCCATGGTCTGGTTGACATGGTGCTGTTGGGTCATAGGTTGGACTCAATGATCTCAGAGATATTTTACAACCTAATTGATCCTGTGATTCTGCGTTTTGTACCAAAGATTACATCATGTAGCCCTATAAAGAAGTGTCAGGTTTAATTATTTGGTTTTCTTTTTCTTCTTTTCAGAAAGCAATCAAGGAGAAGGACATACCCATTGAGGGCCTGGAGTTCATGGGCCCAAGTAAAGGAAAAACCGAAAACTCCTCTTGATGTTGGCTGTATGGGTGAAGTCACTAATATGAGCCTTTGGACTAAGCACCATAACCAGGTGTACTATAGATGCCACCTGGAGAGGACCTTTAGACCTTTGTTAACTCCTTTCTAGGAAGCGAGAAATGTTCTCTGCTGGTGAAAACAAACAGCTAAAAGGAAAAAAAGACTGGATCATGTGGTAACTGCTGCCTCCTTTCCAGTGAAAGTTGGTGGTGCTTCAGCATCCAGTGGCTTAAAAATCCACGTGAACTAACTTCCTACTGAATGTAATGGGGGAATGCTGGTTGGAGTGGGCTGAGATAGCTTCTTTGTGACTGATTTCTTTTGCTTATTTATGCAACACTTGAAAGTGTTTTAAAAGAATATGGATGGGGTTGATGTATTTTGTATCATCTCTATGCTGCTGAATTTTGGTGAAGAAGTTTGTTTCATGTGAACCTGAAAGCTAAAGGGCTTAAGCACTGTTTTGTGTCAGCAACAGAGATGGTTTAAAAGCACTACTGGACCTGCAACAGCTTGGCTGAAATAAATATAACCAGATTATATTTTGTTCAAGTAGGTAACTGTGCAGTAGAGTCTGATTGTGACCTCCAGGAGTGATAGAGGTGGCCTGCTCAGAATCTGAAGAGAAGACTTTTAATGCAGAGGTTACTTCAACCTTTTCTGAGGTACTGATGCAACCATGAACTTGAATTCTCTCTCCTTTAGCATTACACATTCCTGTGGTTTGATCCTCACACAGGGATGAGGCAAAGCTTGCTCCTCTACTTACACCAACAGAGGTGAAAAAGATATTATGGCCTGGGGACAAAAGATAAGTCAACTTCCTAATTCTAGAATTACAGTGAGGAAAAAAGAAAGCTTAACTCTTTGCTTTTAATTACTACTAATTATTTAAAGGTTTTACTTTTAAAAAAACCTAAAAAAGGTTCAGTTCTCAAGCATTCTAGCTGGCCTGCCCACACCACAGCCCCTCACAGACCCCAGACACTGAGTCCTGTGGGCCTTGTGCAGAGGATCAGGAACTGCTGCAGCCTGAGGCTGTTGTTCCTGTGTCAGTCACTTATTCAGGTGAGCCACACTCCTGTTCTCAGGTGCAGAGAGCTCCTACAATGTCAGCACAGGGGTTAAACATAGCACTGAAAAAACAAGCTGTTGGCAAAGTGCTGTGTCACTCAGGTTAAATGAAAACAGTGATCTAAGGGAATGATCTATAAATATCATTTTGGAGACAGTTAACTATGTAGCTTTTCTTTTTAGAGGAATAACACAAAACCTACGTGATCTTCACGTAGGCTAAATGTAATGTGATTTTGTCAGCTTTGAAACAACTGTGCCCATCAGTGCCTTGTACTTTCACACAGCAAAACTTGTCAGCAATCTTTAACCGGTAAGCAGATGAAAAAAATCACATGGAAACATGGGGAAGGACATCCTGCAGTACCCACTCTGAGATTCTCTCTTGCCATCCATCACTCCTTTGCCAAAGCAGCTGCTGCATTCTACCTTTTGGGAAGAACTGAATTAATGATAGCTGAGAAAGAGCTCAGTTTCATACTATCCAAAAAATACAGAAGTTATAGAAAGAACTGAAAAATGGTTGACTTGTAGTGAGCAAAAACTTGAAAATGAAGGTTGTACTGGCACAGGCTCAGGCTGTTGGCTCATTAATCCCTTCTACTTTAAGCAGCTTCTGCATGACACAGTACACATTATACAGACATAGGAAGTAGAGCCAAAATTATGTTTTCTTCTGCAAAACCTGTGTGAGAGACTTTGTGTACAGACTGCAGCTTTATGGAAAGCAGAGTGGTGAGCAAGATACGTGCTAATGTACCTGAAAATTTCAGAGCTAAAGGTGAACCACATGAAGGCAGAGCTTAGCTCAACATCTTTGCTGCCACTCCCTCTGCCAGAAGGGACCAAGAGAAAATCACCCTTCATGACTGTTAATAAATATTGCAAAAGCTGATGATGGAGAATGTGCTTCAGTATATATTGGATTTTAATCTATGTATCTGTTTTTCTGGCTGCGAGTTTAAGCCATCAGTTAAACCAGACATGAAGAATATGAAATTGATTCATGTCCTGTGCCAAGTGCATTCCTGTTGTTTGTGTTACCAGACACAGGAACATATGTTAACATTCAGGCAGTCAAACCCCTTTGCTCCTGCACTGTGTCCTCTGGGAAATCTTAATGCTTTATGCAAACACTGAACTAAAAAACTTCTAAGGATTCAGGTTAACAAACAAGTCAAATCCCAAATTCGCGTTCAGAGTTGTTTATTTAAAGGACCCCATCACAAGTACACACAAGGGCCACAACACCACTCAGCTTCATAGCCGAAGAAATGCAGAGTTTCTGAAACTATGACCCCAGAAACGATGGTTCCCACCCAACATTCTGGTTCAAGATGAGGAGAGCCAAAGTTCTGGCTGTGGTCAGGACCTTGGTTTTAATCTTCGTAACCAGTTGGGAGAGGGTTAACGTGGGGGTTGTGAAACAGAGTTTTATTCCCATCACCCCAGGGGAAACGCTGTTGAAAGAAGAAAGAAAATAAGCCAGTGGCAGCTCCTGAACAATCCCTAGAGCACCAGAAACCAAGAGCAATACGGACTCAAACATCAGTGCTCCCAGGCAATTAATGACAGGACAAGAGGAAATAGCCTCAAGCTGTGCCAGGGAAGGTTCAGGCTGGACACCAGGAGGAATTTCTTCACAGAAAGGGTTGTTAAACATTGGGATAAATTGCCCAGGCTCCTGGGGTCACCTTCCCTGGAGATGTTTAGGTATAGACTGGATGTAGCACTTAGTGCCATGATTCGGTTGACAGGGTGGAGATGAGTCAAAGGCTGGACTCCATCTTAGAAGTCTTTTCCAACCTAAACGATTCTATGATCACACAGCTCAAAAGGCTGGTGAATTAAGCAAGCTGGCTCCTAGATATAGGAAGCAAGAGCTGGAAAACTGTCTCCCTTAGCTGGGAGTCACAGTCTCTAAACAGCACAGTCTTTGCTCTTAAACATCAACTGTGCTGTATTATGAGGACCCCAATTTTGGCATCTCCACTGCTAGCTTTTAGATCTGTATTTGGCATCTCCACTGCTAGCTTTTAGATCTGTATTAGTTTAAGTACAGCAGCTCTAGGACTGAAACTTTTCAGCAACACATTAGGAGGATCACTTTGGGGTGGGAAGGCCTGTGAATACTATGGGTATTTCATCAGTGCTGTGACAAACTTTTACTGCCTCAGAAACAGCCATGAGTTGATATCACAGCCAATGTAGCAATCGAGAAAGAGATGCTGTGGCAATCTCAGAGGAAGCTCTTCAGCCACAGAGAAAACGAGGGCTCTTAAATATCGCACGCAGAAGTACCTTGGTCCTGATCCGGAGGTGGGTGTAGGGAATAAACTCGGGTCTGTGGTGCTCCCCGTGCTGTGCCTTCAGGTAGCAGTTCAGCATGCACACAGCCACGCCGGGCAGCGCCACCACGAAGCTCAACGTCTTCCACATGCGGGCTGGGCGGGGGAAGCGGGACAGCAATGAGAACAACAATCATCACTTTCATTAGCATTACTGACCTGACAGCACGTTAAATACAATTAGCGCATTAACGAGGCACTAATGAACCCTGTGTCCCGCGCTCGAGCGCGGGTCCCCTCCCCGTTTGTAACAGGGATCCGGGCTCACGGTTTAAGCCCCGGTGCCCCGGCGGGGGCTCACACCGAGCGCCTGCCATGCCCCGTTACCACAGCGAAGGGCACCGGCTGTCAAGGGCACCGCCGCGTGGGCCGCGGGCCCCGGCTCCGCCCCCGCCCCACAGAGCCCCGTTACCTCCGCCGCCCTCGTGTGCCGCAGCCGCCATGCCGCGCGCCAGCGGGGAGCGCGGGGCGGCGGCGCCGAGCAGCAGGCGGGGCACCCGTCCGAGCGCCGCCATGTCCTCCCCCGTCCGCACACCGGAACCGGAACCGCGCCGGGCGGAACCGACGGCGGCAGCGGCCGCGCTGACCTTGAGCGGGGCCGCCCGCGCGCACGCGCCGCCCTGGGCGGGAGGGACGGGGCCGTGACGTGTGGCCTGAGGGCGGAGCGAGGCCGGGCGGGGTTTGGGGAGCTCCTTCTGGGGGCGGTGACGGCGCCACAAAGTGACACAGACACGGAATCGCTTAGGTTGGAGACGACCTCTGAGAACATCGTGTCCATCCTATGACCGAACATCACCGTGTCAACCAGACCACGGCACTCGGGGCCACGTCCAGTCTTTCCTTAAACACCTCCAGGGACGGTGATTCCACCACCTCCCTGGGTAGCCCACTGCAATGTCTGATCACACTTTCTGTGGAGAAATTACTCCTCATCTCCAACCTAAACCTCCCCTGGTGCAGCTGGAGGCCATTTCCTCTTGTCCTGTTGCTATTGCCTGGGAGAAGAGGCTGATCCTCACCTGCCTACAACCTCCTGTCAGGTAGGGAGTGATAAGTAGTTAAGAGAGTGACAAGTCCCGGAGATACGAGGACAGGGAGAGCGCTGGGGACGTCCCAGGCATGAGGGGATCAAAGGGCCCCTCAAATGGGGCAGTTCTGTTACCACTAATGTGTTTTTAATTACATGGATTCCTGGGATGATTCTACTGAAATAATAACATCACTTCAATGAACACAAGATTTCCAGGAAAAAAAACCTAAAATATCTAGGTTCTCTTTTAGTTCTTTATTGGAGCCTGATGGTTGGCTGCTTGACTTTTGGCAGAAGCTGCGTAGGTGGAGAGTACATTTTTCAGCACTGAAAGCACCACAGCAAAATGAGAGGATTCCCATGGTGGATGTAGAAACTCTCACAGTAGAAAAGCAAAGAAACTGAGCTTTTGGGAAGGACGGTGGTAGGGGCTGGTCTGAGAGGAATGACATGAAGGAATTGTGTTTTACTCCAAACAAGGTGCAGTTGTTGTTGGAAGGAGGAGGTTTGTTGGTCATATGCACACCTTGGTCCCATGGAATTGGTCACTTCTCTTTTGTCAAGACCAAGGCATGCAGTGTGGCGTGGCTGTCACATGGTGGGAAGCTGTGTTTGCTGCTGGGGAGCAGGATTTCTTTACTCTTTTTCACTTGGAGCGGGGCTTGTGTCCAATTTACTGTGTAGCATAAAGGATGGTAAGATGGCCAGAACCTTGGAAGACTGTTGTGAAACACACCTTGGCATGAAAATATTGCTCAGTTGCTTACTATATCTGGGCACTGTAAACTGTTAAAGTGCTTTGGTTTCTTTGTTCTTATTTTTTTTAAATTACAATTACCTCTTCTAGTAATTTGTTTTCATATTATTTTATTTAATAAATAATTTTAAGGACAGCTTTGCTTCCATACTGAAAGAAGTTATTCCCAGGTGGTACTGTGTGTATTTGCAGAAGTGTTCTGTCATCATGGATATGATGCATTTTGTACAAAACAGCCCCCAAACCACTGGGGCTCGCCATGTGCACACACACCTGCTTTGCTAAATCCACACTGGAGGTAGATTTTGTCTTTCCACACCTTCATCCTTTGGATTCAGGCTTATGAGATGTCTAATGTATCAGACTTTTAATTTAAAAGGAATTTGCATGTGGTTTTTCTGGGGGAACAGAAGATCCAATAATTATTTTGTACAGTATTTCAGTGATGAACCAAGACTAAGTTCTGTATCCTAATGCAAATTTGTCATGGGAGCTACGTAAACAAAACTACTCGTTTGTAGCAAAAAGAACTTTAAGTAATCGACAGACACTATGTTTATGATGAGAGAAAACAAAGAATCGGCAAAACAAGCAAACATCTGTTGCAAGCCCTGATGGGGTTTACTGGGTGGTGAAATGCTGCAACCCTCTGAAAGTGACTCCGGGATGAAACCGCCTTTGGCAGGGTCACTTTACACACACTCACCGGCTGGCTTCTTTGACAGATCAGCAGCAAAGAGACAAGAAGGACTTCCGTGTAGAGTTCCACCCTGAGGTTTATTACAACCACCCCACGAACGACTCCAGTGACAAAAGCGAGGAACAAGGGGGGGGGGGGGGTCTATGTTTTTATAAGGGAGTGGGGAGGGCATCGGGGATCAATGATCTGAGGGCTTGGGGGTGGTACATAGGCGGGGCCGGGGAAAGGGAACCAGTAGGGAAACCCTGAGGGAGGGACAAAGGGATAGGGGCCAATGGGAGAATGGGGAGGGGAGAACTTTCTGGGGCCTTAACATTTAAGGGAAAAAGGGGCAGGGAAATCAATGAGCCAATCAGGGAAACAGAACTGGGTTACGTTAGCATGGCAGAACAAGGCATCCTGGGAGGCCTTTCCCTCACCCTAACCTAAGGGATTTCTCAGGGTCTATCGGATTAGTGGATGGAGAGGTTGACCGTTTGTGATGTTTACTGCTTTCTCAAGCGTTTTACTAGGGGGAAGATAAGTTGCATTTATAAAATAGTTTTGTGAGTTGTGTTGGTGGTGCAGTAGCCGCGAAGCACAACATGTAAGTGTTCAGCCAGTGCTAGAAGCAGCCCGAGGTTTGTTTCTCCCTACTTTATCTCTGACACTTTCACTCCTCTAACAGTCTGGAAATTGCTCTTTAGAGAAGGCAGTAGTGGCAATTCTTAACGCAACTGTTCCAAATGCGCCTTGTTCCACCCATGGAGCTCCGAGGGGCTCGTGGAGAGTAACTGAAAATCGGGCTTGAGTCTCTCCTGAACCTGAGCATGGTAGCAGGTTCATTACAGTCTGAGTTACACTGATTCAAAATGGGTCTGTCTTAGTCTTTATAATACCAACAGCTGTGATTAATCTCTGTATGAGGTGTATCAGGAGTCTAGTGGGTCTAATTCACGTCTTTAAATGTAAATTAGGAGTGACTGCTGGGAGACACAAAAGATTCCAGAAGAATAATTTCTTTTAGCTGAAGGAAAACAGGCAGGTATTGAAAGAAACCTAGATGTTTAAAGAGTACTGTGAATAATGTTTTGATCTAGTTGTATGAAATGTGTTTAACTGTGCAATACGTGATGGTTATTATCACAGTGATGATTGCAGTCCTCCTGACAGCATGTGATTTTACAAAAGTGTGTGGAAAATGAGTGAACAGTAACTCTGGCTCTGCAGCTGTCTGAATTATTGACCCATGGCATGGGAAACCCCTCTTGTTTCTACTACTACTGGGCCTCACAGAAAGGACTTCAGGTGGGTTTTCCCCAAGCTGACCTGAGGGCCTAGAGCTTGATTTAGAAAATAGCTTATCACCTTTAAAAATCCAGGCCTAAATCCAGCATTTTGAGGAATTTTCAACAGGTACATTTTTGCAAAAGATCCAGCATCCCAGGAACTTTCTGAGTGCAGAAATGCTACAGCATTAGCTCTAAAAAGGAAAAAAAAGGTATCTATCTATCTATCTATCTATCTATCTATCTATCTATCTATCTATCTATCTATCTATCTATCTATCTATCTATATGTCTATAAAGTGATAGTATCCAGTCACTTGAGAGAAAGCTGTTTCAGTGGTGGGACAGGTGGAGGTCAGGCCAGAACTCCTGTAACCTGACTTGGCTGCCCAGTACTCCTCTCCTGCTGGATGTGCAGCAGTGACGTGTGACACTTTGGATCATGTCGCTGCTCTGTTTAGCACAGTTTGAATGATTGCAGCGAGGTGGTAGAGGTGGAGTTCAGTAGAAGGGAAGTTGACGCACTACAGTGACAAAGAATGTTTGTTGTGCAAAAGCAAGCTCGGGTTTATATGGACTGTGCACAGAAATGCTTGTGGGAGCAGAAAGCTTTGGCTTTCAGGTAATGGCCCTAAATGTAGTGAGTTTTGAGAACCTCCATTCCACTCTGATTCAGAATCAAAGGCCGCTTGCCTTATCAACTCGTCTTATCAACTTTCTCTCTGTTACTTTTCCCAGCTGCAGCAGTGGGTGGCAGAGAGAGGGCACGGATACCAGCCTGAGTCACGATGAGATGGGAGGGGTGTATGGCCGGCGCTCAGAGCAATGCCGGCCCGGCCCGCCTGGTGGCAAACTGCTTTCACTGGAAGTGTCTCTCCGTTCAGGAGGTCTGGGAACAACAAATCCGCTCTTTGGGATTGCGGGCTGTAATCTCATCCCACTGCATTTTCGGGTTTTCAGGGCCCTGCTCATCCCTCTCGAATAGCACTATTGCCTCCATCAGATACTGTCTTAACAAACGTGGAATTCGTGCTGCAGAGATAGCGTCTGTGTCTCAAACTTCACAGAGTTTCTGGGGGCAAAAGTTTTCATCTTCTCCCTGTAGTCCTAGAACGGCAGAAATCAATATTCTTACATCTGTAAATCCTTTGTTCCCCTATTCACCAGGGCTTTATCAGCTTTGAGAGGGAGGGATGGGGGGAAGAGGGCGTTGAGACAGCCATTGTCCCTTCTCTCGGGAATGATCTGGAACTACTATGCAAATCTTCATTTGAAGACCCTGGGAACTGGAGGAGGGCTTTAGCTGCGAGCTCAGTGGGAGGGGAGCTCTGAAACCCTGCTCACACACTCCTGCCTAGTGCAAGGAGCTGGGAAGAGTCTTTTGAACGAGCAGAAGAGACATTTTGTGCTTTGTGCGCTCCTGTGAGGCTTTGCACTCTTTATGTCTCCTGTTTTGTGCCTTTTTTTCTGCCTACTTCTTCTNGGGGGGGCGGGGAAGAGATCCAAGAGCTGCGATTAGCAGTGATGAAGTCGGAAGGGTGCAGGGTGCAGCACCGCTCCTGCCCCCCTCTCACACCGTGGAGTCTTCCACCAAGCAGTGGAGCAGCTGCAGTGGTTCTAACACACCTACATCCCGATTGCTAGCGTTAGCATATGGAACAGGCACAGTTTCAGTAAAGCAAATTATTCAGCTGGTCAGGAGTAGTGGAGTAGAATAATTTGCAGTTCTGAAATTACCACGTTGTAGCCAGGTCTTAAAAAGCCACCTCTTACGGGGCAAAGACCCACAGAGCAGAACCTGCTTTGTGAAACCCTGTGGTCTGTCCTGGCTTGGCTCTGAGCTCTGTGTCACCTGTTTTGTATTAGGGCAGGGTCACAATAACTGCCAAGTTTCCTGGAAGTTATGTAGTGTCCTCTTTAGGCCTGATGGAAGGGGAGATATCCTGACTTCGCAGCCACATGGATGAACAGGACAGTGGGGGAGGGACAGTTCAGATCCGTATCTAGGCATTTTTGTGTTTATAACTACTGTAAAGGCAGTCATAGTCCTTTTGATTTCCTGACTTTCATTTTTCAGGTCATCTGTCTCACTGTTTGTTTTTCAAACGTTGAGGGGTTTAATGATCCAGAAAACTAAAAATTACTTTTGAACAATGACAGTCCTGGAAAATGCTCTACTCTCTCTCTCCCGGACAGCTGAGAAAATGGGGCCGTTTAAAAATCTCACCTTCTGTCAAAACCATAGGAACACACGCCCTGAGACCTGATTCTATGTTACCTCCCACGTTAAAGCCAAAGCAGTGTAAACCAGTGGTGTTTGTCCTGCAAGTACTTTACTGCTTTGTGGAGGGAAAGTGCATCACAAGCGTGGTCTCATGCACAATTGGGTCTGAATCTGCTCTCGTTTTTCCATGTGTAACTCTAGAATGACTCAGCCGACTGGGGCGAACCCCTGGAATTGCGCTAGCTGGAAGCCAGCCTGGACGTGCCTTCTGGCTCCTCTAAGTGCCCCCAGCACCTGTGCACGCTTCCGCATCCATGCAGATGCTTTTCTGAGTACACTTGTTTGCATGAGGGCTGGTGTGTGAATGCACATTCTTCTCACCCACGCCTCACATACGCACGCAAACACACATCCTCGAGTGCACACAGCCATTCCCTTTCTCTTATACACATTTGTGCACATACACAGACCTTTTTGAAAGCTCCAGTTTTCAGAAAGGTTTTATTTATAGGTCCTGCCTGGTTGTGAATGTGAAAGGGAGAAAGCCCCTCAGAGGGTTCCTTTCATGTGTAAATCAGCGTAGGCTGAGAGCATTGGGGTCACTGAGAGGAGGATTTCACTCTTAATTACTCAGAGAGAAAGCAGGCAGGGGACTTTCTCAAACTAATAGGGTTGTTCTCTGCTGGGGAAATCAGCTTGAGACGCCCAAATTTCTCTTGCATCAGACTTCGGGCTCTGATTCACAGGCCTCTTCTGCCAGTAGCAAGAGCTGTCTATGTGGCACTTGGAACAAACAGTTCAGCTTCTAAAACAGCTTACTTATTAAAGATGGTTATGCTGACTCTAATAATTGGGTGTTCTTTTGAGACCAACAGAAGAGCTGACCTAGCTTGCTTTGTTTTTATGCTACTTTTTTTGACAAAGATATTAGTCTGTGATACATATATCTGTGACTCCATATGAAGACCTCAGTATTCTTGCAGACCTGAAAACTTACACTTCTCTGCCAAGTAGAAAAATGTTGTCCAGAGATTAGTCCAGTGAGCAGGACTCCGAACTTGAACTTGAAACCAGCACTGAATTCCCAGTTCAGCCACCGAATGCCTTTGTATTCTTAGCTGTGGAGTGGCGTAATCTCTCTAGAATGGGGCTGTTAAGAACAAAAGTCAATATGTATTGTGATACTCTTGGTAATAAAGCTGCGAATGCCAAGGTAAACGGGTGTGTCTGAAGAGATGTGTCTTTTTCCTGGGATGCAATACAAGCAGAGATTCCTCTGCTGAAGTAGCATTGTCATCTTTCATCCCTGGTCCTAAAACTGAGTCTGGAAATCTACTACGGAGGTGAGAACTCCCAGTCACAAGTCACTGAGTTTTCTAGAGGGACTTCAGGACCTGCTCGAGGCACCACACACTAATAGGAGGTGTAGCTGTCAGTAGTTGCAGGGAAGAAATCTGTGTTGTCAAGTGCACACTCATACAAGCATGTGAGTGTGCACTTAGATGTTTTAACTTCACTTGACAAAGAGAAATTTACACCTTCTCATCTGTACCTCCTTTTCTTATATGGCCTCTGCTTTTCTGAACAGGAAATAAATCAGTTGAGGGCTGAACATTACCAGCCCATGCACAAATAACCTCCCAAGAGCCTTGATCAGGGATTCTTGGAGCTGTGTTAGTTCACGTTGCCTGGGAAGGTGGAGGGGTTCGTCTGGGAGCACCTCTTTGAGGATGCTGGCTCATAGTGGTGGGAGCCATCGGCAGATGAGGACAGCAGTCTGAAGTATCTGCAGACGTCAGAGGGAAATGAATGGGTCATTTCTCTTGCAAATGAAGAGTTGCAGCCCGGAGCAGCCTTAGCAGAGCCCAGCATGTGGGTCCAGGCTGTTCCTTTTATGAGCTGATGGAAATGGGGCCCAAAAGGACTTCCTTGACGGAGTTCTGTTACAGCCTTTGTTATCTTTCCCTCCTGCAGCATGCACTGGGTATAGAATATGGATTGGTTATCCTGGCTACCAGCACAGTCAAGAGGATGAAGGTTTTATGGCTGCATAGAAAACCTTGGGCTGCAGGGTATCCTTACTGCCATTCCAGGAGGAAAGTCTTGGTTTAAGATGTAGAACACATGTATATTTCTGCTTTAGTGCTCCTTTTTACCCAACCTACACTAAAATGAGTAAATCTAAGGGCTGCTTTAAAATAATGCACATAACTGACTAATGGATTGAAAAGCCTGGATTCTCTTCTTCATTCTGGTGGCAAATTGTCAGTTAATCTGCAAAACCCTATGAATACCTATGCCTCACTTTTTCTGCAAAACACTGAAGAAAGGTAGTGGGTTTTTTTGTAACATCTTGAGGATTTGGGGTACAGAATGCTTTATATATACAAAATATCACTGTTAGCACTGTCTGTCAGTGAAATCTCTTCTAGTCTACTTTTATGCAATGTTGCTTTCTCTGAATTGTTGATTTAGAATTAATTATAATGTTATATAAACAGTGTTAGTTCTCTCTTGCCATTTCCTGTTTTACTTCTTTGCAGACCACTGGGGAACTCTTTAGCTGTGACATTGCAATGGGAGGTGGAGACACCTCGAGGAGAAGGTCGAGACAGACAACAGCAATTACCGTCAATAACATCCTGACTTGCCTCGGTTACAGGTTTGTGTGTGCTTTGTGCATGTCATCTTTTCTATGTACAGGTATTTGTAATGAGGCAGGACGTGAAAATAACTGTTTCCTTTGTAGGTGCTCTAGGAGCAGCTTCCTATTATTATCATTGTCCTTTCACGGCCTCAGACAGAGTAGGGCATGCTAAGGGTTTTAAGGGAAGGCAGCTAAGGCTGGAGTAAATGTACTCAGGGTTTTTCCTCACTGCTGTGATATTACAGCCATGACAAGCAGCTAGAAGTTAGAACAGTCCTGGGACTGCCAGAAATTACACTAAAGGGAAAAATGAACTTATGTTTAAATTTTACTTCTCAAACTCTGCTGTGTGTGAAGGGTTGTTTTTTATGGCTTTCATCTCTATTTTCCTTTAGAAACCTCAGGAGAACCGTCCACCCTTCAAATCTGTTTTGATGTGTTTTAAATGCATTGTATGGAGCACATCCACTCTCAGTAGGTTGCAGAAAGAGGCCATAAAATCATAACACATCTTTGGAGGGGTTAGTTTGTTCTTTATTTCCTAGAAGCATCAGCCAGGTTTACACCACTTTGTGTAGGAAGAGCTGCAGGAGAAGATGAATGTTCCTGAGGGCTCAGAGACAGTTTCATGTTTGGGGTAGGGCTGAGCCCTACCGCTTAGCTGCGGAGCCTATGTCCAGGCAGTAATTTGACAGTAGATATGGGTACACAGTAATGCAGGCTCTGAAAATCGCAGAAGCCTACTGAGTTATTGTGAGCTGGAGGAGCTTTTCTGTTTGTGGGCACATGGGTCTGCCTGCCTCACATTATGCAGACATAACTCAGACATAAAGGAGGCTGGCAAATTGCAGAACTGATGGAAGGGGGGACAGGGGGCTGAAGAAGAAAAGTTAAGAGTTCATAGACAAAGGGCTCAAGCCTAGTTGTGAATTCCTAGCAGGTACTTGGTCTTTAAATGAAAACGTTTTTCAAGCAACATACTGATTTAATGTGGGAATTGGATAGATATCTGCAAAGGCTTTTTTGTTTGTGGTGTGATTAGAGGAGATTTAACAGAGAAAGCAGTTTTACTTTCTCCCAAGGTATGTATTTGTTCATGTACCAAAACTATATAGGGCAGGCAGTATAGGTGACATCATACAAAAGTGAGACACAGATGATACATACAATACAGATTTGGACTGATTGTAAATAAGGCATATAATGTGATTTCCTTCTGGTAGTGTCTGACCATACCATCAGCACCATTGTTGGGTTATCCATGGCCTTCATCAGCTGCACTTTGCTGCACCTGGCTGCTGCTCCGTGTCCCCTGTTCCACAGACCCACTCCTCTTTTACCTGGGCAATGCACCTGGCATTTCCATTTTGAGCAGCACCTTTCTCGGACCCTTCATTGTGTCCTGTCACTGCCCTGGGACTTCAGTGCCATGATATAGTGCCTTGGCTGTACTCAGCAGTGGCTGTGATCAGGCTGCATGTCTGTGCTGTGCCCATCACCGAACTGCTGGGATAGATGCATTCCACAGAGCCCAGCCAGCAGCTCTGTCTGGGCCGTGTGTAACCCCTTTTGGTGCCTGTCAGGAATGTAACAGACTCTGCACAGCAGCTTGGTAGGCAGTCCCACTACCACACCTCTAGCTGATGCACAGGCTTGTAGTATTTTTAGATTGGACCCTCATTTCAAGTTTGTTTTTGTTTATTTGTTTTCTTTTTTAAACTTTCAAAAGCTTTTTCTTGGACCCTGAACCATTCCTATGCTGGAGCCTTGTGAATTAGTTAGTAAGGACTCACAAGTTTTTGGTAGATGTGTGCAGAAAGTAGCTACAGTGTTGGTCATTCCTGTAAATCACTGGACTCTTCATGAATTTAATTCTGAGCTTTTCCTTAAAAACCATCTCCCAAACTGGACACAAGACAATGGACACCAGCAGGCACAGCTCCCAGTGACTAGGATATTGTCACATATCCAAAAGCCTGGTGGGGAGGAGCAGACATTAGGTCTGAATTCATCCTGGCAGGGAGATTTGGCTGAGAGAGAAGGAAAAGAAGGTCAAAGGCAGCTCCACGGAAACAGCTTTGGTTTAAAATGTTTCATTAGAGTTTTCACACTAGAAATATAAAGTACAGGAATACAATTACTTGGCAGAGAAGTCACATTTAGTAACAGTCCTGTGTACTTTCAGGCTCTGTGTGGAGGGAGACACAATATATCCCTGGCCATCTCAGCAAAATTATGGGTTCCTCTTCATAAATGCGACTTTTTTTCTAAAATATTTTACACAATTTGGAGGGGTTTCTAATCAATATTGATAAAATATGTTCTTTTTCAGTAGACCATTGCTCTCTACTGTATCCACATAAACTTTGCAGGGTAGACTGGCTTTATCTGAGCAGTGTATCAGTCTCAGTGCAGCTGGGAACACTTTTGGGATGCTCACCTCACGTTTTTTCCCTTCCCCTCTCTCTCTTTGATTTTTCCTGGTGTAACTCAATGAGATAATCATGGACACCCTTTCCCAAAGGGTTAGTCTTTCCTTATTGATTCTACAAGTTCCCTTTTTGAAAACTGTTGTTATCTGCTACTTGGGCTTTGTTGCCTCAGGAAGTTTCACTTGTCCATGCAGGCAGGGTTGGGAGCTTAGACTGATGCACATACCTGCAAGACCTGCCAGTGCAGGGCCATGGCAGGTGTCACCTGTGAGGAGGTAGGAAATGGGATACCAGTATGGCTTGTCTGTGTTCTTTTGGGACATAGTTTGACCAAAGAATTGAGCAACTGAAATGTTACTGAGGAATATATGGTGTGGGTGGCTTTTTTTATGAGAAGCCTGGATTCGTTTACATTTGCTTTTTTTCTGGTTTAAGTTATAAGCTAAAAATGTGGAAAGGCTTTGTCATTACATCTCACTGACAGTTTTCTTTATTCTGGTCTAGAAAGAAGGGTTTCCCAACAGACTGGTAAAACATGAGCACACATACAGTGCCCTGCAAAGGTAATTCCTCACCAGACCCTGAAACAACTGAAGTACAGATTGTCAGTCTTGCACACTGCTAACCTCAGTGGCATATTTGTACCCAGGTTTCATTGTCAGCACTTTGAATAATTTTTATGTTCTGCCCTGGCTGTGCTGGGCAATGTGTTGACAGGGCCCTGAGTGCACCAGCTGATTCTGCAACCTCCTATCCCTGTCCTGCAGGTTTGGCTGCCTGTGTTCGAGGTCTGTCATGATACAGTGGAATGTAATCTGGGATCAGAGTGCTGTGAAAAGAGCTGTCTGCCAAAGAACTGGGAGAAGCCAGCTGGAGCCTCCCCACTTCCATTGGGGAGCCGTGGCACAGAGCTGCCCTTGTCCTCAGTCTTCATTTGGGGTGGGCTGTAGGGGTATTTGTGCCTGACTGTGGACCTGGCTGTGGCTGATCCTGACGACTTCCTGGCTTGGCCTCAGAGCTGGCACATCCCTGTGGGCTCACTGATCTCCTGGCTGTATGTGGTCACTGTCACCAGACCTGCTCTGCTCTTCTTGCTCGGTCACTGTGTCTCTGTGCCCCTTCAGCCGAGGTCCCTGCTGTCCTCGCTGCCAGGCCTGTTCACCTTTGCTCCTCAGGCTGCCCAAGCTCCTCTGCAGCGGCTGCTCTGCCCAGCTCCTGGCATGGACCACAGCACCTCTGTGTGTCTGAGACTCCTAGAGAGGATGGGCAGTGATATGAGAGAATTTATTGCTATGACAATAAGGAAGATGTGTCATTAGCTTTGCCTCCCTTCAGCTTCCTGAAAAGCCAAAGCGAAATTCAGGTCTATCGGCACGAGCCTGGATGCCGGGAGAGCAGCCGGCAGGAGGAGCTCGCTGGACACGTCGCTGGATCATTCCCAGGCAGTCACAGACGCATGTTTCAAGGGCATCGCTTTAGATCTGCCTTCTTGGGACTTTCTTGCAGACAAACCACCAGCAGCAGAAGACAAGGGAAACTTCGGGGTATTGCAACCGAGCAGCCCCAGTGATTTATTTTAATTTTTTTTTGACTTCTCAGCTTGTTTCTCCCACCATGATGTTTTTATCTGTCATTATTTTAGATACTTAAGGTATTCAGGAAGATATTGAGGATGCCTTTTGGTCCCTAGAAGTGGCCAAGTGTTTTATTTTCCAAGAAAGCTAGTGTAAGATTTCTTGGACAGCATCCTAACCACGGAGTAAAGAATTCCAAAACAATGTTTGTTTTAGCATAGGAAGATATCCTCCTGGAGTCCTCATGACCTCTGAGGGGACCTGCAAGCAAAAAGCTCTGAAATGTATCAGTACCACTCTGATTATTGGCCTGACAAAGTTATTCAAATAGTTCTGCCTCCTTGTATGTAGTTTACCTTTGTCTTCTGTGAGAAGCGGGTACAGAGATCAGTAGTAGCTCTTTTGCACAGCACAGTGTTATCATTAGTTAGGTGCAAAGTATTACTCTGCCTCATAGGGCCAGTCCTGCAGCCCTAAATTTCACAACCCCCATGGTTGTGCCTCTGCACCACCTTCAAAAATAATTAAGATTTATTTTTTTAATTGTTGAATTCCTTACTTTTGTAAGTCTGTCCCTCATTTAGTTACTAAATGGGAACTGGGTGCCTTCTGGTCCTGAATGTTGCTGTAATAATTATTTTGATTCTGAATGTGCCAGAAACTATTCTAATGCATATCAGTGTAAATTAAGTCAATAGAGATTCTTCAAATTTATCCTGGTGTTCAAGAGGATGGAATTCATGCAGTTCCATTTACAGCTTATTAAGTGATCAGAATTAATGAACTCCCAATGACCTTTTCTGTTCTTGTTTACACATTTTCTTCCTATTCACTCATAATGTACATGATTTAGAAAAAGCAGAGTTGAAAAGGCAGTGTGTGGGTCAGATATGTCCCATGGAGCACAGCTTTGTGCTTCAGGCTTTAATCATATTTTCAAAGCTGCAGTGTAGAAATGGCACCTCTGTTGATGCTCAGAAACCCAGCTTGATTTTTAGAACCCTCTCTGCATTCTGAAAGCTAGAAAAACATTTGTACTGAGGAACAGGGAAGGTGTTCTTCAGAGTCACTGGAGTTTAATAGATGCTGAACAATTCCTCCTTTTTGTTTTTTTTTGGGGGGTTTTGTTTGGTTGGTTTGTTTTTTGTTGGTTTTTTGTTTGTTTTTTGGGAGGTTTGCTTGTTTGTTTGGGCTTTTTTGAGAGTTATTTTTCAGTGTAGTACCATATTTCAGCCTGGAGGCTGGGAATAATACAAACTGTCAGATCCATCTTTCCTTTTATTCTGAGATTTGGGGTGTCACCAAGAAAACCTCACATAAACCCTCTTTTTCCCAAGACCAACTGAAGGTTATTCCACTGTGATTTAGCTCAATGTTTGAATGATGAAAGTTTCCCTTTGGATTTTCATCATGTCCAAGGCTAAACTTGTGAGGCTGTGTGCTCACCTGGTCATTGTTTCTCTCTGGCTTCATGGTATAGGATAACTTCTAAATGATTCATTTGATCAATTACAAAAATTTCAGCGACTTCCTATTATTACTGTGAGAGAGAACACCACTAATTTGTGAAAATACTGGGAAATCAAAAAAGGAGAATTGGGAAGCAGCAGTAATTTAGATACCACTGCACTTGCAGATGTGAAGGAACTGGGTGATAGCTCTTGCATACAAATACCTTTATCTCATCTCTGTCTATTACTCTAGAAAAGTTATCATGTAAGCACACGGAAAGATCTGTCACCAGATAAATACAGGGCTTGTATGCAACCTCTGCAGAACTGGAGGAGAATCGAGATCCGAAGTTTGAAGGAAAAAGAAGCCTTGATCTGAGGCAGTTCAGGGTGCCCTGCTAGAGCAGTAGTGTAAGCATCCACAGGAACCCTGACAGTGACATTTAGAGTACCCATTTACTCAGGGAATGGAGGTAGATGGGGCATTAAAATGCTATTGTAAGAGAGAATGAGGGATTCCTGAAGAGGAAAATGCTGCGATGACAGCAACATATACACAGCCTGCTTGAGGGCATGCACGTGCCCCAGACATTGCCTGGGGAGCTGAGAAGCTTGGGAAGGTGGCATATGAGGCATTTGTGCAGGTGGGTTGTGAGGCTTATGGAATAAATCCCTGTATGGGAGAGCAAAATCTTCAAAGGAATGGCTGTAGGTAGTGAACTGCTCACAAGAAATGAGAAATAGAGGGCAGGCAGTCACCTCACCCTGGGCAACTCTGCTGATGGCTGCAGAGAGTGAGGGTGGCTATGGCATCAGAAGGGAAAGGAGGTTTCAAGCCATGTGGGCTGGTTCTGGTCATGTGTGACTTGCTGGAAACCAGAGAAACTGGTTAGTAACTCAAGCAGGCCAGCGTGGAGCCCAGGGCTGGACAGAGCTCCGAGCAGAGCCACACATGTGGCTCACCCTGAACGTGGTCCCTGCAGAGAGCTGGAGCTGCTGTCTGGCTGCTCCCCTCTGTGCTGGTGCAGAGGTGGTGCATCTCAGGGGCTACTGGGCACTCCCTGTACCCCAAGGTACCATGCAGAGACAGGTAGTCCCTGGAAGTTGATGCATTCCTAGTTCTTTCTACCTCATTTTGCTTATGTACTTGCATACCAGTGTTAAAAGATGAGAGAGACCCTCAAAGGCAAGCATAGTGAAGTGACACACTATTCATGGAGGATTTGTAAAAATGGGGGGAGGAGAGCCCACAGTTGCATCCAAGGAAGGCAGAGCATGCTGGATTCGTGGGACTCAGCTTTAAGTACAACTGACATAAAATTCCAGTTGAAAAACAAATGCGGCTTAATACGAGTTTCGAGTACTGCTCTTTTTCTGAATTTGTTCGTTTTTTTCTTCTTCCCTTCTTCATGCTGAGTATTCAAGCCCACAAGACAACTTAACAACAGTGTTAGTATTTCCAAGTTCTGTTTCTTTAAAAAGTTTGTAAAACTTGTCACAAAACCCTAGTAAAGCTCTTTCTGCTGTGCTATTTAATCCAAAGTAGTTTGTATCAGATTTATGTTCTGGCAGTTCTGTGATAAACTTGGACTCTACCACACTGCAAACACAAAAGATTACTTAAGCTTGTTGTTATTGAATTTGAAGGACTCTTTTGTTTCATGGATCCACACCCGTGTACCAAGTTTGTGGTCCCCAAAGGCTCTATACCTTATACATTTACAAACTTAGGCAAACTGGAATGAAGACATTTCCACCAGTGACCATTTATTATTTTGGTAGATTTGGCCTGTTCTTTTTGTTAAAATCATGCCTGTCAAAAAACACAGTAGAAGATATAAAGTATTGGAGAATTCAGTGAGGTCTGGTATTTTGACCAAAGGGTCCTTGAGATGTCAAAATCAGGTTTCCCCTCTCTTACAAAAGTCTCCTTAAACCTGATGTCTCAATTCATAAGGCTGCCCTGGAACTTTGGATCAACCTGGTAAAGTTCCTAGGGAAAAACAGTTGTGCAGAAAATTATCAGACTCTTGATTCCCCTGGTGTGAGGCCTTGCAAACTCGAGCCTGAAAACATAAAAGACTGAAACTGATGTCAGTCACACCCTCAACACAAAGATTATAGGTGTAACCAGAGGAGGAATTAATCACAAAATCTCTCTGATCTGAAGTCAAGCAGAGCCCTGGAAACAGCTGCCAAATACACAAGGCCAGAGACCTCTCATCCCAGGGTCAGTTCATCACCTGTGTTATCCAGTGCTCAAAAGCTTGTTCTGTCCCCAGCTTGTGGAAAGAGGAAAGCTTACTGACATCCTTTGCAGAAATTGGAGTGTTTTATTTGTGGGTTGTGTTTGGTGGGTTTTTTGGTTTTGGTTTTCTTGGGGTTTTTTTTAATGTTAAAATGAGTCAACATTTGGCTGAAGGAATAGTAATTTTTTTTACTATTACTCCAGGAGAAAAAGATATTTACTATCTCCCCACTTCCAAGTGAGAAGTTCACCTTATAACAGCAGGTGTACCTTGGTGTTGCAACTAACAGTGATTAGCATCTCTAATAGAACAATGGTCTGTACTGTCTGACTGCCCCTGGAGCAAAAAATCAGTTCTGTCATTTATAATGCATCTTTAAATTACTTGTCTTGAAAAGGCTATATATTACTGGTGTATGACCATGCAGTCTGGTGTCTATGTTGTTTCTGTACTCATGACCATCACTATTTTGTGTGTTCATTGCCTGATTCTGCTGACATTTGTAAAACATTCATGAAATTTGGGGGTTTTCTTCTAATGTTATGTCCCAAACACATGACTAGCACAGTGGGACTCTGGTGGAGGGTCACTCTGCATTACTCTAAGACCTGCTGGAAGTCCAGGCGTGCACAGGCAGCAGCTGAACTGGGCAGGGACAGGCAGAGGACACGGTGAACTTCTCAGCTGGGTTTTGCTTTCCAGCCTCCTATTCTGTACTGTTGTGTTCTGCTGTGAGAATCCTTCAGTTCTTCTTCCCTTTGGGTCTTTAACGCTAGCAGATGGAAATCCAGCTCAACTTTCAAAAACTCTGAATAATTTATTAAGAACAAAATTGTTGGGTCCAAGAGCTGGCTCTTTTCTCTCTTTCTTTCTCCTTTTGTCTATGCAAACTGCCTTTCAAAACCAAAGTTTCTAATTACAGGTCAGAGAAGCAGGTTTAATCGCACAGCAGAACCCTTGATGCAGTATTAGAGAGTGTTATTTATACACCTGAATTAATAGGGATGCAGCATTTCAGTTGAGAAGAATAAGGTGGTTTTCAATTTCACTCTTTTTATGTGAAACAAACCACATCAGATTCACTGGGCTTTTTGACCTAAATTATTGGGATTCTGAGTAACTAGCAAGTAGCTGCTGTGCAGAGCTAGAGAAAAAAAAACAAGAATAGAAAGAGAACTGCTTACATAGCAGAAGAACAACAGAAGCAGGATGTATTGGAAAAAGCTGGGAGGAAATGGAAAGAGGAAGCCACTGGGAAAACTAAAAGGGTAGAAATGCCCATGTGCAATTGTCTATCCCAAGGAAAACTTTTGTAGAGTGGTGGCATCCACAGAAACTGAAGGGCAATGTCAGTCTTTTGGCACACGCTTAGATACCTCAAAATACTATGGTACTTTTAGGGCCAAGAATAGGAGAGATGGAGGTGAAACATGAAGCATGTGAGGGGTCCCTGTTGCAGGAAATGGGATCCCTGCACTCTCCTCACTTAGAATCACCATGAGCTTTTGCTGGAGGTATTTGTTCCGTAGTACTGAAAAGAAGTGGGGAATCCCGGACAGAATTGTTCCTGCAGTTCTGCAAGCTCCAATGTGACTGTTTTACAGCAGCACAGAGATTCATTTTCCCTGCTAGTTTGGATATGAAACTCACATTCACTGTGGACTTTCATCCAGTTTTATCCCTGTATCTAACTTGTATATTTGGCTTCCTGTTTGGTTTCTGGTTAGAAAGTCTGTGAAAATTTCTAGGAGCTTTCTGGACATTTTTTTCAGGGTAAAAAGTTGGGCTCCTGTGCCTATGCATCTGATTCTTTAAGTTATGGAATACGCTGAGTTGACTGAGATCCTGATTGGCATTGTTTGGGCTTTGAGATGGGTTTATGTATCTCCCACTTGGCAGCTCCCACATGATGGGGAAGGGGGTCCCCAACACCAGGCTATTCCTTCTGGCAGCGGTTTTGGTTGTGGTTCATGGGTGGGGCACCTCTCCCAGAGCAGGCTCTGCAAAACCAAAATATCTGCCACATAAAAATCCCAAAGTGACAGAGAGGGAGGGTTGCTATGCTTCCAAATAGCTAAAATGCAGGTTCTGTGGTTATGGAGCAAAGAACAGCAGCAAGGATACCAGATCTTATGCTCAGTATGTGAGACTTGGCATGGCCTGGAGCTCCTTGAAGCTGCATTTTGCTGTGAGCGGTAGATTTCTAGAAACTGTACCCAGCAGTCTCTAAGCTTAGCTAAGAGACAGATGTATGCAACACAGTCAGTACCTATATGATATATTACTTAAGGGGAAAAAGTTTATCTACTTATGCAAATTTACGTTCAATCCCAAGATAATTTTTTGTTTAGTACACTTCGACTGTGAACCCTGTCCTCTTGTATGTCTGCAAATCATTACCACCGTGCTGGGGCAGTGTATGCAGGGAATAGGAACTGTTTCACCAGGTCCAGAGCATCACAGTACCCTGGCCATTGAATCTCTCAGCGTGTGTCTCCACCAACGTGTCGGGATCCAAAACTGGGCTGCAGGCTGGATGGAAACTCAGTTGCAGAAAAGAGGTCAGAAGCCTGAGAGAGTAAGAGAAAGAGAAGTGTTCAGCAGAGAAAGATGGAAACACTGTTCCCCTGGACACGGTGGGAGCAGCCAGCTATGCTTCCCAGGCTTTGCATTGTCAGCAGGAGGTTTTCTACCAGGCTGCCTGGGAGGAGGATGCAAGGTCTGTGTGTGCTCTCCCTGTGACATCCCTGTTATTACTGTCATTTGCAGGTGGCTGACACCTGCCACAACAGAGGCAACTGAGGGTTTAGTGTTGTGCTGTACCAGACAACTTGTCTCATGTGTGATAGTCAGGCTGCCCTTCCTGTGGGAGGAGATTTAGAGAGCACTGTTGCTTTTTGGTATATATGTGCATGTTCCCCTCCAAAAATAGCTACCTGTTTCAGTGGGAGTATTTCAGTAGTGGAGAGGATTAGCAGTGATGAGATGGATGGTCATATTTCAGGGCAAACACCTGTAAATCGGCCTAAGCCTGTAAGTAGCAATCTATTAAACTGAATTCACCTCAGCAGCACTCAGCCTGTGTCTGCTTGAGAAGGCTGGATCCAGTTACCCAGCCCTCAGAGAACAGCTGCTGCTCCAAGCTCAGCCTTTCCCCATCTTCTGTACCACTGCAAATGGAGCAGCTATGGATGTTAACAGCTGACAAGACAAAACACATTAAAGAGGTGATGACATCTTTTTAATACGTCATCTGTATTTCTCTCTTATCCCATTTCTGGCCTCTCTTGGAGCTCTGAAATGCTTTTCCTTGTTGTTTTGTTTTTATGGGCTTTTTAGTAGAGAAATTCTTTTAACATTAGAGATGTTAGATTGAATCTTCCCATGCTATCCCTTCTGTTTAGCGGAAAAGCTGCCAGCAGGGATGTGTTGCCTGCTTTTCTAGAGGGGAAGCACACAGCTGTTGTAACATCACATGCGCTTTCCAACCTGCAGGTGTGCAATGAGAAATCAGGATATTAATTTGAATCCTCTGTTATTGCCATTGGCTTCTGGTCTTTCAAAAAGGACTTGACCATGTGGAATTTCTGAATGAACTGCTGCAACTCCCTTTTAATGAACTTTGCTTAACAAAATGCTAGGAACACACTTCCTATAGATATATGGCTTAACCACAAAGTATTAAAAGTTACTTTGTGAACACACATTCTGTACCTGTGATCTGGCAGTGAAAATGTTACAGAGTCACAGAGCTCAATCCAGTTCTCTCAGCAACTTCCAGAGTGATTTCTGACATTACAGTATTTTGTCCTTGGGTTCCACTGTTCCATTATTGTAGAAAATAACAACCACCTCACCAAGGCTCTGAAGACATGAGATCTGAAGACGTGAGATCTTTGTTTAGTTTGTGTGTGCAACTGAGATTGCATAAGGAAAATATCCTTGTTTTTTGTGATATTTAAATATTCTGTTAGTAACTTTCCTTTTTGTATCTTATGTGTGTGTATAGATATATATATGCACTTTTATATAATTTACTTTATATAACTTAACTTGTAATCTATGGCGAACCTACAAAGTTCTTAGGAGTCACTACTTCAGGTCAGTTCCCTTCTCCTAAGAAAATTAAAAATTTGCATTCAAAAAAATTTGCATCCAAATAATTAAAAGTGAATATCATCCCTTGTTTACAGATTCAGAAAGTAAGATTTCAGCAAGAGTTTATACATATGAGAGAAAAATAGGAGTCAAGTGTTATGTAAGGATGTTTCTGTGAGTGTGTCCTATGTTTCCAGTAAGTGTTCAGAAATCCTTCTGGCTTTGGAGTTTGGGAATTACTGAGAACAGTCAGTGTGACTCTGAGATGCTGCATTCATCCCTTCAGGATTGTGCTGATAGTCACTTTCCGGCTGAAACACCTTGCCCTAATTTCCTTCCAGGAACTAAGAGTGTTAATTTCTTAAGAAACTTTTGCTAAATGTAATGTAAGCAGTCTAGGGAGAGGGGAAGACTCATCTGTATCAGAAAGAAGATCCAGTTCTGCTTGTACAGAACAACGAAGATATGGCTGCATCAAAACCCTAATCCCAAATTTTCTCTAGTGTTTTTGGGAAAGAGTGCACTGCTGTGGAAAGCACTGTTGGCCTGGGTGAGTTGCTGGCATAAAGCTGTTGATAAAAAATGCACTCTGTGCCATTGCCTGGGTAAAGAACATTTCATTTTCTAGTGGGCATGAAGAGTTGTCAGTGTCATTGAAATTTTTTAGCTCTGAATAGTTGTTGTAAATTTCATCTGGGCAATATCCCCAATTGTGTTAGATACAATTACATTCATAGTTGTTTTTAATCATTTATTTGGAACATGTCCCAAGATTCAGCAGTTTTGGATTGGGACAGAAATTGAATTATTTATTATCAATTAGAGGTTGTCAGAGCCTTTGACACCACGTTGAGCTGGCATTGTTTGGTATCTGTATTAATGATCGTATAGATAAAAGCATGAAATTATTGGTTGGAAAGCTTTTATTCTAGGCTGAGAAGGCTAGTTTGCATACTTGGCTGGATGCTTCCCTATACTCACTGTCATTATGGCTCTGTTTAATCAAGTCAACGTTGCCTGTGGAATTGCTTGCCCATAAATTGATGAATTGAGTGTAAGAATAATTCCCCCTAGATTGAACCCAGTTGTGACTTCCCTTGCCATTCCAGCTCAACACATTTAGACTCTTCTGCTTTGGCTGTGGTCTGCTACAGACCCTGGAACAATCTTTGTCACATCTGTTCTTTTCTTAGAAGAGCAATTTATTGATGGCTGTCGGTGCTATGGCAATGCTGGATGCTGAGCCTTTGTTCCCCCAGGTGAGGGGATGGAGCCCACAACCTCTCAGGTGCTCCTGAGCTCTCTCACAGCTCTCTTGTGCACCCTTCTCTCATCCGTGTCAGTCTTAACAATAGTTTTTCTTATTGTGTTTTGGCACTTTGCAAGAAACCTCAGCTTAAGAGGGAGATCACATTACAGAGGAGCATAGTGTGGTCCGGGAAATACCAGTGCAGAAAGGGAAATTGTCATGGAATCAGAGGAAAGGAGCATGGAGAAGATGCCACTTGTCTCCTTGAGTGGCTGCGGAGAAAGGATGCTCATGTGACATTGTATCATCCCCGTATCTTCTCAATTTTGTTGCCAAGGTTAGTATAGCCTTAGTGGGAGAAAGAAAGGGGGGAAAACCCTTCTGAGGACATACTTGCACCATTTTTTGTAGCAAATAGATATTTTTTCTGCCTGTTCTCTGAGCTGCTGGAAGCCATGTACATTAGCCCTGTACAGAGACTGATCCAGCATATTACAGGATGTGCTTTGAACAAGGTTATAAGAAGTTACATGCTAGATCTGGGGAGAGAGCAGAAACTTCTCCTATGATAACAACAATAATTCAGAATTCCCTCACCAGTTCTACTCCCCATTGGAGTCAGTTTCCAGTGTCTTCTATGAATTCCAGTTTCTTGAAATTTGTGTAAATTTCTCAGTGGGGTCACTGATCTGGGGTTTTTCTTATTATTATTATTTTCTTTTTCCTGCTTCACAACCCACTTACCAAAAGCAGAGTTGTCCTACTGTCACAAGGAATTTTTTTTGCATACACAACTTTTACAATTATTTCATTGCAGCAAAGGAAACTGGGACTAGAGAAAGAGAGAAGTTCTCATTTTACTGGGAAATGTTGAGACTTCAGAACCATTCCAGAATGTACATTTTAGATTGAGCTTTCTTACAAAATTAAACTCTGAAAATACTGTCTTCTTTTGATCAGAGCAGTTCCTCTGATATCAGTGTCTTTAAACTGAAAAAAAAAGTTATTTTATATAGCTTAATCTAACTTTTAATATAATTGTTTTTGGTTTTTTTTTTTTTTTGGAAAGCTTTTCTCAACTGTATCCAGTACATCAAAAATGCCAAAATAGGCATTTTGGACATTATTTAAATACCTCAATAATTTTGTTAAAGAGAGAAATCATGACGTTTTTCAAAACAGTTTGGCTTCTACAAATATATTTTTTCCTTTAGCATTCCTCCACACACAAACACTCACTATCTAGACAAATACTTTAATACTATGTAACTCTCATTCTAAGAAATACCTCTTCCAGTGATCTCACTTGGAAAAGCCAAAGATGCATGTATCCAACCTCTCAGGCTCAGAACTGACTTCCACAAAGGAAAGTATGCAAGTGGAATTCCTGGAACAGACCTCTCCTGAAGTATGTGCTTTGTATCAAAGACGCTATTTCTCAAGGAAAAAAAAACCCAAACCAAAACAAAACCCAAGCCAACCAAAGCCCAGCCCGTAACAACGAATCAACAAAAATAAAGCCACTTTTGTTACAAATCATCTTTTGTCTTGACTTGCAGAAGGTGCAATGGCCCCTTCATCTGCTCAAATCCTTCTACGTAGGAAAAAAAAAAAAAAAAAAAAAAAAGTGGAAATGGAGAATGTGGCCTGTCGAGCTGCGGGATAATGTGCCTCAAATCCTGCGGGCAACCTTTCTTTCCCCAATCTGGTAGTGATGTTTCCGACTCCCAGCCTCCCTCTCCAGAAGCTGACAAGCAGCAGCAACTCTCAGCTGAGGCAGACTTGGGAAATGACTAATTAAACAGTGATTGCAGGACTGCTTCCTGCTCTGGGTATCAGACCACAAGGGTGAAGCTTCATAAAGATGGAGTGAGTGCAGGAAGCGGTGCTGTGCATGCTTCCACAATGGGGGCATTATGGAGACATGCCCCGGAGGCTGCCGGAGACCGAGCTGAATGGATCCTGATACCATCAGGGAATGGAGTACCTGCTAGTTCAAAGCGAGCCTGAATACAGGTTTTAATCCTTTCTGACAATTGTTGAGAGGAAATGGCCTTTCCTCTGACCTTATCGTTGTAAACAACAACTAGTCATCAGGTTTGTCCTGCTGAGGGAATAGTCAAGGTCTGTGCAAGGATTTTACTTCATTTTTTTTTTCCTTCTCTGATTACAATGGTTTAATTCTCCAGACCTGAAATGCATTCTCACCCCTTAATATACTGACTTCATGTACGTTCTTTCTTAATTATTGAGTCCATACAGCTCCACCTGGTTCAAATTAGCTCCTTGAAGATGTGGGCAGACATCCCATGGCCAGTTTCGGTACTCAGCCCTGTGGTTGTTTTTAGGATGGGCTGTTGAGAGATGCCTTTTGGATACACCAGTATCCCCAGAACTGGGTGTGAGACAAGCTGACAAACTCTTCTAGCATGACAGAGCTATTTTCACATTGGCCAAGAGGCAGGATGGGGAATTGCTGCTAGGCAGTTTTAGTATGGCAGTCTTAGTATGATAGAAGGATGCAAACAATTCTGGAATTGCAGAGGTGGGTGGATTTATCACTGTGGATTCATATGGCTTTTAGAGCTAAGACAACACAAATGACAGAGGAAACGAGACAGTAGCTTTTGCTGCTCCTGGAGTTCAAGTCAAGTGTCTGTAAACAGCTGGACAGAATGACAACAATGCAGAAGAGGGCTGACCTGCTGCACTGACACAATTTCGGAGTGATGAAATCCACTTCCCCCCAGATCTGTGCAGGACTTTGCCTCTGGCAGGGCCCCAGTATTGAGATGCACATCACGGTGGCCACTTGTAAGCATCCCCTTCCCGGTTGCTGCTCATCAGGTGCTAAATGGTGTAACAGATCAGCTGTCAGAGCCTTTCTGAAAGAGAATTTGCAGAGCTATTAGGGGGGCATTTCTGTGCCTGGTCATAGACCTTGGCAGGGTACAGGAGGTTACTGATGGCTTTGTACGAATGGCTTTTTAATTCCAGTGGAGTTTATGGGTAGCACTCATATGTCTGCCCTTTGGTCCCCTGTTCTAAGACAGAGAGTAAGCCAGAAGAGGTTTCTCCCCTGCACTGCACAGCCTGGCTGGTCACTGCAAAATGAGGGGTGCGCTACACAAGTCAGTGTGCCTAAGCTCTCTGCAATTCACAGCTTTTTTTTTTTACTGGAAGAAAGGAATATTCCTTCCTTAGGTAAAGATGATGAATTGTGATCTTTTATTGTTGTCCCGGTTGACCCAGCTTAATATCTGCTTCTTGAGCTTGTAAGGATTCTTGCTACATGCTTGACAACAGAAATGTGGTGTATTTGCAGCAGGCTGGAATAGGTGCAGGTGTATAGGTCCATATTTCTAGTGAAAATCCTGTTAAGGGTCTGCAAATGAGAACAGATTAAAAGCCACTTTCCTTGGGTTTGTAGGAATACCTGAGTGGGCTGTGGTAGGCTAAAGGGAAACTGGTGGATTTTCAGAGAGGATATCTGGTTTTCACAGCTATGAAAACCTGTGGTAACTTTGGGCTGTGTTTTGTGTAACATATTTGTGAGCAAAGAGAAAAGCCTGAACACTGCAGAGAGCAACCTCTGAACACCACATACATCCTCTGCCAAGTGAATGATCAAGGTCAGGGTCTCTGGTGAAGTAAACAGAGCTGGATCTGCCCTGTGCTTTGTCTCTGGCACCCACATGTGCTGTGGCCAAGAACAGGCTGTACCCAAGGCATGGGTTTCTCTGATTTTCATCAGGATGTGGAGCTGTGGGTGGAAGAGGGTGCTATAGTAAACATTTGCAGTGTGTCCTGTAGCCATGTGAAGTTGTTTTTCTTGCTCCATACCAAAATGAGTTGGAATCACTTTGCTTCCAGTTTTGTTCAGAAAACAACTATGCAAGGCTGTGGCACGTGTGCCAGTGGGACTGAGACTTAAATAAGTGGGAACGATCTCAAGAAGATCTGATGTGATATGCCTGAAGGAATTTCCTTTCCTGGGGGTTGACCCCTGTGGCAAGGTTGTGTAATTAGGCTGCTGGGAGATCTGGTCTCTAGGTATGGTGTCTACTCTGTAACTTTCAGGAGGCCAGCAGGTTGGTGGGGCAGTACCACCATCCCAGGTGTCTTGTGTGTGTTCTCTGCATCGCCTGTGCATTGTCTGCATGAGGGTCACATTGTCACAAGACTGAAAGAAAGGCTATTAGAGGAAATATTCCCCTTTCAGTTGGGATGAACACAGTATTTCGTGAGAGAAATGGTCTCTGTCCGTCCCACCCCTTCTCCCCTCTGAGATTTACTTGTTGATATAGTTGCAGGAGGTAGCTCTTTGCCTTGTTGTGGTATTACCTGTGCTAAGGAGGATCATAACAAGCTCAAGCACTTATTGATTCAGTAGTGGGAGCTGTTTCAACAGTGATGAAATGGTGCCTGTCCCTCAGTTATGGAATACCTGTCACGTTTTCTCTTTCCACCCTGAAGTTCCCTTTAAGACTTTTTGAATTATTTCCTGTGCTTTATAGAGCTGTAACAAAGGATGAGTGGCTGGATCACTGTGCCAGCTTTACCTGAGTAAAAGGGGCCACAGACAGGCTGAAAGGGCTCCTGTCAGCAGGCTACTAATTGCTTGTGTCCATCAGCAGGTTGTCCTTCTACCAAAGAATGTTATCTGGAGATGAATCCATAGGCAGCACAGAAGGATCTTGTTGAGAAAGGCAGAGCAGGGAGCTGTAGAGTGCTGCTACTTATTGGGATGGTGTCTTCACAGCAGATGCAAGAGTGAAAGAGCAGCACTGCCTATGTGAGACCTGCTCTGCCTTGCAGTGATCGTGGTAAGAGGGAGTACACTTTGCTTTTCTTCCTCACAAGGGATCACTTGCATTGTGTTTTGCACTGCTTTGCAACATTTCTGGAAGTCTGCAGTAACTGCTTGGAATTCTGTGGGGAATGAATGCTGCTTTTCCTGCTTGTTTTGTTCACGCACATTACACCATGTACTGTCTGTAAAGAAGAGCAGTCTTTGTTTCAGAGCTTAATGAATGCCATAATGGACTGTCTTGGCAGTCTGCATACCTGAGAATTTTTTCTTCTGCATAGGAGCAGCCCATTTTGTTGTTCTGCACAACCCAAGTTCTGGAGGTGTCTTAAGTTTTCTTGTACAGTTCAGATGTTACCTGTGTCCTGTCTTGAAAGCTTCTCACTGAGGCCAGGGAAAAGGGCAATTACTTAAAAATATTTGCACGTGATTAGACTTTTTTCTGATCTACTGAGAAATAATCACAATCACTTCCAGATTCTTTGACTCAAAGAAAGCATCACCAGAGCTGACAAGGTCTTGTTCTCAATATGTTATATACTGTAATTAGGATGTAGATTGCCATCAGCACCCGGAGACCTCAGGAGAACATGAGCTGAGGATTTTGCTTGTCTGCCCTTACTTGAATGCATGTGAGTCTCATGAATATTTTTGAAGCAGGTCAAATACTTGCCACTGCAAATCTATAGAGGCCTTAATGAAAGCAATCCTTTGAGCAGGAGTGAAGGTGGATTTCTCCTTCTTTACAAAAAGGCTCAAGGAATGCCAGAATAAGTTTGAAGGGGTAGGTAATGTCTGTGGAGTGAGTTTTCTCTCTGAAGTTGTGGTGGGGAGGTTCCTATTTGTTCAGCTGCAGACTGGCACTTAGCACATGTCTGGGGGCAGTGGAAGAGCCAGGCAGGACTGGGACAAGAGTGATATACTCGATATGGAAATCGAGACGCTTCTCAAAAGCATGTTTGCTGATTATATGGCATCAAACAACTTGGTGTTAAGGGGTAGGGTAGAATCCTCTTTTTTAGTAATTGTAATTACTATTATTTAGGGGCAATTACATTGTTAAAGGAACACCTCATGGACATTATTACCCAGCAAAGTGTCACATGTGATGCTGTGAGGAGGTGGGGAAAACAGTGAAACTGAGGCATGTCACCTCCTTGATGCCTCCAGAATGAGGCAGAAGAAACCCCAACACTGCTGAAATTCAGATTTTGTGATAAATGGTTGTGGGATCCTCTTTAACCTGCCAACACAGATGTGCCTGAACCCCCAAAGGAGAGGGCTGGGTAGAGAAGCAGGGTGTGAAGTGCAATTCAGGTTGGAAACGCATAAGGCTACACATCCTATGCTTATCGCTTCAGATCCTGACTGTCAAAATATCTGGTCCAATATTAATCCCATTGATTGACTGAGACACAAGACTACTGAGGACCCAAGAGGTCCTGAGCTCAGTGTAAATCCGGGTAATAGAAAGAGGTGTTGATAGAAGAACTTGCTGTCTACCTGGACAGTCTGGAACATCTGTCCATGAGGACTGAAAAGCCTGTATTTAGCTATTTGTGTCTTTGGATGTTGAAAGTGGGCAAGAATTTTCCTGTGTTGTTGAACCCAGGCTACATCCGTGATTAGGACCAAGGTTGAGTCTATTTCTTTGAGCTCATGCTGCCGTTATTCACTGACTCATACTGCTGGAGCTCCTTTTCGTGGTTTGGTTGCAGCTTGATGCTAACTCTGAGCAAAAACATGGTGAGATCCCAAACATTGCCACATTCATTAAAGAAGTTCCTTCCTCCTAAGGCACATGCAGGATCACTAGTCCTTTTCCTGCACTCATGATGGTCAGGGGATTGGAGCTGAGCTGCTGTAGCTCTGTCTGCTTGTTTACAGGAGGGGGAAGCATGTGTTTTGGTAGAGGCATGGAGGAGGCAGATGTCCTGCCTCCTGTTCCTCAGCAACCAGAAGGTTTCTCTGTTCTTCAGGACTACATATGTCCAGCTATGTCTTTTAAAAAAGAGACAGAATAACCTCTGCTCTGGCCTCAATGCAGGAAAGCTTTTCCCCAAACTCTCTCTCCTGTTACTTTGCTTGGTGATGCCTTCGAGCCAGGGAGGACCTTTCCTGTAAACTCCTGCTCAAGAGGAGGCCTGTCGCTGTGAGCTCTTGCATAGTAATTAGAGGAAACAACTTTGGACTCCCACCACTGGTTATGCAATAGGGCTGGATTGTTTGTCACCACACAACCCAGCACCAGCACGCTGGTGCCTCTGTTCTGAAACCCCTCCTTTGCCTCCATCCCCTCTCTAGGCATCTGCTTTGCAGATTGCAGGAGTTTCTATCCCACAGTCAGCTCCCAGGTAAATCCTGTCTGGGACATTTTGAGGGAAATTGTAGCTCCTCAGCAGAAATGGCCCCAGTTTCCACGGCAACTCTCCCCTCACCCTGTTTTGAATGCTGCCTCTTTCCCATAGAAAGTTGCCCATTAGTCTCATCAGCAGCTGCTGCAGGAGCACACCACCTCCAGAGAAGTTGTCCTTCTCTGGGCTCTTTATTCCGATAATGAGTAGCCGGGGAGCCACGGGTGGCCTGTGCTGCAGCCCCCAAGCAGGGCCCTGGCAGTGCTCGGGCAGGGCAGCGCGTCCAGCACAGAGCTGCTCTTGAGGGAGTGAGGCAGTGGTTGTGCCTTTCTACCTTCCCAGGGCGAAAGTGGTGCTTGGGGCTCCTGGGAGGTGCACGGAGCAAGAGGCTGAAGAGGTGATGGGGCTGCTCTTGGGGGTTTTTTGGCGAGCGGGAAGGTGACAAGTGAATAAAAAGGACGCGGCATTTTATTTAATTAGAAAAACCAAACTCCCTAAAACTAGCCTCCGAAGGGCCTCCGTTGTCATCAGCCACACAAAGAGCTGTGACAAATGAAAGGAACTGAGCAGAGAAAAGGCTGCTTTCTCTTTGTGTCTCTTTCCCAGCTTCTGTTTGCTTTGCTGTCTCCCTTGCTCCCATTGATCAGGCATGTGGAAACATTCCTCCTCCTGCACTCCCATTGTGGCCACCCGGTTGCCAGGCTGCCGTTGGCTTGAATAACTTCACTAAGCCAGGCCTCTCCAAAACCATGCCATCCGGCGTGCTGGATGCAGAGCCAGACACTGCCCGCCCATCCTCCTCCCCTCCTTCCCCCCTCCCCAGCCACGCAGGGGTGCAGTGAGAAAATGTGCTAAAGAACAAGGGAGGTAACGCAGAGCCCCAGCTGTCCTGATGCAGGGGAGAAGCACAAGCTTGCCCTAAGAAAATAGGGGCAGCAAGGAGGGGACAATGGCCAGCCTGGGTTGCTGCCTTAAAAAGAAGGTGGGTGGTGGCGGTGAGGGCTGTTAGCCCAAAGTTTCTGAGCAGAGAGGAGACAAAATGGTACGTTTCCCAGGGATACAAGCTAGTAAAGTGCAGTGAGGTAAACCCCAGCCTTGTTCCCCGTGGAGGGGAGAGGTGGAGAGGACAAAACTGGAGGCAGCAGGCAGCCGGCTGGGAGAAATTCATGGCCAACTCTCACTGGCTGTGCCACAAACGTCCTTACAGCATATGGGGCATCTTGGGCCAAGCTTGCCACTGCTTCTGGCTTGTGAAGGACCTGTTGTTGAGGTGACGCCACTGTCTGGTCCAGGTGACAGCTCTGGCACAGAGTGTTGCTGCATTCCTGGAGGCCAGGGACTGTACCCCCAGGACTTGCTCCAGGGATTAACTTGGGGTAGTTCTGGTGCTGAAGACACTGGACTGGAGCACTAGCCAGTGGCCCAGGGACCTGGGAGGCTTGTGCTGTCATTGCAGAGGGGCTGATACCTGCCCGCAATCCTGCTGCCTACAGCCATTATTATGCCGAATACGAATCCGGCCTATTGTTCTTAATGCTATTTTTCATGTGTGAAATAGCAATAAGCAATCTGTGCTTTCAGACATGCTTTTGACTCAGCACGGCCGGGGTTGGATCCTCAGATGGTGTAAAGCAGCCCTGGCCCATCAGCTCACAGCATCACCTGTGACCCCCATTTAGTGTTCACCCCGCTGGCAGTGGTGTCCAGTGCTCTGGATCAGAGGAGCTCTATGACCACGGGCTGAGGCTGCGGCCAGCCAGAGGATCCTCTCAGGGTGCCACCAGGCCTGTCTGCAGGGGTGCCCCTGCATCCCAGGAGGTGGAGGAAGATATTCGGGGGCAGCTGAAGCCTGAGCCAGGCTGGGCTTGCTTTGCAGAGAGGTCCTGGGTTTGCACGGAGTTTGTGCTGGTTTGAAGGGCAGGGACTGCTGAGCTCAGGTGATTAACATAACAATCCCGGAGCTCTGCCTTCATCCTGCGGCTAAAGCCTGGTTTGCTCAATCCAATTTCCAGCCTCTGCCCTTTCTTTAGCAGGCTAATTACAGCGGCAGGACAGTGGAAATGACCTTCTTAAAGCCACAGTGCCCCTCATCTACTTACCTGTCAAAACACAGGAGACGGAGCACTGGTATCATTCAGAGAAATAACATGTTTAGATACAATGAGTGAATGTACCAAAGTGCAGAGCTCTCCCCTGAAGTTCCCAGTGGGAACTCGTGTGTTGTTACCAGTAGTGATGTGTATTTGTAAAGCTCTTTCTGAGCAAGATTCACTGACCAGCAGAGCAATGGAGGTGCAGGTTTGTTCAAATTTAAAGAGTAGGTGTGCACTATTACACTGATAAATGTGCGAATGCTATCATCTCACACAGAAACCTGTGAGGGCACTGGGCTGGAAAGCTTCTGCAGTGCTGGCTTCTCTCATTAGTCATCCTAGCCTCATTCTGTCTGTAACACGGAGTGCCTGGCTCCAGTGCAGCTCTGGCCTCCTCCTGCACAAACTTGGATGTGGCCTTTGGGCCCAGAGAAGCTGTGAGTGCTCTGATGGTTGGTCCTGCAGGTACTACAGCCCTGGCATGGGCTGGAGCAGGAGCCTGTGTGTGGAGCCTGCCTGGGGGCTGCAGCTTCAAATGAAGCAGCATGAGAAGCTGCAATCTGCAGGAAACCCTTGGGCTCAGCACATGATGCTGATGTGGCCATTGACAGAGCAAAGGATGGGTGCTCCCAGCATCCTTGCAAAGGCTTATCCATCGGAGCAGAAACAAGTGATTTCCAAGGATGTTAGGGCTTGTTTCTGTTTGAACATTTTGACCAGCTTTGTGAAGACCTGTGCTGTAGGTGGCCTTCATATTCTTGAAACTATATCAGCAGCCACACAAATCGGCCCCTTCCCAGAGGATAACAGAAAGTAAAAGTTTGTGCCTGACCAGTAGCTTGGCACAGGATATTTCTGTTGTGGTCCTGTTGAAATTGTCAGTGATGCCTTGTTAATGCTAAGTTTTGCTTAGGATTGGCTTCATTTTGTGATTTTAGACTCGAAAAGAAAGAGGCAATCTCCTGGTTGCAGGAGGACCTGTGAGGTGAAGCCAGTCTAATCGGTGGAGCAGCCATAGCTAAACTGCTTCTGGAACTGAAAGGATGGTTTTGCTATCTCTCCTGCTTGGAAAGGAGGAAATATGGTGAGCATCGTGAGGCTTAATGTAACAAAACAGGCCAAGAATAAAATTAAATGGATAGCTGATATAGATGTGTCAGTCACACTTTGCCCCAAAGCCACTGCTGATTGCTGAGATACCTGTCCCGTCAGGCACTGAGAAGAGGTAGCAAAACAATTTTCAATTCATGGCAGTCTTGGAGACCTGCTGCACACAGCAAATTTGATGCTGTGATAACTGACACTGTTTGTGACAGACAAATCTGTGGCTTGTGTAGTGAAGCAGTTCAGAAGTGCCTGCTATCGCATACCAAGAGGTTGTGGAAATGGTACTTGCTAGGAAGTATGTTGCAAGAGGATCCCAACTACCAAAGGCATCTACTGAAAGCCAGAGGAGAGCAATGAGATATTTGAGAGTACCGGGAGACTTTTTTTGCCCCAATATTTTTCTTTCCAAAGGCATAAATGGTCTGATTCTATTGAAAGCTACAAAATAGGGTATTCTTGAGAAACAAGGTGAAATAATGAAAACTAATACTCCAGCACTGAAGTATAAACTAAACGTATCTGAAAGAGAAGAAAACAATTACAGGAAAGGCTGTTACTAGCAAACTGCTGGGAGAAGGGCAAATGCATCCAGGGCAAAAAGTCTAGGATAAATAGAGGGAACAGTCTTGGAGGCATGACCGTTCCCATCCTTACTACAACAGCCTTCTCCTATGTTTTGCTGCTGGGAAGATAGTAACAGGAGTTGTTCTATCTCTAGCATGGAATGCAGGGTTGTAGGAAAACAGTACAATTGCTTGGTCCTGTGCAGAGTGATGTGGCTTTCCAACAGGGCAGGGATCGTGTTTAGAACTAGACAAAATAAAATGGACTCACCCATGTTACCGTTGATGATGGAGAGCAGCTGAAGTGAGTTGCTTGAAGTGAGTCAGATCTAATTTGAAATTATGCCTGTGGATTATTTAAAACCCTTAAGATAAAAAATGAAATAACTCTGTTACCCACAATGCAGGTGCACTCTGAGAAGAGACAAGCTGAAGCACACAGGAAACATTTCTTCAAAAGGAAAAATAATACCTCTTTATAGGATTTTTTTTTTGTTTGTATTTTCCTATGTGAGCTGTCCAGAGGAGACTTGCTTGTTGGAGGAAAGCCCTGCTACTGCTGAAGGGCAGGGCTCTTGTGGATTGTCACTGGTCAAGTGGTGACAGTAGGCAGCTTGGCAGAGTCTGTGTGTAGAGTTTGCAGTATTAAAAATCAAGGCAAGTGGTGTTAGCTCTTCTCCATGTGTGGTTAAATGCTTTCTCTGTAGCTGGTGCCAGGCACTGTCGCAGCCCACTGCTCACAAATGCCTTTGCCAGGTGGAGACCATGTCTGCTTTTAGTTGGAGTTAAGGACCAAATGAGACTTCATTTTTTGTGTCACTTCTAAATGATACTTAGGCTCCTCTTTCAGGTAGGGGGTTTAGAAAATTGAACCCTATGACACTTTCAATGGGGGAATTCACCCATCTCTCCTTTTTCCCCTGTGCTCTGAAATACATGAATACCCTTAGTGTATGAGAACTACCCTGTACCACAGCTATGTCAGTGGAGGATCTTGTGTTTCCTTCAGATTTCACAACACAGTAAGTTACTTGGCTCAGACAGTCTCTCAGAGAGAAGCCACCATGGGAATGCTGTTTTCAGCATCCCACACTGTCCTCGAACAGAAATCAGAGACCTCCTATTTGAGTTTGTATAGTAATTGGTTGCAGTGCCACTGTTTTAGTGCCATGGTGTCTACAAGCAGAGATTGTGCAGTCTAATTTTGTAATGAAGAATTATAATAAAAGAGTAGGCAGTGCTTCCTGCAAAGAATATCTCCTGTGCATGGCTTTGTACAGGATAAACTGTCTGGCTTAAATATAGAAACGGTGTTCTTCTGTCAGGAATCCTAAAATAAAATGCATTTGAGTTGGTGTTTGCTGGCAGTGCATTTGGTTTGTCATTCACTTACCTATCTAAATTCCAAATGTAGTAGTTAAATCAACATGAATTCATTCTCCTATGATGTATTCACTGATGGAAATCATTACACATTTGTGAGATGTGTGTTCCACGTCACAGCATAGCAGCTGTCTGTCAGGATCTGGCTCACAGGTACCCAGGGTCCCTTCTGCATGCTAGGCAGTGTGCTGAACTTCCCGCAATGTTGGCTGTGGAATCTCCTTACCTCCTGATTACTCCCTTTCTTTTTCACTCACAAGGACCTTGAGTCAGCTACGTCTGTGGCAGTAACAAAACTTCTGTCTGATAAGTGCTGTGTCTGGCAAAACAAGCAGCAGCTCTTGCAAGGTCCTTCCAAGCAGGTTTCTCTCACTGCTGTCATTCCCCGTGCACATGCACCATGCACCCCATACTCATCCCAGGACTTGCTTCTTTCCTTCAGGTGATTGACTCTGTTATTTTGGGGCACAGGCTTACACAGCCAAGATAGAGGATCTCCAAAGGAAGTTTTAAGTGTTCAATAAAAGAAGGAATGCAGGGAGAAAAGAAAGTACGGACCCAAATGGCATCATTCTCTTTCCCTCATCCCTTTGAGGTTCTCCTGTCTTCCCTGCCTGCGTGTGACCTCCCTCCTCTTCCAACCAGCCTCTTTCTTTTTTCAGTCTTCCTCCTGCCCCTCACACTCTTCATTCATTGATCTCCCTTTAGGCTTTATTAGTGACTCTCCCTCCCACCCTTTCTCTCCCTCAGTTTTTCTGATTCTCTAACATGAGACAATTGAATGAGGCCAGACTCCTAAGCCGAAGCTGAGGGTGAGAGGGAAGAGGCGTTAAGATTTAATGATATTGCCTCTTTAAGGAATCCCTAATTCCTAACACCCATCTCCTCCCCCACCTGAGAACCAATTAAAACTCAATGAATTCAAGTGGAGGCTTTTGTGCATCACATATGCTTGACTAACAAAGCCTTCTCCATGCTGGAATAAAAGCTTCTATTCAGCAGCCAGTTTGTTCTAATTCAAATCACTTCCACTCCAGCATCCTCTCCTTCCTTGCTGCTCCTGAGTTCCCAGGCTGGGCTGCCACCCGCACAGCCCTGCCCAGAGCTTCATGCTCCACCTTGCAGAGTCCTACTTCGGTGGCAGTGAAGCAGAGGATGGGAGATGACCTCCATATGGTTAACTGGGCAATCCATGCTCATTGTGTCCCTGTTCCCAGGAGCCTCCTAGGCTGGCAGTGAGCCCATGTGGTGCCCTGCAGGAGCTCCAGCCTTGGGAGCTGTCTTGAAAGGAGCTCTTCCTGTGCCCTTGGGAAACAGCTCCTCTGTGTGTAGACAGAAAATTACCTTGTCTATGGGCAGAGCTCAGCCTTCCTTGAAATGAGTGAAAACCTTCTCCTTTTTCCTTCGCTGTAGGGGTCATGCAGATGTAGTGACACCTGAAGTAGCAGGGGAGTTCAAAAGCACACAAAGTCTAAGTCCAAGTCGTTTGTACTTTCATCTTCCTCAGGGTATAAATTGCACTACCTGGGAACCTGAGGGTAGCTTCTGTCCTCTATTGTGTCCTGAAAATGAGCTTGGATAAGGTCATCTGGGGGATAGAATACATTTCATGCCATTCGACTTCCAAATTTAAAAAACCTCACTCAAAAGCTTTGCAACTGCAGATCTGGAGCTTGGGTGACTTTAAGTAGGGAGAAAATTCTCTGTCCAGATGTTAGCCAGTTAATCTTCCAGGTGTAAAACTACAGAAGCTCTGCTAAGAGCTTCTGCCTGTCCTTTACTGATCAGTGTTGCCTGAGTTGGTAGCAAAGCTGTGTGCATGACACTAACCAGGTTATCTTTTCTCTGTTCCTGCAGCCTCCTATTTGTAGAGATACTTTTGGATTTTTTTTTACTCTTGTGAGAAATCTCTGATAGGAGCAGGTTGAGCGCTTTGCTGTGATCGCAGTGAGGTTTTTACTCCCTCTAATCTCTCCTGGGAGTGAGCTCCAACACTGCGGGCCAGCTGCCAAGGAAGCTATCTGCTCTGCTCCAGAGCCTTGTTCTGGTATATGGCAATTCCATTGCTCTTGAAGCATGTAGTTTTCTCAGGGAGTCACAAAGGAGGTACCCAGCTCTTGGGTAGCTGGGACCTGTCCCACAAAGAGCTCTGGCAATTGAGATGAGCTCTTGGAAGCTGGTTTCATATTTGCAGAGGCACCAATGTTTAGAGGAGTGGTTTGGGCGTACAGGCAGTTAGGGAACTGTGATGTCTGTTGACAGGAATACTGCATTTTTAACTCACCTGGAGTTTGTGGGGCTGGTAATTCTTCCTATCACACTGCTTTGCAGCTGTCCAGCATGGCAGGGAACAAGTGTTAACACACCTCAGGGTGTGTTGCAGTCTTCTAGTCAACTTTTATGAATGAAAGATTTGAACATCCCTTAGAGGTCCTGTTCCTTACTATAGCTGTGATCTCTCACATCTTACCAACAACCTGAACTCTGGCCATCAGTTAGAGGTGAGTATGTTTTACTGTTCCCAAAAAAGCATGTTTGGGTCTATACTTGTCTGTCTCACTTGTATTTTTATAGATTTGGACAATGGAATCTTCCTTTGATGTCAAAAAACTCTTAGTGTTTTGTAATTTGGCACCAATTTTTCATCCAGATATTTTTTTAAAAAATTGTGCTGTGGGTGGGTTTTCCCTTAGCAAACCCAATCCTATGTCTACATAAATGCAAAAGAACAGGGACTCTGACAATATGCAAAATGCATGGGGTGCTCAGACTAATGCAAAAATTGTAAAGAACTGTTCATTAAGTGACAATTTCAGGTAATGCCATGTGGTATCGTGACAGTAGAATACTCTGTCCATCAGTATGGTGAAGGGAAAGAAGATCAAAATCAAAATCTGTTTTTCTGTCAAAAAATTACTACTTTCCCTTGAGTTAGAGAGGGCTGATTATTTGGGAAAGATAAAAAGTATTTCCCTTTACAGCTTTGAGTTATTTTCTGCAACATGTTCTGTCTGAAGATCTTGAAACTTCTTTTGTTTTGTTTTTCGTTTTGGGGGTTTTTTGTGGTTTTTGTTTTGTTTTGTTTTGTTTTGTTTTGAGGTAGGGAAAAAACCCCTCAGTTTTCAAGTAGTAAAAGAGAGTTTTCTTGGCCCAAATCAAATTTCCTGGTCAATTTGTGAGAAAGAGGTAGGAGCAGCACAAACAACTTAGGACTTTACTGAAGAGCTCACTCCTCTGGAGCCTCCTGTGAAATGGAGCAACTGTGTAGCAGTGCTCTAAGGTGGGGGCTGACAGTGCTGTTTGCCTGCTCAGGGCCTGGCACGGCTTAGTTGGTCCCTGGGCTTGTCTGTAATAAACTTGCTTAATTGAAGAGAGCAGAAGATCTGAGCTCCCGTGGTTGTGTGGCTCATTGGGCAGAACAGCCCCTTCCTTCATGAGGCAGCTGAACTTTTCTTGTGTCGAGCACTGACCTTCGTCTCGGGGGCTCTGGACTTTGTTCCTGTTTCTTGTTAGTGAAATGAGTTTGATGGTCTCAGACTTGCTAGTAAATGGTCTCTACTTCAAAACAAAGTGCAGTTAGTTTGGCAGGAGAGTCCCAAGTCTGACCTGAAACTAAATTACAGCTGACCCTGAGACAGTGAGGCCCCTCCAGGTCAGGAACAAGGGCATTGTCAGGACAGTGGGAGCTTGCACTGTAATTAGCAGCAAAGGTATCAAATACCTCTGTTTCCAGTATTCCTGTTCTTAAAGCAACACAAGCATAAAGTCTTAAAATTTTTCCTACTGCAGCCTCACTAAAAACAAATCAAAAGGGAAGTAAGGCTGAACAAACTTTCATTGATTTGCTTTTTCTCTGTAAATCCCTCCCCATCTTACACTGTCTCCCACAATCCCTTGTTCTCCCAGCATGAGAGAACATTCCCATTCTCTCTGGGAATGAATTTACCAGATACTGCATTGCTTTCAAGGCTCCAGAATGACCAACACACTTGCACATGCTTTGCCTGACAGCAGGAGTGTGTAAGAGCAGCTTTCCTACTTCAAAAACTTGTTTTACTCCAGAGCTGCTCTACTAGTAACTGTCTGTTCTGTTCCCAGGTTTCTTCAAACACCAAAGAGGCCCTTTTAGATTCACCCTTCAAAATGTGATTTAAATACACTTTCTGTTACAGGAACATTGCAACATTTGAGAGAGGAAAACACTCCTACTGGTTTCCTGGGTGTCCAGCAGAGTGCCAGTAAACAGAGGTTAGGATGCATTGCAGCTAAAAACATAGAGAAGGTATAAATTACTGAGCCTTATGCTTTCGACCTGGTCACCTGTGCCACTAACAAACCCAGACCTTGTGTGTGCACCACGGGACACCACAAGCTTGTTTTGCAGAAAACGCTGTTTGCTGAGAGCTTCCCCAGGCCTTCTTTGGAAGAGGAATGTTTACTCATTTTCAGCTTCTTGACTCAAACATTTAAACTCAGTGGGAAGTTCTGGAAGATGCCTCACTATTTCCATCCATCACGAGTGGGCAGTTTCCAAACCCCAAGGGTGTCTGTGAAGCAGTAAACCTGGTTACCTCTAGAAGGGAAAGGCTGGACTGGGGCAGGACATGCTGCACAGGGCTTCCAAAAACACCCGTATAATCAGATTACAAGTCCAGTGAGTCAAGATGTCTTAAGTCAGAGTATGATCCCTCTATTTCACATGTAACTCATGAGAGTCCTTTCTTCTGATGTCTCTAAAAAGGCACTGATCATTCCTGCAAACAGGAGTGCAGAATTGCTCATTGAATAATTGGGAATATGGCAAGGAGATGGAACTAAAATCTTAGACACATTTTTGTCTAAGCCTTAAGCGTTTTTTAATGTTACTATTCCCCATTTTGATTCATGTATCCGACAGAAGCTTTGAATTGTAGAGGTTACTGTTTCATTCATATTTTTACTGAAGGGATGGTTTCAATACACATTTCATACCTCCACTGTGAGAGAGGTTTCCTGCTGCTCCTCTGCATCCCTGCCTTTGAAGGAGTATCTCCATGTTGTCTGTCTTAGCCTTGTGCTAAATAATGCCTTGGACAGCTACTTCTGTCCTTGAGGGAGCAGGTCCTTAGCTGTTGCAGTGCCTTGGCCACCAGCCAGCTGGGAGCTCTGAGGAATACAGCTTGTGAATCACTACTTGCTCCTGGTGGGAAAAGGGTCAGTGACTCAGTTTACTTCAGCTCATGGAACTGCATGGGCATGAGGTAGGTGGGGAAATTTATGCCTGGAACCAAAAAAAAAACAAAAACAAAAACAAAAACAACAACAACAAAAAAAACCACCAAAAAAAACCAGAGAAAAGAAAACGGCATAAGGATCCTAAGGTAGCAAAATCGGCCTTGAGGGAAATCCGTAGCAGGCAAAGGTGTGAAAAGATAAATGCTTAAAGGCTGTGAAAAGTGAGAAAAAGATGGGCAAGAATGGACAAGTAGTAGCATGAGCAAAGTATTTCCCACTAGACTTTGAGCAGTGCAGAATGAGAGCTTCTCTTCAGTTAGAGGTCAGCTCACAGGGTGTGTGGGCAGGGGGAATCACTTTGGGATCAAAGAACAGATTTTGAGCCTTTTCTAGTTCCAAACACATTTAAAAGCTGGTGAAGGTTGCCGAAACTAGAGTATTTAGTAACAGCCATCTCATTTCACATTCCCTAGCCTGGAAGGATTGGGAGCCTGTAAGCCTGAGTGAAGATGTTGTGCCCCGGGGTGGGAGAAACCCTCCCTCTCTGGTGGACACCACTCCTGCCCCAGAGCATCTGTGCTGGGTGCACTGCTGTAGAAAAACAGTTCTAACACACACTAGGTGAGTTTGTGCCTTGCAGTAGCCTGTTCTACAGCAAACAGGAGAATGACCAGAGATGACTGACCAGAAGTGCACCTGGACCCTGGCAGCCTCTTGCCTCTTTTCCCCTTCAGCAGGGAGGAGGCTCAGGCAGCAGTGACGTGTACAGAGCAGCTAAGCCTCTCCTGCAATCTGAGGATGGGAGCTTTGCCTGGGAAGACACTGGTGTCCGTCTTGATTAGGATGTGATGCCTGATGTAAGTCATGTGACAAGTACAAACAAAATACCTTGGCAAAACCTTGAGGAACCAGGACAGGCTGAGCTGCTTAGGAAGATTTACAGTGTGTATTTCTGTCCTGTACACTTGCCTTGATCTGAACCTTTCTCATCTCAGGAGCTCCAGCATGCACCCTGGATTTTAAAGATGCTCTTTTCTGTTCTTTCCTCCAAATAATCTGCAAACCTTCTCAATGTTGTGCTGTTAAATTTAACAGTTACTTAGCCCCAGTTACTTTACACCATCATAGTACCTGAATGCTATAATGTCGTCCTCTGAGAAGTGCTGTTGGTATTTGTGGAGCAGAGGTCCTATCAGCTTAGATTAGAAAATATGTCTTGAAGTAGTGGGAGAGTTAAAAGCCAGTGCGAATGCTATAGCAGAGGTAGGAAATCGATTATGTCCTGAAAGAAAGGGGAGGAAGAAACAGCTTCTGCTTGCTCAGCTCCTGTTCATGTGTTGAGTCAAAAGTTCTCTGTTTGCTCCTGTGAGTGCTTCCTTCTGGTGCTGCTCTGGGATAGTGCCAGGACCCAGATTTTCTCTGTCCTGCAAGCATCTCAGCATGGAATCCAGTCCTTCCCCTGAGCCCTGTTCTCCCCTTGTTCCTCTATTCTCTTGGACTCTACCTTCTTTAAGGCAGATTTTAGAGGTCCTTGACATGGTGCAGACTTCATCCCCAGATTAATAATTCACACATGCATCAGACCTGCAGAGGATGCGCAGGTCCACGGATAGTGCAGCATCACTGCCTGAGGAGCTGGTGCTGGAGGCCCAGCAGACTGGGCAGCCAGACACCAGCAGTGTCGCTGCAAGGAGATATTGGAAAAGCTGTGTTGGCTGTGGTGGTGTGTTTGGGGCTCACCCTGCCCCTCCTCCACTGGGACACAGGATTTTATTTTAAATTTAGAAATTTAATACTTTTAAAAAATGTAAATACAGAAACCCCTTTTGTATAAGGTGTCTGGCAGCTCTCAAACCTGACCCAGAACTTTTTGTGTTACCCCTCTTCACCCAACTAATTCCCAGACCTCTTCTCAGTCCTGGTGGTATTTGGTCAGCCCAGCCCCATGGTGCACTGTTACTTGCCCTGATATGAGCCCATGGACCAAAGCCTTTAAATTTCTCTGTTATTCCTCTTCTCTAGGCTCCATCTATGCATGTAATGGGCAAGAACAAAACAGGATGTGATCACCAAACAGACATTTGCTTAATTTATTCTTAAAAATTTTCCTGAATGGGGATTCCCTGGCCTTCCTGGCTGGCCTCTCCCATCTTTAGCCATTCTTATAGCTGCTAGTTTCTCCTGATACCTAACATTTATCTCTTTCTGTGTCAACTGAACCTATTGCCTTACCTTCAGTGAGCACAAGAAACAATTTAATCAACCTTCTTTAAAACAGTCCAGCACATCTGGTGGATTTTGGTTGCATCCATCCTCATCTCTCTTTTCTAATGGCAGGGAAATCAGTCACTCTGTACCCCACCATGGGAAGCTCTGGCCTTCTAGGCGAGGAGGGGAAGAGCAGGAGGCAATGCTCTGCTTCTCAGCTGGGGGAGAGCCTCTTAACTGTGGATGCTCTAAGAAAGGTCCCTTTTCCATAGGAAGTGAAGACTGGGAAGGGGTTAGGTAGGAGAAAGGACGGAGCAGAAAGCAGTGACTGTGACAAATGGTAACTAAGAGGTTAGAGGGAAGGTGGAGCTCAGGGCATTTTTGAGGAGAGAAGTCTCATTTTTTGAATCTGTCATTGCTTTCTGTCACTTTATATGCAATCTTTGGAGTATTAAAAATATATATATGTATATTGGGAAATGAAAATGTTTCCAGCTCCTCTTTGGGGAGGGGGGATCCTTTGCAGGCTGCTGCAGAGAGGTGGCACCTGGAGTGGGCTGGTGCGGTGCTGGGCACGCTCTGTGCATGGAACAGCTCCTGTGTTACAGCTGAGCAGCCAGGGCTTCCTCCCTCATTTACTGGACTGATTTAGATAGGATCATGGAGACTAGACGCCACGTAGTAGTTTTTAGAGTTTGTAGAGAGGGAGAATAGCAGGCAGGGCTCTCTGATTTTTCCCTTAGCCATCATTTCCAGGACAGTGGGTAGAAGCCTGCAATCTCCTACTGTCCTTCAGAAATCTCTCTGGTTTTGCTATTTTATGCTGAATCCCTACACTGAATTTACTACACTGCAAGTTTTGTTGATGCTTTATTTTCCATCCCCTGCACACTTCTTTCCCCTTTTTTCCCCCTGAGGCTCCAATCTCTTTTGCTGTTTTGTGGTAATTGGGGTGGTCTCTTCCTCTCTCCTCCCTTTTTCAAGTTATCCCAGTTGTCTCTATTTACTCTTCCTACTCCCCTTTCTCCTGCTCTTTTTTAACACCTATGCTTCTCTTGCATGCCACCCTGTTCCTCTTCTGTATTCCCACCCATCCTGTTCTTCAGTGCTCTGCACCATGTAAACAGTCTTCCCCCACCATGAATCTTGTTCCCTGAGGTTTCTTATATGAAGTAAAGAAATCCTTGGTGCATTTGCAGTCATTCGTCTCTTCCTATTGCCGACTCTGTCCCTCCCCCCACCTGAGTGGAATCTAAATAATTTAATTTCCCTAAATAGCTCCTCTCTGCCTGTGTGCCTGACTCTTGCCCCAAGCCAGCTCCAGCCAGGCAGGAGGTAGCTGGAGCAGTGGGTTCCCTTCAAGGTAGACACCCCTGGCTGCCTCATGCATGGGCTAGCAGGGTTTTGCCATCAGCCTTTCCAGAGGGTCAGCATCCCTCCCAAAGCAGGCATGAGCACCACCGGCAGCCACTGCCAGAGCCTGGCATTGCCCCCAGGCTGCCTATGGAGCCACAGTTATTACCTTCCAGGTTTGCATCTTCAGCATCGTAATGCAAGTGTTACAAAAATTATTTGAATTCCAGTCCAAATTTGTTTATTAACTGTCCAAACTAAATGAAAAGTGAAACTTTTCGTAGTTCCTGACTGCCAAAACCTCCCAGCTAGAGACAGGTCTCCAAGACAGTCTCTCCTTAAGCTTTATATAATGAGGGAGGAAAAGAGGCAGCTGCTCTCCCTGCCCCTCCCTTAACCTCCACTTTTTGGAACCTCCCTCTCGCCATGAATAACTCCAGTGTCTGCCACTGGTGCTGGGCAGAGCTTTGCCAATCATCCTCCTCAGCAGGAAGTGGACATGATTTTGATAGTGTCACTCTACCACACATGAGACACTGAATAGCAGCAAGAAAACTGAGCAGTTTTGTTAATCTCACTGGTGTTTGGCAACCTCTCAGCAGCAGCCACAGAGGCACTACAGCTGTCTGTCTGCAGCTCCAGGAATACAATGCTGCATTATTTTATATTCGGCAGATCATCTTTCTAATCATAAGGTCTGGAATGTTTTATATATTTACTTCTCTGTGAGGAAAGCTTCCTACTGTCACTAATCAGCAGATTTTTCAAGACCCACTGTCTTGTGCATTACAGAGATAAATGAATTGATACTTACAAAGCACTTTGGGGTCCTAAGGTGGGAATACAAAATATCATGCGTATGTTTTGGAAACAACCTTGGAATAAGTTACATGGTAGGTTACTGTGTCATTGCCAGTGATGCAAGTCCAACCACATCCTCCATCCAAATCTTCCTGAAGGCTCAATTTTTTTTCCTCTGATCTTAACGGATGTTAACTCACATTGATCCCGTTCTCCCCTCACCAATATTATTTTGGTGGAGAAAAAGTGAATAAAATAATAAACATAATGAAAAAAAAAAAGACACAATGAAGAATTTTAACAGTGTCCCTCAGAGTGCTCGCCTTGTACTGTCCTAAAAATAACACACTTAAAATTATAGTAATGAACTGGTAGCAGACCAAGAGATGTTATCCTTTAGTGAGTCCATCACTGAGCTCTTCTTTTTTTTCCCCTCTTTCTTGTTTTTAATTAGCATTAGTAGTGTGCCTAGGTTGGGCAATTATGGAACATAAAACCTATGCCAGGTGACTTGAAAGTGTTAGTTAGTTCCCCCTTTGAAGTATTTGCCCTCCAAATGGGAGAGAGCAGGTATCAGGAAGAAGCAGAGCAGCAGTGAGTTTGGGCAGCGTGGCAGGCAGCAGTGGTGGCTCTGGTAGCCCAGCTTTGTCCAGATTTCTCAGGACATGCAAGGGGAGATAGCTGGGATGCTGCCTCAGCACTGCTGCTTCCATTGGCTCTGCAGTCCCGCCCATCACTGCCAGCTGCAGTACCACCTCTGCATGTCATTATTTATATTTCCCTGCTGCACCAGCCCTGCTGCCTCTCAGGGCACCTCCACCCAAAGTGATGACTCCAGCCCTGTGGAATGAAGAATGGGTTATTCTGGAGAAGCAGCTCAGCCTGGACCAGTGGCAGCAGGAGCTGGGATGCTGCATAGCTCAGTTCCCAGGGGCGGCTACCAAGTCTCTAGTGTTGAGTGTGTTGCTGTGCCCAAGCACAGGGCCAGGAGACAGGATAGGGTCACTGACCCAACTCAGGAAATGGAGTGGGTGAATGGTGGTTTGGCAGAGCTAGTGGGCAGAGGATGAATTTATTTCAGAGTGGCAGCCTGTGTAACAAAAGATACTACCACAAAATATTGTTAAAACAAAGGTGTAGTTCCTCTCCAAGAAGGAGAGGATGTGTATTGGGACGTGGAAAAACTGTCATGAGAGAAGAAGAAAGGTCAAATGAGGATGGCACTGACCTGAGCTGTCAATACCTTGCTTTAGGCAGTGAGAGGGTACAGGGGGGACCCGTGCTGGAAGGAGCAGAGCCAGGGATGCCTGTGGGGAGTATTTTACAGGACAGTAGCATATGCCTGGGATCCAGTGATACCTTCTTGCCATGAGAAGGGCTCACAGCACTGTCACCAGAGGTTTTGAGCACTGCTCTGTTCTGATATGCCACAGATACAAACGAGTGCCTTCTCCCAGAGTGATGCTTGGTGCAGTCAGGCGAGGTTTCAGCTGTCCTCTTGACTCCAACTTTACAGGCATTTCATTTGTTCCTCGCTGAGCTCCTCCAGCCACCTGGGCTAGATTGCCCAAGCGCAGAGGCAGAGTGCACAGACCTGCTCGAGAAGCAGCATGTGAATGAACTTGTGTGGCAGTGGAACTCGGCCGGGGCTCGGCACGAGTCTGTCAGCCTGAATGAGCAAGAAACTGCGCGGTGCCTTAGGGACCAGCCTACCCTCATCCCGGTGAGCCGCGGGCAGAGGAGAGAGGCTGGGCTGTGCATACCTGGTGCTGCGGGGCTCTACGGGGCTCCGCGGTGCCCGGCAGCAGCTCTGCCCCGAGTCCTGCAGCCTGGGCACTGCCGTGCGGGGCAGCAAGCGGTGAGGCTGGGAAGCCCCTGACCCCTGCAGGGTCCCTGTGGGCTGCCAGGGAGCACGGAGGTACCAGGGCTCCGAGAAGGCGCCTCGACTCCCCGCTGCCCGGTCGGGGTCCCGGGGTAAGCAGGGCAGTCCTGGTCCCGACCTGGAAGCGCCCTCGGCAGCGGCGAAACACCGGGAGGAACAGGGCCGGTGTCTCCGGGGTCCGCCACAGCGAGCCCGAGCGCACCGGGCCGGGCCTGGCTCCACTGCCCTTTGTCCGCCGCCCCGGGGCAGGTGCGGGCGGCGCGGCCGGGGACAAAGCGGCCGCGGGCTCCCGGGCTGCTCCCGCCGCCGCG
>VZRV01010669.1:304439-338787 GCA_013398115.1 Falcunculus frontatus | reverse complement strand
CGCCCTCCCCTCCCCGCGCGGCCCCGCCGCCGCCACCCCCGCGGGGCGCCGCGGCCCCCCGGCGCGGCCCCGCTCACGGCTCTCCCCTTCCTCCCGCAGCAAAATGTTCATCGGGGGACTAAGCTGGCAGACCACGCAAGGTGAGCGCCGCGGGGCCCCGCACCTGCCGCCGGGGCCAGGGGTGGCGGAGCTGGGGCTGAGCTGCGGGGGGGTGGCGGGGCCGGGCCGGACCGGGACGGGACGGGACATCCACGGTGGTTGCTGTGCTTGCAGAGGGCTTGCGGGAGTACTTCAGCCAGTTCGGCGAGGTGAAGGAGTGCCTGGTGATGCGGGACCCGCTGACAAAGAGATCCAGGTGAGAGGCTGGGCCCGCGCCTCCCTTTGCCCCTGCCACGGCCCGGCCGCCACTTTAACCAACTTTCTCTCTTCTCTCCGCATCCCCTCTTCTGCCCGGGCTGCGGGGCTCAGGGGCTTCGGGTTCGTCACGTTCATGGACCAGGCTGGCGTCGACAAGGTCCTGGCCCAATCCAGACATGAACTGGACTCCAAGACGGTGAGATGACTTCTCTCATCTCAGGGGTGCATTTGCCGGCGGAGCGGCTGTGCTCGGAGCGGCCGTCGATTGTAGTGTTTGATTTCCAGTTAGAGGTTGTAAACTATTGATTCCTGATACGGATCGATCGTTCCCTTCTCTGTGCCGCTTGCCGGCGGGTAGCCTAGCTGCCGCCCAAGCACCGGGCTCACCGTGTGCCGATTCCTGGTGTGGGTCTGTGGATCCTGGTGATGATGGATCCTTTCCTCTCGCCCGTTGGTTGTAAGGCCCATCCGGGCGGTGACTGTAGCCCTCTCGAAGCTGGGTCACCTGAGCACGTTTGGGATGAGGATTTGTCCCGGGAAATAAGATGTGGCTGCGTTTGGAGAGAGGGAAGCCGCCCTTTCATCCTGTGTGCTGCCGAGCACTGATCCCTCCTCAGGGGTGCTGTTCCTTGGCGCCCAGGCCCTGCTTCCCTGGCCACAGTGGCCTGTGGCCCCCCCTTCCCGGCAGAGAGCCCTCATACTGTGCACCCCAGAGACTCTCTTGTGGTTTCCCCAGGCAAAGTTTTTGTAACCGCCATGGAGGTTCAGGACTTTATTGTCTCCGAGTGTGGCCAGTGCCTGCCCATGTGAGCCACCACCAGCCTCTCGGAGCGGCTGCGGCTCCAGCCCTCACTCTGCAAGTTGGGGTGATGAGGAGCCCCAGCTGGGCCAGCAGAAAGATTTGGTGGCTCACTGGACTAGTGGCATAACGTGGTGGGTCTTGCCTCGTGAATTTGTGGCACTCAGGAGATGTGCAGGCTGTTTCGAGGGGTGGGGGTGAGATGTCTGAGTGGGAGGTCCCTTCTCTTTAGTTTTAGTGACTTGCCTTCCCCTGAATTCCTTTTCCTTATTGCTGCCCTGGGGTGAAGGTGAGGGTAGGGATGGGGGAGTGGCGGGGGCTGCAAGGGGATGGCATGGTGAGGGGACATGTTCTGGCTCCAGGCAAGGGCTGCTGAGGAGTCCAAATGCACAGCTTTATTTCTTGCCGTGCGTGGCCCAGGCGTCCTAGTCTTTATCTTGGCAGAAGGAGAGGGCGGGAGAGCAAGACCCTCTTTCTTAGGGTTTACGGCATGAGTTACACCAAGATTTATGTCTGTTCCTGTTTAACTGCCTGGATCGCTCCCTTTGATGTGTACAGGTCCTTCCTCCCCACGGGAGCTCCTGGTTAAACCTACCCCAGCCTTCCTGGCTCAGGCTGGGTCCCCAGGACTCCCAGCCCTCCTCCTTCCAGGAGTGATGTAAAGTGAGTTTTGCTCTGAGGAGGGTTTACAGTAAAGTCTTTTGAGGAGGGCCCAGGGTTTTCTTTTTTCTCTTTCTTTTTTTACTAGCCTGTGTAAACACAGTGTCTGATCAACTAGTCCTGTCATGAGTCTGTGGGCTGGCATAGACCCCTCCTGGAAAGGCAAGTGATGGATGTCTGTTGTAGCACTAATCCTGGAAGTGTTTTGGGGCTAGGAGTGAGCTGAAACCCACGGTGTCCATTCTTCTCCCCAAGCCACTGCTGCCGGCTGTGCAAAGGCACTCTGCAGCCCCTGGTGCAGCCCACGAGGGCGGGGAGGGACGGTGGGCGCTGCAGGAGAACAGAAGGGCCTCGTGGCACAGGGCACGTGGGGACCGGCCAGCCACTGAAATTCCCTGCTGCATCTGCTCCGCTCGCCCCGCCGGCACAGCACGGAGAATGGGGACAGTTTCACCAGGGCCTTCCTTTGTTAGGAACTTTGATCCTCTTCCCCCTTCCTTCTTATGTTTTATTTAGTGCAGTTTTCACCTGGGTCAGATGTTTTGGGGTGTTTTGCCTCATGAGAGGTTGGTCTTGTGTTAGTGCATGGAACTTCCATATGCTTTTTCCCTGCTGAGCTGAAAGGCTCTGCCGTGAGTCACGGATTAAGTGACACAAACTCATCTAAATCTTAATTTAGAGTTTTATGAAACTTTGCAGGAAAAGGCCTGGTATCCTGTAAGGACAGCCTTCTCTTGAGGCTTGGTGTCTCTTGGCAAGCAGCATTTGATAGACAGTGTCTGCTCAACTTGTTGCTTCATTGTTTTCTGATTCTACCTACCCTAATGAAGGCGGTTGGCCCGTTTCTTTGGGACAGCCTTGTCCTTTTCAGACTCCTCTTTTTTGTAAGCTAGATAGCAGCAGACTACAGGATTATTTTTGAAAATACTTGATATGAGAATTGGCTTTACATCATTCTCAAGGTAAAAGATTTGTGTGACTTTGTAAAGCTGCAGCTGGCTGGTGCCTTGAGCTGCTTCTTTATGTGCTCTGGGAAGAGCACTTGGCAGTGCTGGGTCACCCCGTTGTTTCTTTGTTGCCGTTGTTGAGTTTTTGCTGGGTTTGTCTTTTGTGGTGGAGGGAGTGATCTGCAGCTCCCCGGCAGTGCAGACCAGCAGGGTGGAGGTAGTGGCAGAGGTACAATGAATGAACAAACTTGGACCTGACATCTCACAGGTCCTTCCCAGCCCTCCCTGTGCTTTGGAACGCTGATACCAGCTGGACTAACACAGGAGTTACGTGACCTGAGCTATGAAATGGGACTGTAGATGACCTGAAGAGCATTACTGAGGACCTGGCTGGCATGTTGGTACACCTGCGACATCAGTGGGATTCCTCATCCCCAAAGCCTTGTGGGGTGAACTGGAAGCAGTTTGAGCTCAAGTGACTTCCATTCACAGTAGCCTGATCTGGGGTTTTGTTTTTTGGATATAATCAGAGCAGTTCTGAATGCTCTTAGCAGATTTCTATCTGGGTTTGTAAAAAGAATCCATTACGTCAGTGGGTGACACTGAAACACAACTCCTCCAGGGCTATTTGTTTTAACACCAGAAATGAGGGAATAAGGTACCAGTGCTTTTGCTTTAATTAGGAAGGACTCCAGCCACCAAGGAGCAGTCCAGTTTGAGTAACTTGAGTCTGGCTCCAAACTCGCTCCCCTCTGCATGTTCCCAGGGCTGCGCCTGCAGTCAGTCACCCCAGCCTCCCTCTACCTGCAACAATAGCTGGTTGTGCAGAAGAATTTGTGAAATGACTGCCTGCTCTCTCCAGCCAGGAGGACACGTTATCTCTGCCCAGTTGATCACACTCAGGGTAATGAGAAAATGAAGCTGAGCTTAGCATTGCTGAGTATGAAAGCATCTTATTGGCAGGAGCTGAATGACACTGGCTGAGAAGTAAAAGACAGTAGATTATTGTTTTTGCTTATTATCTGCCATCAACCTCCTGGTCTCCTGCCGTCCCCTGTCCTCAGAATTCGCTGTGGGTGTCTGCACTAGCCAGGAAGCAGTGGGGGGGTGTATGTGCGTGGGGAGGGGAGGGCCTGGATGGTTCTGATGCCCCAGGGAGGCACTGGAGGGTATGCTAATCCTCTGGCGCTTGGAGCATGGGGAGGAAGGTTTATTTTTGAGTTTATTTGTGCTCTTCACTTTTGCCTCTGTTTACCTACGTGCTGAGTTTATTTATGTTGTAAGCTGTGAGTCAGATGGATGTGTGGAAGGCAGGGAGAGAAGCTGGTGGAAGGGCACAGGGGGCCGAGCTCCGTGGCTATGAGACAAGTAAAAGGATGCGGGACGGGAGGGCAGCCAGGCTGGAAAGCTGAACAAAGCAGTGAGAGGAGCTGGAGAAACACAGCTTCCTTTTGGGCTGTTGGAGCTGCTGGCCTGATGGGACAACTCTCCAGGCTGCCCTCCTAGCTGCAGCCTGTCCAAGTGCAGGGATGAGCCAAACCTGCCTTTACCACAGGCCTTTGTAAGCTGATTTGTAGGTCTGGATCATCTCCGATGTGATGTAACTTTACAGGAGTTGCCGTAAAAATAGGCTATAAAGAAAGAGGTGGTGGCTGAGGAGGAGAGAAGGCTTTGTGGGTGTTTGGCTTGCAGCTGCATTAGTGTTGTCCCAGCTTTTGCGGTGGTGCTGGTGGTGGTGTGAGGCCAGTGTAGGCACACGCTCATCCGTGCTGAGCCCAGCAGAACGCGCGGCACCTGGCTGGTGGCATGGGGCCCGGCTGCTCCAGCCGGCAGCAGGTTTATAGGGAAGCTGAAGAGGCACAATGGAGGCTCAGCCCGCAGAGAGAGGGAGGGAGGCATCGCAGCTTTGTGTGCAGCGCGGCCTGGGGAGAGGGGCAGTACGATCCCTGGGGCCGCAGCATCCACAGACGGTGGACCTGGGCTCCTCGGGTTAATTTGTGCCATCCTGTCTGCTCTTTTATTGCTTCAGTCTGTGTTTGAAGGGATGAAATGTTTGGGGGTTTGTGCGCTGCTTCTTTTCTGTCTTGTTACTACCCAGGTGAACTCTGTACTTGTAGGCAGAGTGAAGAGTGAGAACAAAAAGGCAAAAGAAACCACTTTTAATATGAGGCTGGTAATGCAAGGCACCTAGGGGCAGGCTGAGCAGGAGGGTGCAGCCCAGCCTGTTAATCCCAGCATGTGATGGGCTCTCAGTGCATCTGCCCAGCACTCAGCTGGAGATGGACCACTGCATGCTGGGACTTGTAGTCTCCCTGGATTACACTTTACCAAGAGGGAAAGATGTCTGCAGCTAGCTTCATTTTATGCACCTCAGGTAGATTCTTTGGGTTTTTAGCAAGGTGCCACATGGGCAGAGACAGCTGCACACATGGAGGAAACCCTGTGTCTGTAAATAGGCAGGAAAAGTGTGTTCACCTGTTCTTCCCCACATCTCTTTCAGATTGACCCGAAGGTAGCGTTCCCTCGCCGAGCACAGCCCAAGGTAAGCACTGTGGGCAGCCCTTGTGCCCCAAAGGGCAAAATTTGTGGTGGTGAACCTTGTTCTGAGCAGAGTGGCCAGTGCATGCAACAGAGTTGCTCTCTGCAGTTTGCTCAGGACTCACCTGGAGCACAGTTCTGGGAGTTTGCATAGCACTGAAGGAACCAGGAGGCCCCTTTATTGTACTTCAGGATGCACTAGATAGAGCTGGTGGATTAAATGCTGCCCACAGTGAACTTAGTCCTTCCGAGGCTGCAGACAATGGTTGGAAGTTCCAGGCCCTAGGAGATAGGGAGCAGCCCCATGCTGTGATGTGACACAGGTGGAAGAGTGTCATGTGTGTTCACCTGTGTGTGATAAATAGGTGTATGGCAGGGAAGGGGAGAAGGATTTTGCTTTGTGAAATGTCCTTGTGTGCTTCAGCACTGGAAAAAGCAAGAGGAGTTTGTTGTTTGATCTTACCTGCAAGAGGCTCTGGCATTAAAATGCACAGAGGCAGGAACTTTTAGCTGAGGAGCCAGCAGCTAAGGCAGGCTGGAGACTGCCTTTAGGCTTTGGGTCTTCCTTTAACTTGGCTCTTGGATGTGAGTTTTAAAGTTTAGAGTCTGTATTCCAAGTGCTGTTATGGGTGAAAGAGCTGGGGAGAAGTTGTGTTGAGAAGCAGAGGGGGAAGAGGAGACTAGTGCTGGGAGGGAAGTAAGGGGTTCAGGCACTGAGAACAATTGGTGAGCAGGTATCCCAAGTAACTGGAGCCAGGAAGCACATGGTAGGAATTGGGTTAATTCCATTAAGCAGTTTGGTGACAGAAGGTGCTTTAGTGTTAGAACGGGCTGCTCTCCAAGCCGGGGAATTGCTGCGGATTAGCCCTATGCTCCTTGGGGTAATTAGGACCATGTGTTCCTCTGAGAGCAGGGGTGTAGCCAAACAGCTAAGGGGAGGATGCAGCTGGAGAGTCAGTTCAAAGGATGTCGGTGTGCCTCAGCCTAGCAGCCATGGCCCCCCTCAGGGTAGTTAGTTTTCTTCCTTGCCCCAGCTATATCAGTGACAAGTGCCTTCTTGCACAGGCAAAAGTGATTTAACTGGGTGTTGACTGGGCTCCGTTTAATTGACTGGGGAATGGTAGTGAAATGCGGCTTATTCCATTTCAGACTGGAATGCTGTGCAATTTGTGGGGTAGGAGGGCAAAGCCCGCAGAACCTGCCTGTGCTGGCAGGCCTCCTGCCACCCTGGGAGCAGAGCAGGTACCTCTGGGGTTGCCTGGAGGAGGCTGGCTGTGCAAAGTGGCAGGGCTGGGGAGGGGACAGCTGTGCCCCATGCATTTGGGATGGTGTCAGAGTGCCAAGGGAGCCATGGCAGGTTGGTGAGGGGGGAGAGGCTGTTAATTGTCTGACAAGGAGATGGTGGCTGGGTGCTGGCATGTGTGATGGGGTCTGTGAGGGCAAGAGCATGAATCTGGTGTGGGACAGATCTGCCAGCCGTGTTTGGCCAGAGGGCTTCGAGAAGGTGGAAGCTCAGCTGCAGCAAAGGGAAAAGAGCTTCCTGGCAGCAGAGGGGAGTTAGTGGCCTTTTGAGTCTCGTTCTCTGCTTGCTCTGGGTTTATTTGGTGAATTCCTGTCCTTCCCTTTTCCAGATGGTGACCCGAACGAAGAAGATATTTGTGGGTGGTCTGTCTGTGAACACTACTGTGGAGGATGTGAAACAATATTTCGAGCAGTTTGGAAAGGTAAGTCTCTTGAGTGGTGTTGGATCAAAGCTGTTGCTTCTGGGGCAAAAGGAGTTTTCTGAAATTTTATGGGGGCGGGATTAGAAGCTTGAGTCTTTTGCAAGGGTTAAGTAGATTGAAGGTCAGTTACAGATGCTGGCTGGCTGTAATGTTCTTGTAGGGGCTACTGCCAGTGACTCCTGCCCTGTGGTGATATGAAACAGAGTTTATCCTTGTTCCCAGAGTTGCTAGGACCTTGGCTACAGGAAATGGTTTTCCAGTTTTTCCCTATCCAGAAGCGTCTTGTGACTCACAGATTTGCAGTTTGTTCAAATGCTGGAGGAGGGTTTCTAGACACTTCTAACAGAGTACCTGCTTTATCAAACCTCTGATTTTGGCCTGTTTCTAACTGAAAGCCTTGTGATTGATCTTTCAAAAATCCTTTATTAAAAATAAGTCTTTTGGTCCTGAAGCTTCTCCTCCTGAGTCTTGGGCAAGTGGTGCTGTAAGTTTTGTATAGCTGAAGAAAGTTTGGCACTAAGGCTGTCCCTTGTGTTGGTCTGGCTCTTCTGTGGCAGGTGGCTCAGGGAGGGGTGGGCTACTGTGGCTGGAAGTCGCTTGTGCCATGCTCCATGGCAGCCAGGTGTGTGAATTGTGAGACTGGACCAAATCTGAGGATTGAAGGGGGCTCAGTTGTGACCTTTCAGCTGAAGAGGTTGTCAGCATCCCCAGGAGCGATATCAGCAGTATTAGACTGAAGGATCCCAAGATTTTTAATGGGATTAGGAACTGAAGGGGATCATCGTACCGAAGTGCTGAGTGCAGTCACCTCTGTGGCAGGACATTGTGACTGTTTCACTGTTGTTCAGTGGTGGTGTACACAGGTTTGCTCTTTGGGGCAGCAAGTGTTGGATTCTGAAGTTGTTGGGACCTTCCTGCCCAGTTAGGAGGGAAGAACATGGTTTGATGGGTGGTAACTTGGCCAGAATGTTGCTGATAGTATCATGGACATGGAGGGAAGTACCATAGGAACTGCAGTGTGGGGATCAAGGCTTGGTATTAAATTTTCTTTTGAAATTTCCTGCAAAGGGGTGATGCTATGTTAAGGCACGCTAATTAGTGGAAGGAAAGGGAGTTTTATAACCAGATTTGCCATATTGCTGAAACTTTTGGGCAGAAAGTTTGGGACAAATATCTGCTCAGAACCTTTGTTCAGCTTCTGAAGCCAAATTTGCATGTCCTCGCGTGCAAAGTTCACTCCTAAGAGAAAGTGGTCAGATATCCCCATTGTTAGGCAGTTGTTAGCTCTGTGTGGTTTCATTTTCTATAAGAAATAGGCAAACTCTCTTGTGTCCCCAAGAGCTTTTACGTGGTATCCTTGAGGGTGCCACCACTAAAGGTGGTTGTGTCCATGTGTATCTGCAGTCTGAAGGCTGTTTGACTTGCAAGTTCTCCTGCACTGCTGATGGATGTGTTTGATAGGAAGACAAAATGTCTTGGGCATAATCCCCTTTTAACCTTGACTGTATCCCTGCTAATTCAAAGAAGAAGCATGTCATGGAGCACTCAGTTTACATGCAGTTACAGTTGCTCTAGTCTGAGCAGTCCTTTCCAGCTCTTTTGGGGTGTTGTGCTGTTATGTTTCTCTTGTTTAATGGTTGTGTGCTGAGAGGTGTCCTGACATCAGGAGACTGGCAAGGACTGGTTGTGTGAGACTGTTCTCTGGAGTGGGCAGAAGGGAGAGTTCTGCATGGCTCGGTGTGATTCATTTCTGAAGAACCAATGTCCTGCACAACATCCAGTGCTCCAAACCTGCATGAGGCCAGAACAGCTGTCCCCTTGGCTCTGGGGACTTTCTGTGGGGAGAGGTTAGGGCGGTTACATTGACTTGCTGGTTTTGGGGCAGTTTTCTGACTCATCTGTTCACTTCACATGACAGACACCTGAGAGCTCTTGTGTAAAGCATTGCTCCTGGCCTGTAACCATCTTCCAGACTAAGCCTCAAATAATTCATCCATGGCCAGGAGAATGGTTTCCTGAGAGATTTTCTCCAGTAGATAACTCGGTATGGCTGATGGGCAGGATCAGTGGGAAAGTGTGTTTCAGAGGAAAGCCTCTGTAGCCTTCAGCTCTCAGGTTCTGAGCTCTGAATGTGCCAATGTATGGTTTGTAGGGCTAAGAAAAGCCTGTTGCCTTCAACTTCAGGTGTGACTCAAGGAAAACATGATTATGATACGCAGTCTCTTTTGGTGGCTCTTTATGGTGTGCTGGGGCCTCCCAGGTTTCAGAGGTCTCCTAGAATCCTGCCTTTACGGGTGTCCCAGACAACATGAGTGGTCTTCATCTCTTTAATTTTTGGCATCTTTAAGTGAGAGGTGCTGAAGCTCCAGTCGTGGTATCCTTATCTCAGAAAATGTTTTTTCAGACAGACTTTCCAGGTCATTTGGGTTCAGTACTGCTTCTGGAATTGCATTGGGACTGTGTGAAAAGGAACTGTTAAGGATCCCCTTTTAAAGCATTTCTTCAGAGGGGACTTGCCCTCTGAGGAAAGGGCTTTGTAACTCTGTTCACTCTTCTTCCAAGTGGCCCCACAGTTTTTTATCACCTGTCAGGAGAAAAATTGCTCCTCTTTCCTCCTGTCTGTCCAGGAAAGGCATGGGAAAACTTAGGACCTAGAGAGAAGAGAGCTGAGAGCAGCAAGTCATCCTATCTTGATTCCTCAAGCTCAAGGTGCCAGGTTCCCAGGGGTGATTTTTAGTCAGTGGTTGAGAATCCAGTGGCAAGCTCAGTTTGGATCTTGGCTTCAGGGGGAGATCGTGCTTTGCTTCTGAGGACAGGGGAGTCCAGGCTGCTGGATGGCTTTTGCGTGAAAGTTTGTAGGTAACCCTCCAGCTACAAGCCTGAGTGTGTCTTAGATTTAAGGCCACCACTTAAGGCCTTTAAATTAGGATAGATGCTTTTGAAAAATACATTTTAGCCCAGACAGAAAGCATGTACATGCTGAAGGAATTACAAGAGGAAGTGCTATGGCCTGCAGAACAGATGAGGTCAAATTAGATTATCATAATGTTCTCTCCAGTTCAAATCCGTGAACTGCAGCTCAGAAGTCTACCAAGGTGGTTTGTGTCGGTGCATCTCAGGTCAGAAGCAGCACACCCCCTATGTCCATTAGCAGTAAAAAAATGGAAGTTTAGTTAGGCTGCAAAGGAAATGGTTTTCTGTTTCATTAGACAAAATTCCAAAATCTGATTTTTCCATTTTGGCATTTATGCTTTTTCTCCTATTTTTGTTTTGTTTTGTTTTCTTTCCTTGCTGTGTCCAAAACCTTCTCTCACCTTTGTAAAATGGAAGTGGCAAAAGAAAGGTGAAAATGTGTGAAAAGGAAATCCATGAGTATTACTTAGTGATAAAGCAAGAAAGGGAGAGGCTGGTACCCCAGTTCTTCATATCAAAATACTTGGTTTTAACAGGCACAAAAGGTGAAGCTTCAAAGAGGATCCCAAATACAGTGTGAGTGTCTCTGCTTCAAAGAGGAATCACTTTGGGGTTTTTTTTGCCTTCCAAAACTCTGACTAAAATATATGGGCTGCTGTTTTCCTGAGAAAGAAAATAAAAAGGTTTTTTTTTAGTACAGGGAGAGAGACTGAGAAGTGATCTCAAGCTGGCTGTGGTTTGTCAGGTGCAGCTGCAAGGGCTTTGAACACAGCGGGATCTCTAGGAAACACTTCCCTGGTTCCAGAACTTGAATCTCTCTGAGATGCAAGCTCAGGCCATGCACATGCTTTCTAAAGGAGATTATTTTTTCAACTGTAGGACAGAAGTCCTGGAAAGACTTTCATTCACAGTATGTGTAGCCAAGTAGTTTGGCTTAAATTGGTTGGTGTTGGAGATCTTTAGACAGCAAAGGGAATTATTTCAACAGCTTCTCTAGGTTCAGGCTACCACCCTCACTGAAACCTGCAACAGAAAGAGGAGGAAGGTGTCTTGCACTACCACCTCAGGCACAGCTAGTCCTCTTAGTTCAACACGTATGAGAATGCCAGAGGAGCTCGAGTTGCAGCTTTCTCCTTTTCTACTTCGACCTGTGGGAACATGTTCTATATTATTTTTGGGGAGGAATAGGGGTTGTCCATCTGAATAATTTCTTTGGACTGTTGGGTCTCTGATCTTGTAATAAAGGTTATTTGTGTCAAATCAAAACTGAAAAAAACTCAGATCATCTTTCTAATGCAAGAGTTAGTCTGATGAAGTTTTGTGGTAGAGAAAGTCATATAAATTGCAAGATAGGAGGAGGTTTAGAACAAATAAAGTCTTTTTATCCTGGAGAATATCTAAACTGTGAAATCTTTGCCGCAGGATGTTGTTGCTAAAATTTACATAGGATCCAAAATGATTGAGAAAATTCATGGAAGGTCTTTTAACATACACAGACACCCCTTTGAATTCAGAAAATCTCCAAATCACAAATAGCTTGGAAGGGAATGTAGTGTTCTGGGGTCTATGATAATATCCTTGCCTTATCTTTATGTTCTTCCAAAGTTATCTGTTGTTGGTTGATATATTGGGAGGTTTTGGGCAAGGCAGAGCTCTGCTAGTCTAACTTGGTGCAGCCAGTCTTTTGTTTGTCGTCAGGAGAGAAGCTGATCTTTACAGAAACTGGAAGTGCAGAGGTCCTGGAAGCAACGGGGGGGGACCTGCACCCGAATCAGGTGTTTGAACTCATGGTTTTGTTGTGTGCTTTTGCATTTGGTGAAGCAGCAGTGCAGGAAATACATTCACAATGATGTCTTTGCATGACTCACTAATCAGTTGCAGCACTAAGGGTGCTTGGAAAGTTCTTAAAACCAGTCTGCATCTCTCGATGGGCCTGAGGTAATTGTGTGTGGATGAGTCGGTCATGAAAGCTCTGAGGCAGCTCTTGCCCAGAGAGAGATCTCCTCTCTAAAAATACCCTGGAAGCAAACAAGAAGAAAGATCTGAGGTTCTGACCTTTAGGCTGCCATCTAATACTTCATCCAAATTCTGGACCCTTTGCCTGAGAGGTCCTGGGATCTCACTGGAGCGATGGCTGTTACTGTTGCGATGAGAGAAAATCACAGTATCTGACGTGCTGGATCTGATGAGGGTTTGTAGGTCTGTTACAAATGCATATTCATGTACTCCTGCCAGAAAAATGGGGTGGTTGACTTGAGTGTATGAAATGAGTTTTTCCCTGCTGACTTACGGGAGAACCTTCAGATACTGATGGCAAATGTCTTTAAAGGAAGACTTGTTTCTGTGCTTACAGTGGGCATGAATTTCCTCACTTTGGATTGGGAGAATGTTAATTAATTAATCCTTAATCTGCTGCTCTCTGGAAATTTCAGGGATCAAAGCTACTTGTCAACCTGCTGTGGATTTCCAGAGTGGATTTTGGATTTTCTTCCACAGATCAGAGGGCAGTTTATGTAAATTCTCACACGTAACATGGTTGCCATGAACAGATGGGGAGGGGAGGAGAAGAGGAATCTGATCACCTCTCTTGTGGCAGTAGGCAGTTCGGCCTGTGGTAACAATGCCTCTGGAACAAAGGGTTCTCTGTGCTCCGCATCTGGTAGGCACATAGCCAAAAACACTGTAGCAGTAATGGTCATTCAGGTCCTCTGGGGTTCATCTGATATTTGCCAGGTGCCTGTGTGAGAGTGGGCAGGAACACATGGACAGACTGTTCTGCTCACCTGTGGCATGGAGTAGGCTCTGTCCCCTTGGCCAAGTCTCATTCTCAGAGTTTTGAGAGTGGTCTGCACAGTGGGGTAAGAAGGGTCTTAATGGCACAGCACACCTGCTCCCTGGAGCCAGGCTCTCTGTCCATGCATTCTCCTCCCTGGGATTGGCCTGTCCTGTTGGTGCAGCTGGGAGAACCACACAGGGGTGTTAATGCTGTCTGGCTTTTGACAGGATGGCCTAGTGGTTTCTAGACAGTTTGGTTTATATTTTCCATATGGAAGCTGTCTCAACAGTTACCATTTTTCTGCCTGACTTTACTACAAATATGTTTCCAGGATTCCTTCTAGGGCCAGCTCAGCCATTTTTATTTGCAGTTCAGGTGGAAGATGTCCATCTCCACAAACCCTTTGAATATTTACAACTTTCAAAATCTACCCTTGTAAAAGCGCATCCAACATTTCTTATCAAACTGGTATTGGAGATTATTCTTTTGTAAAATATGCATGAGGATGTCATTGGCTGCCCCATAGCAGATAACAAGGAATGAAACAGGAAAATTGAAAGATATTAGAGTGGGATTAAACCTCTGAAAAAGTCCAGGTATTTTGGCTAAGGCTGGATGGATCATTTACAATTATGGCACCTTTGAGTGAGAGGTGCTGAAGCTCCAGTCGTGGTATCCTTATCTCAGAAAATGTTTTTTCAGACAGACTTTCCAGGTCATTTGGGTTCAGTACTGCTTCTGGAATTGCATTGGGACTGTGTGAAAAGGAACTGTTAAGGATCCCCTTTTAAAGCATTTCTTCAGAGGGGACTTGCCCTCTGAGGAAAGGGCTTTGTAACTCTGTTCACTCTTCTTCCAAGTGGCCCCACAGTTTTTTATCACCTGTCAGGAGAAAAATTGCTCCTCTTTCCTCCTGTCTGTCCAGGAAAGGCATGGGAAAACTTAGGACCTAGAGAGAAGAGAGCTGAGAGCAGCAAGTCATCCTATCTTGATTCCTCAAGCTCAAGGTGCCAGGTTCCCAGGGGTGATTTTTAGTCAGTGGTTGAGAATCCAGTGGCAAGCTCAGTTTGGATCTTGGCTTCAGGGGGAGATCGTGCTTTGCTTCTGAGGACAGGGGAGTCCAGGCTGCTGGATGGCTTTTGCGTGAAAGTTTGTAGGTAACCCTCCAGCTACAAGCCTGAGTGTGTCTTAGATTTAAGGCCACCACTTAAGGCCTTTAAATTAGGATAGATGCTTTTGAAAAATACATTTTAGCCCCCCAAAAAATCACTCCTCCTTTTTTCCTTCTTATCTAGGGGAGGCATAGAAACACTTAAAATCTAGAGAGGAGGGGGCAGGGAGCACCAAGTCATCCTGTCTCGATTCCTCTAGCTCAAGGTACCAGGTTCCTGGGGGTGATCATTTACAAGGGCACGTAGTGACAGGACATGGGGGAACGGCTTCAAACTGAAAGAGAGTAGATTTAGATTGGATCTTAGGATATAAGTTCTTCCCTGTGAAGTTGGTGAGGCCGTGGCACAGGTTGCACAGAGGACCTGTAGTGGCTACCCCATCCCGGTGTTCAAGGCCAGGTAGAATGGTGCTTGCAGCAACCTGGTGGATGGTGTCCCTGCACACAGCAGCGGGATTGGAACGAGGTGAATCCCTCGGGAATGCCGATTCGCCTGTGCTGGGGTGCTGGAGGCCCCCGTTGGGTGCCCTCCCGCAGCCCATCACAGGCCGCGGGCACCGAGCGCTGCGGGGCGGCTTTGTGAGCCGCTAATCCGGGCCCCAGCTGCCATGGCGGCCGCGTTGCCATCGCAACGGCCCTGCCGGCGGCCGCCTTTGTTGGGGCCCGGCGCGGCCTAGCCGGGAAAGGCCCAACGCGATGGTGGCGGGCGGGGAGGGAAGAGCGGAGGGGGGTGTGTGGTGGTGGTTCACCACCACAATAGCTGCCCAGTTATGGCTGGTGGTGGTTGTAGAGTCGATACAGGCACAGCTTTGGTGGGTGCTGGATGTACGAGGGTCTGCCCAGGTTGTGTGTGGTATGAGATGTATCCCCTGTAGCAAGGATTAGGGGGATGTGGGCCCTGCTTTACCTCACAAGTGTGTGCTGAGACCACCCAACTCAGCTCACAGGTTGCCTTGAAAGGAGACATAAAGATGGTCATGTGTAGGTTTTAATGGCAATAAAATACATCAGTTATAGCCATACACAGAGTTGAAGCTCCAGAGTTGTGTATATACACCTACATATATATAAACACACACTTATGTACCTGTATAAGATTTAGTTTTTAGCAGGAAACAGCTGTCAAATAGAGTACATGTGTTAAAATAAATATGTTTTTGCAAGGCAAGTACATTTTGGGGTGCTGGGTAGACGCCTGATCTCAAAGCAGAGCTGTAGGAAAAATCTCCAAAGGAGGAAGGCTGCAACTCTCCTCACAGCATACGGTGTGGTTTGGGATGAAGCGGTTGCACATATCCTGTCTCTGAGTGCTTGAGTGCTGTGGCAGTGCCCGACCCTTGCCTGGGATATTTCTGTGCCATGGGTTTGTGTGGATGTGCACTGGGCTCTGCCACTTGCAGTTGCTCCTGCTTCCCAGGCTCTGCAGAGAGGGGGGCTGGTCAGGCAGAGTAAGTCAGCAGTGGGTCTGTGCTCATTGACACTAGTTTGTTTTTTCTCTCATTCCCATCTCTCATTGTGATGGGTTTGTGGTCTCCAGCTACCTGAGTTGGGAGTGGCACTGCCTCAGAGTGCCTTTGACACAGCTTTGTCCCAGTGGGGAGGAGAACAGCTATTTCTCCAGCCTTCTTGTGAACTGGATGGGGGAATGGATCTAGATTTTAAAATTAACAAAACCAGATAATAAAACCTCTTGAACTATTTTTCAGCCACGTTGGGTTTCCCTCCAGCACACTACAGTTTTGCTGTACCATGAAGTGAAATGGTGCAGATGCAGGAGCAAGTGGCGATGGGGAGTGACAGTGTGAGGAGCTGCCCCCGGTGCCTGTTTCCCTAACTGTGTGTCCTGGGAAGTTGCTGAGGAGTTGCTTCGTGTCTGTGTCAAGGCTTATATCCCCTGTGGCTCCAGCCTGGATGCTTGGCATGTTTCTCAGGTGTTTGTTTACTTGGCTGAGGGAGGCCGAGCCGGGATGGTAAGCGTGTGAGATGAGCAGGAGCCAGGTTGTCTGTTGTCACCTGGAATAGATGTGTTAGACAAGGCCAAGGGCATCAGATATGATCTCTGTCTGCTTATGGTGGTACTGGAAATGTCAGCAAGGGCTCCTTCCATCCACCTGGCTGTGAGGTGGAGCTGGGTGTCCTGTGTTGTCCTGAGGGGCTGAGGGTAGGAGCCTCTCCCTTTCCTGATGGGCTGTGGGCTCTTCATGGGCAAAGCCCGTGGCTGTCTGTGCCAGGGCATGGGCAGCGCTCTGCCCTCTCCAGTGACTGTTCAGGGGGAGGCAGCAATGCAGATTCTTCCCGGGGCGAGGCAAGGGAGTAATCCTGTGGAGTTGGGGGGTGTGCAGGGCTTGCTGCTCGGGGAGCGGCTGTCTCACATGGAGAAGGAGGAGGGCCAGGGCAGCTGCTGGCCGGAGACTGCTGCCACCTCCCCTGAGCACTTGCACGTCCAGTTTCATAATCGGATTAAGGCAGTGGTATTAGAGGAGGGATGGGTCAGTGGGACAGGTTTACACTGAGGCTTACACGGAGGGGATTGAAGTGTATTTTTTAACCCTGCTAGGGCTGACCTGCGGAGCGGATGCGGCTCGGCAAGGCAACACCCGCGGGAAGATGGGGGGAAAAGTGGCACCAGGCAGTGATGTGCCGGGGAGGAGAGCAGCCCCAGGCCAGCTGGGGGATGGGATCCGGCCGCCCCTCCCCCCGGGGAAGGCAGCCCTGCTCAGGCCTTGCAGTAAATTTGCTCTAATTACAGCCTCCAGCAGTGGGAAACCTCACTTAGAGGAAAGGCTCCTCTGGGGTGGGGGTGGGGGCGCTTCCCAGCTTTCCCAGGCAGGCTCTGTTGTCTGAGGCCTCCGCTTCCCCTGCCGCTGGGAGGCCCCTTATTCCTCTCCCCTCTCCAGCTTTGCTTCTCTGCCCCCCTTTGATTCTCCTCTCCTTTGAGGCTGGGATTTGGGAACAATGCCCTCCCTGCTCCTTGGCCCCCGGCTAGAGCCGCAGGCAAACAATCGGGGTCGCTTGCTGCCAGGGGCTGGGCCGAGGGGGCTCAGCTCAGCAGCACCTGCCCCGGGCTGGTGGGGGGACCGGGACCCTGCTGGCTGTGGTTTGGGGAAGTACCTGGTGTGGTAGTTTATGTGCGGTGCATATGTGTGCACACCCTGTTTCCTTCTTGGGGACAGGATTTCTCGTCTTGATCCCCTCAGGTTTGGGGAGGCCATGGAAGCTCTGAACAATTGTGTTGGAGGATGCTCGTTGCAGCAGTAATAATCTGACTGCAGCCGTTCTCTTTGCAGGTGGATGATGCGATGCTGATGTTTGACAAGACAACCAACCGACACCGAGGTGAGAGCTGTCTTCTGGCCCTAGGAGAGGTTACTGCAGAGGGTTTGCCTCCTGCCTTGCCTAGGGAGGGGTCAGTATCCCAGCAGCAGGGGATGCAGGTCGCAGCTGCTCTTTATCTTGCCTCCAGTCGCCCCATTCTTTTGCATCTGCATCCTTTACCAGTGGCCCTCGCAGCACAGAGAGCTTTTGTCCAGTGCGTTTCCTGTGCTGTAAACTCGTCGAGTTGCAGATATGTGAGAGGAGACAGCCCCCTCCTTTGCGTGCTCACCTCCGTGGCTCCAGCCCGCAGTGTGTGTCTTACCTTGTCCTGAGTAATCTGAGCTCTGGGAAAGCTGACACAAGAGCCTGAAGAGTGCCTGCTTCTCACCCCTTCCTCAGCCTGGAGCCCACTTATGCTCCCAGGTCACCTTTTCTTACCCGAGTCCTGCCGGTGGAGTCTGGTTACAGGATGGGAGCAAGGCTGTACTATTTGTGCTGTCTGGACCCAGCCCATCCATGGGCATCCCTGCCTTCCTGGTGAGTCCTGAGACCGACTCCCTGGTGGTGTGGCAAGGCTCGACACTTGCATCCAACTTGTAGATTTATTGGCAGCAACTTGACCTGCAAACTTAGCTTCAGCTTCTTCCCAGTCAGGGTCAGTAACAGCCCTGTGCTGGCTGCTCTCCTGTGTGTTGTTTGAAGCACTTCCAAGCACCCCTGCCCCCAGAGCAGCGAGGGAACTCTCCCTTCTGCTCTTGCTACACTCTGTGCCCTTCAGATTTTTGCTTTTTTCTAAAGCCATTAAATCTACTCCGATTGCCAGGCCTCGGCAGTCCTAGGATGTTGTTCCAGCTTCATCTTGAAAGGGAAGAAGCGTTAACCCCTGTTCCTCCATGGGTGCCTTCCAGTCACTGGTCCAATTAGAGCTGTTGGGCATTTGGGAAGCAGCAGGGAGAACTGCTAGCCGCTGTGTCAACAGTGGGGGGCTCAGCCCGAGGCACAGTAGGCCTGTTGGGGGTCTGATGGGGCTCAGGACTGCTTTTGACATCAGGGTTTTGCTGTTGAATTCCTGAGCTCCTCTGTTTGTGGGTGTCGAGGTGAAGGGTGTGAAACTACCTGGGCACAGACGGATGGAGGAGTTTATAGAGAGATGTTTCTGGCAGTGTGGTGAAAAGGTGGGATTCTGGGCAGTGGATTCCCTTCTGCTTTTAAATGTTATTTTACAGCACCATGGAATTGGCCAGTTCTGGAAAGGGGAAAGCTCTGCTTAATCCCAGCTTGCTTGCACAGCAAGCTTTAAGACATCCTCCCACCTGCCTCAGTTCTCCGGAAACGGCTGCAGTCAGCTGAGAGGAGTTCAGTCTGCCCACCCGAGCTGGGCTTTGCCAAAACTGTCAGCAAAGGGGTTGGCGAGAGAAAGGAGGTGTGAGTGTGGGCCAGGGGCCAGGAACACGCTGTCCTGTCTTACCCCAGATACAAACCTTACTTTGGTGAAACTTTGCAAATCACTGTGCCTGTATTTGCCTCGCTGTGTGCAGCTGCACTGCTGATCTGTGCCTGCTCACACGAGGCTTTATGGCCAGTGCCTGCGAGGGAACTGCAGCGTGTTCCTGCTGGTGGGGTGTGTTTAGCAAGGGTGGTGATGTCCTGGCAAGCAGCTGTTGGTTTCCCCACTGACTCTTTGTGTGAGCATCTGCCCAGATCCTCCCCAGTGTTACTAGCCACGTGGTTTGCCTTGCAAATAGCAAAGTTTAAAAAAACCCAAACCTGTTTTTGAGACCAGTTGGGTTCAGAGTAGGTGGGAAGTACAGGATGAGTAGGAGAGGAGAATCTATAAGAGGACAGTCCTGTTCTTGTGCATAAAAGCAGAATTTGCTGGAGAGGGAAGATGAATGACAGCTGTTTTCGAAAGGGCTGATTGTACTGTCCTTTTCTCCTGCCAATAAAAGGCTGTGAGTAGAGGGTTCAAACTGTGAGAGCTCTGACCTGATCAGGGAGTTTTGCTTTTTCTTCAGGATTTGGGTTTGTCACATTTGAAAGTGAAGACATTGTGGAAAAAGTGTGTGAAATCCACTTCCATGAGATAAACAACAAAATGGTGAGTGTCTGGGGCAGAACCTGGGGAAGCAGGGACAGAGGCATGGGAGAGAGCAGGGCAGCGGCACAGGGGCAGGGTGTGAGGCACTTGGGTCCCGACGCATTTTCTCTGCTGTGGGGAATCAGATCGAGTATTTTCCCAAAAAATCACAGCAGTCAGTCTGGGGAAGAAACTCACCATATGGAGGTGAACAAGCATGATACTGAGTTCTCAAGGAGGAGAGTTAATTAAGCAAAGAATTGTGCTGTGCTTGGAGGTTTTGAAGTCACACAAAATCTCATGGTGGCCTGGGAGGGGACAGGTTTTACCTTTATTCAGAAATGAGGAAAATTAGGCTCTGGGGAAAACAAGGCTTTGAAGCCCTGGTGCAGGGTCAGGTAGAACATCAAGGGTAACACCAGGAGGAGAAAAGCAGTGTTTGAGCTCCCCGTCGCCTGTGGTGGCTGCAGAGCAAGAGGGAAGGCTGGCACCATACAGGCTGGGGACAGGGATGCCAGGGAAGGGCAGTGGAGCGAGCAAGCTGGCGGAGCTGGAGCTGGGACATACTGTCATGCAGGCAGCCCTGCCTGGCCTGCCTGTGCTCTGTGGCCGTGTCCTGTGACAGCCCGTGATCCAGCCTGTGACTGGCGAGCCTGATCCTTACTTTCTTGTGGCAGGTGGAGTGTAAAAAAGCTCAGCCGAAGGAGGTGATGTCCCCAACGGGCTCTGCACGGGGGCGGTCCCGAGTCATGCCTTACGGGATGGATGCCTTCATGCTGGGGATCGGCATGCTGGGTAAGCCCTCGGACAGCTCTCCCGCGCTCCCCCGCTCCCGGCCGTGCCAGGCAGCAGCTTAGAGGTTTATTCCGGGAGCGGCGGGGCGGCCAAGGGCAGCGCTCCCCGTGCGGGGCCGGCAGCGCTGCGGGGGCGCCGGGACCTGTTCGCGATCGCAACTTGCCCTCTGGTGGCACCTGGAAAAACTGCAAACGTGCCACCGCTGCCCTGCGACAGCCGGGCTGGTCCTGCGATAGCCGGGCCGGCTAGGCACAGCCCCTGCGGGGCGGTTCTTCCTCTCGGCAGCTCCTCCACGGTCCCGCAGTGCCGTGGCACATGGACAGCAATTCCTTCGTATGGAATAGGATATAACTGCAGAGCTGAGTGTGGAGTAATCTGTACCCAGGCATCTTCCTCCCACACTTCTACAGGCTTGCTCATGAATTAGTTGACTAAAGATCCCCTGAGCTTCCACTTGAAACAGTGGTCTGTGTAAGTGTCCCCACTGCCATTTAAAGACTGTTAAAATGCCCTTAAAGTTCTAGTTCAGTGTTACCTCATTCTGTTCCCTCCCTCTCAGGTACACCAAATATCTGGTATTGCAGGGAAAACTACACATTTATCATGGGACTGTCTTGTCAGGAGAAATTGGTGACAAGCAGGCTGGGTTTCATGTCTACCAATGCTCCCAAGGCAGAAGCATTCAGATAAAAATTAAAAACTGAAAAAAAGAGTCATTTGTAGCCCCATCTTCCAGGTCTATAAAACCTCATGCCTAGATCTGAGAGTCAGCATGATCCTTCCAGTGTGAGTGTTGGTCCTGGCTTCTCTCTCTTCCCACTTTCATTGGAGCCTGGACTGAGCTGACCCAAGAGTACTGTTTGCTCAGGATCGTTGCTGGTGTTGCTGGGCAGGGTGTACTCAGCCTGGCTCTCAGTGCTAAGCCTGCTGAGTAGCAGTTAGTCACTGAACAAAACCCCCAAAAGGGCATTTTTCCACCAATGTTTTCACTTGACTTATTGAAGGAAAATAAATCTCCAGCCCGTGGTTTTGGGTTTTGCCTTTTCTAAGCCATCTGAATTTTAAAGCAGCAAGGCTCAAACTGAGTCACTGGGAAATCCACGGACTCATGTCTTGGGAGATCTCAAATTAAATATTCATCTGTAAGTCAATGCCCTGCATTCTCACAGGCTTCTTCCTGTAGGTGGTCAGCTTCGCAGGGAAGAGCAGGAGTTGTGCTCCCGCATGCACCAGGAAGAAATATTCTTTGTACCTGCATTCACCAGCCCTTCTAGTGCAAAAGTGACTCAGAGCTATTCAGCCATTCAAATGCCCCCTCCTCCCTGATCTCCTGTTTGTAAATCCAGCTGATGCATCAGAAAGCCTTAGTCTGCAGAGCTGTGAGTTTGAGAAGGAAATCTCCAAGTCCTTACACATTTGGAGCAAGGAAAAATTAAATGGGCCTGCTAAAACTCTTCTGCAGGCTTGCATGTGTTGTGCGCTCTGCCCAGTGCTCTCCCAGGGCTTTTGCTGTCTAATGCCAAAGGATGCTCGTGCTGCTGCTCATGAGCAGCCAGATACTGGGGGCACAGACCCTGCCAGCTTGCAGTAATGGAGTCCTTTTCTCTTCCCAGGTTATCCAGGCTTCCAAGCTGCCACCTATGCGAGTCGAAGTTACACTGGCATTGCACCTGGTTACACTTACCAGTTTCCTGGTGAGTGGAGCTCCCCGCTCTTGTTTTTTGGTCTGCCTTCAGGTGATGGGAGCCCCTGGCATGATCTATAACCCAGGCTCTGCCCCTTTCACCCTTTCCCCTGTTTGGTCTTTCTTTAAATTGGAGATGGATGTGGAAGGGGGATGGGAGAAGCCCTGGAATAGGTGGGAACAGCCTGTCCTTCATTAGGATTATCCTCACACTGCAGTGGCAGGAAAAGCCCAAGGCTGCTCCGACACCCTTTCTGCTGGCCTCCTCCGTAGGGCTGCTGCTGTGACACAGAAGGGCCCCACAGCTCTGCCTGTCTCACTGCCTTTGTGTGCGTCTGTCTCTCTTTACCAGAGTTGCCACCACTCTGAAAGTAGCACAGAATGTTAAACCCCATGTGCCAGGGAACTCCCGGTCACACAAAAGGCAGGTGCCTGCAGCACTGTAGTTGTGTTCTGAACAGTGCCTGGACCACTCACAGCCTTCACAAAGCATCTGCTCAGCCAGGGGTCTGCAGATCCCCTGCAAACTGGGTGGTTTCAAGCTCCCACCCCTGTCATGTGCTCAGAACATGGATTCTGCAATCAATGGCTGGAACCTGCTGTGCCACAGCTGCTCAGAGCTTTGTGGGGCCTCTCCTCCCTCCCATTCTCTGCCAGGCTGGGGAATGAGGCCGAGCGCACTTAAGGGACGCACTGTGCTACTGCTGTTTTCTAGAGATGTGGCAACTCTGAGCATCCCTTCCTTACTCCATCCCTCAGTGTGATGGTTGATATATGAAGTTTTGATATTAGGGGCTGGGAATGGGAAGTTTCCTCTTCGCCCGAGGTTGAGCCCAGGCTGACTGGCTGAAAGTTGCTGTTGCCTCCTGGCTGTTTGGAAGCTCTCCGTGAATCCAGCTGTAGTGGCTTCAAGTCCCTCATTGTAAGCCTGTGCCAGGCTGAGTGTGGCACATACTGAGCATCCACTGGCCTTGCCGCTGAGAGGTCAGATTGGCTGGGTCACAGAGCAGTATTCCAGGGCAGACCTGAGGCTGCACAGTGAAGCTTGAACTTGCCCTGCCCTGGCCACATTTATTCCAAGGATAAATGGATCCTTTCAGCCTTCAGGGCAAGAGTCCAGCACCTTTCAGCACCAGTTATAAATCAGTTTAAAGAAGACACTGGCCTGGTCACAGTCTGGTTGCAGACCGCTCCCCCAGAAGACCCTGGCTGCTGTGTCTCTGCGGGGTCTCCCTCGGGGCGTTTGATGAGTTCCTAAGCTGTCTTGCATTTCATTTTTAGAGTTCCGTGTAGAGCGGACCCCTCTCCCGAGTGCCCCCGTCCTCCCTGAGCTCACAGGTCAGTCCCACTCATTTCCTAAACTCACAAGCTGGAAGGGGAGAAGGGGGCTTTGGGCTGTTTCAGTGGTGTTGCTGCTCCACAGCCTGGCGCAGTTAGACTGGAAATGTGCCTTATTTCCTCTTTCATCTGGATAAGCTCCATCCAAAGATGAGGCAATCAGAGCCATGTGTATTGCCTCTGAAAAGGGCCATGCAGGTCCTTTCCCGCTGCTTGCCTCATTTTTAGCTCCTTGCCCCAGGCTCTATGTAAACCAGATATGGAAATTGCAAAGAGCAGAGTGACTTCCACAGGTCTACAAATAGCTTTAACCTGAGCTGTTGCAAGGATGAAATTTGGAGTGCTGGGAGGAGGGAGAGGGCATAGATGCACCCCCGATTACTCTAATCCCATTTCCCTGGGCAGGAGGGGCTGCAGGGAATGCTTTCCCTTTTCTGGGTGGTGCAGCTCCTCAGCTACTCCCATACAGGCTTCCCAGGTAGGAATTGAGTGTGGTGGGACTTGGCAAAGTCCTGCAGTGCTTCTAGGGAGCTGTGAAACAAAATGGGAGCAGAGGATCATTGTCAGTGTCCTCAAAGTGTGAATGCCCTCTGGATCTTCAGCCCCTGGGGTGTGTGCAGTGTGTTCTCCCTATGTGATGTTCCTTCTGTCTACTTTCCCTTCCATGGCCATGTTTTCCCTAGCTCTGTCCTGTCCATGGTTTTTGTCATAGAAAAGCAGCTTTGTGTAGCACCCTGCTCCTGTGTGCCATCTCATTTCTGTGGTCCTCCTTCCCAGTGCTTCCTTGCCCCCACCTGTTTCAGGGTTTGAATTTCTCTGCAGAGGGGTATGGAAAACCTTCCTGGGAAGCTTTTCTGGAATTAGCAGTACAAACAGGCTTGAAAGGGAATATCCGTGGCACAACACTATGTTAATCCTCAGGGACTCTCTGTTCGTGAGGATGCTGAGGTTGGCAGCCACCAATGATCAAATTTCCCTGAAGGAGGTAGGGGAAGACTAAATTCTGTCTCCTTCTTAACAAAACCCTTCCCTGACACCATGTATGCAGCTGCGTAACCACCTTTGAGCCTTCTGGTTGGGAAACGAAGCAGATGGGGGTCCAGTTGTTTATTTACATGTGTGTTTTTCTGCAAAACCCATCACATTTGTAAAGGAATGTTGGTCACTTGGCAGAAGCATTTTTCCCTTCATGTCCACCCCTGGCTGTCCTGTGCCTTTCCCTAGCAGAGGTGACTCTCCCTGGGCCTGGCTGTCACTGGTGGCCAGGGTGCACCAGAGCTCTGCACAACAAGAAGTTATTAATGCTGCTGTCCTGGCTGGGTGCCACGTTAGCTTACAGTCCTGAGTGTCTCTCTGAAGTACCAGCTGGGGATCATGGCATTCTTCCCTCCCCGATACACTTACCTCCTGTTAAACAGGCCCTGTGCAGCCGCTTGGCTGGGCAGTGGCTGTGATTCCCATGTATAGGCTGGAGTTGGCCCCGTGGAGGGCAGGGCCCCGCTCCCACAAAGGCCCAGGGAGCTGCGCGCTCGAGGGCCCTTGTGCCTTCGAGTGGCTGCAGCACACACAGGCTGTGCTTCGTGGCTTGATGAGGGGAACCAAGAGAGGGGGATGGCACAGCCAGGGATGCACGCACAGGTGCTTTGTCGCCGCAACACAAACCTGGTGTCTCAGTACATAAGACAGCAAAGGCAAGAAGGGTTTTTCCTGGAAAAAGAACTGGAGCTTTTGAGAAGACCTCGCCTCCTTTCTCAGTAAAACCACATTCACTCATGTGTTAGGGACTTGCAGCAAGGGATGGGGCAGGAGGGTGGCTGCCAGCAGCCTTTCTTTCCCAGAACAGCATCTTTGGGGGCGATATGAAGCAGCAACATGCCTGCGTTGGCCCAGGGCCTGTAATGAGCGGATAACCCAGATAGCAGCCTCGTATGACGTTTGCTTGAAACAGGCTGGTGCCTGCTACTAAATATTCCCTCCTAAGCTAGTCTGGGTTTCAGCCTTAACGCGATTGATTTGTTCTGACCTCTTTTTATGGTGCTCTAAACAGAATCACAGTGAATTTCACATTCAAGCATGAAATGCTGACCCAGTCATTTTAAGGGCAAAGAGGAACATACTGGCTAGATGCCTCCTGCCCTGAGGGCTGAATGCCTGTGGCAATAGAGTTGGGAATTAAAATTGCTACATATAAATTAAGACTTACTGTTCTAATTAAGCCATTTCTAGTTCCTGCTCCCTAGGTATATGTTTCCTGCTTTTCTACAATGAACAATGAGGTTTTGAGCAATTCAGGAGCAAAACTCAGTGTGAGGAGGATGGTACGTCTTGAGCAAAGAAATAGGGAGAAAGAGGCTATTAAACTGTTATTCAAGAATATTATCAAGAGACAGAGGGGGGGCTGAGCCTCAGGATGTTAAGCTTCAGCTGCTGTCCCTGAGCTGTTGCGATTCTCCACATTTACTGCCAAAATCTGGATCTGTAGCTTCAGATTAACTGCAGCTTGCAAGCTTAGTAGTGACAGGGTACATCTGAAATTGCCCACTTCTCATTCAGCTCTTCCACACCGTGCCTTTGGCTGCTCTAGGGTGTGGGCTTGACAGAGCATGGCTTGAGCATTTCCCTGGACACTGGCTGTGCAAAAGAACACTGATAAATGCAGGGCTATGCACTTCCCTGTTGTCATCCTTTGATGTCCTCGGTGCACTAAGCCAATATGTATGTGTGGGTCCAGTATTTTGCAGTGAGAAATGAAGGCTGCCTTCGAGGAGTTTTCCATGTAGCCACAGTGCTCCTGAGATGCCTGTTCCTTCTTTTCCAGCAATCCCCCTCACTGCATATGGACCAATGGCAGCAGCAGCGGCTGCAGCAGCCGTGGTGCGAGGGACAGGTAACTCCACTTTCCTCCCCTGCGCAGGGTCCTGTCACAGAGGTTTGCCAAGGGTCTGCTGGAGGGGGGTGGGATGGAGTTGCATTTTTGGGATCTTCACTACGTAGTTCTGCTGCCTGCTGTAGGTTCCACCCCCAGTCGCACCGGTGGGTTTCTGGGCACCACCAGTCCTGGGCCGATGGCAGAGCTTTATGGAGCCGCCAACCAGGACTCAGGGGTCAGCAGTTACATCAGCGCTGCCAGTCCAGCCCCGAGCACCGGCTTTGGACACAGCCTAGGGGTGAGTGCTCTCTGTGCCCTCTGTGGGGGGAGGGAGATGGGGAGTGGGCTGTGTCTCCACATGGTGAGGGAGGTGAGCAGCAGTGGGCAGCCACCTCAGCCCACAGCCTGATTTCTGGTTATGAAATACCACCCACTGCAGCATTGGCTGTGCCACTGCTGAGCCCCAGACCAAAGATGGACTGTGCAGAGTGCAGCAGCGCACTTGGAGCCCACATCCTTGGTTTCTGCTGGCTCTGCCTGATCACCACTCAAGGTCCTGATCTCCATACCTTTCCTGGATCTAGCTCAGGCTTTCCAAGAGCCTGTCTTGGCCCTGACACAGCACGCTGCAGGATGGTGTGCTCTTTAGACCTGGCACCTCCAACTGAAAACAGTTACTCTGTCATCTGGGCCATGACTGAATTTCTTGTGTTAGTAATTCTTCTTCAATTTTCTTTTGTTTAAGAGTAGGGTTTTAACTCTTTCTTCACAGGGTCCCTTGATTGCAACAGCTTTTACCAATGGCTATCACTGAAGCTGGGGACCGAGGAGGCAGGAGGTAAGAGAGCTTTGAACAGGAGCAGGTAAAGAGAGAGAGGAGTGAGGTTCTGAGCTGGCCTCTGTGCTCGGGCTCTCAGCTGAAGCTGTGGATGTTGCTGTGAGGCTCCATGGCCTGGCCCAGCCTGCGGAAGGAGTCCTGTGGCCAGCCTGGGGCTCTCTCCTGCACCAGAGGCTTGGCAGGTTGGGTTCCTACTGAACGTTCCCCAGGCTGGGAGTGGAGAGTGTCTTAGTGTCTGGCACAAAGAGGAAGAAAATGAAGCACTGACAAAAAGAGAAAACATCTGCAGAGCTGGCCAGAGTCACAACTCAGTGGTGATCCTGAGAGACAAGCTTGGCTCTTCTGTGTGGCTGGGGAAGCTTCCACCCTGCAGCTGGTTGTTCTCATTGCTACTGAGACCAGTCCCTGGGAAGAAAAGTTTTTCATCTCCTGCCTGGGAGAAGGGCAGAAGGAAAATCTGATCAGTTCTGGTTTTGCTCCTTGGATGGGCTGAGAGGGTACTGGTGGATAGTCTTTGTTTGCTTTACAAATGTGACTGAAGTTAATTGGCTTAAAATTTAAAATTAAAAAAAATCACCAACCAGCTTTTCAAAAAGGAGGGCAAAAACTGGAGGGAACGGTGTTCACGGACAGGAGCCCATGGCAGCCTGGCAGGGCTGCACTGAGCTGAGTGCTCGGGAAATGGCTGGACCCTGCTATGTCCCAGCCCTCCCAGGGGCCGGGCCACGTGGTGCATGGGGCCTTGTTTCCCAGGCCTGCATGTTGCCATTAAAGACAGAAACATCTCTGCCATGTCCTGTCCCAGCGATGTGCAGAGCAAGACTGCGCTGGGGCAGAGGTTGAGTATTGAGTGTTTCTGTCAGATCACGCTGAAAGAAAACCCCAGGAGGAAAGCTGTGGTTGCTCTAGATCCTGTCCCTTCCCTCCCCTGCTGTGTCCCATAGATTCCCCAGTGACCTGACCGAGGACAGCGAGCGGCTGGAGGATCTGGTGAGCCTCGGGGGATGAGCCAAGGTTACCTTTCTCTTGAATCAAACTGCACACTGCCGGCTGGCTGCCAGGCTCCTGCCGCCCTGCCTGATCTCTCCCTTTACCAGACCACACTGGACTGAACCTGAGGAGATCATCTCGCTTTCTTACTAACCACCGACGGTTTACGCTTCCCCCTCCCTGCCCCCAGCCCACTGATTCTTCTTTTATTTATTTTATTAGCTGTTAGTTTTATTTTTTAATTTTATTTTTTTATCTTTTTTGGGGGCTGCCCCTTCTTTTTGTTGTTTGCTCTTTCCCGAGCTAGTAGACATATTTTATGAATTGGCTTTGTGATTGTGTTAGGTAGTTTTCATTGAGGAGTATTTTTATTTGGCTTTGAAACTGTTTTGAATATTTTCAACTGTTGTTGTTGTCGTCAGTGTTTTTAAAGCACGGTATGTAACAAGAATGCAGTTCTGAAGGGAAGAAAGAGACAGAGAGAGAGAAAAGGCTGAGAGGAACTGCTGTATTTCTATTTTTTTTAAAGAAACTGTTTTTAATTGTTTCTGTTTTGTAAATGTGAGGCTTTGAAAAGTGTGAAACTCCAAGGATCCGAAAACGTTGGACATCGCTATGGAACAAAACAAATGTATATTTTGCTAAGTGAAAAACACTATCCTTACAGCTGAAAGATGGTTTTTTTTCCTAGGTTTAGTTTTATGTGGGGTTTTCTTTTTCCTCCTGTATAATATGTAAATATCGTGAGCTGAACCTGGCTGCTGCCTGCAGCCTGGCTCCAAGGAGCAGCTCCAGGTCCTGGACTTGGTGCCGCAGCGTGAGCAATACTCTCCAGCAGAATCCTGACAGGACTTCGTTCTTTTTTTGTACACCTTTTACTGTAAGAGTTTAAGACCTCTGATGAGATGAAAGGGGGGCGGGGGGGCGGGCGGGGGTGAAATGTACCAGCCATCGGCTGTTTTGCTGAGCGGGTTAAAGCTGCTTTGAATTGCTCGATGTACAGACTCCATCCCTGGGCTCCACAGTGCCGGCTCTGGGCTGGCTTAGGGAAAGGGCTTTGCTGCCATTGCTTGTCTTGGTTACTTCGAAAGGAATTCACTCTCCAAACATTATCGCTTGCGTCAAGATTTCCTGGGAAAGGGGCTCCTCCTCCAGAGGCGAAGGTATTGGAAGGGGTGTCAGCCAAGGGGAGATTTGGGTAGTCGTTCTCTGAAGGGCAGGGCTCTGGGATGGGGATTCATTAACAAGGGAGAAAAGCATTAGGGTGGTGATTTGGGGGCGGGTTAAGGGCTTCTCAGGGATTATATGAATTATAGAATTTCAGCTTCCTGTTTGCTTTACTCTGTGTTCTGAAGACTGTGGGAATTTGTCTGTTGTCCTGCGTGGGGTGATCTGGTCGCTTCTCCAGAACCTGCTGGGGCTTCCCCAGCACTCTGCCAGGGGAGGCCTCCAGCAGGAATACACGGGGCAGGTTTGGGTTTGGATTTCAGTGAACCAAAGACCTTGTTAAGGGGGGTGATTAAGCCTTTTATTAAGATGCAGCCAAACTCTTTTCCCAGGGAAATAACAGCTTCATCTTAAGTTTTAAAAATCATTCCCTTTCTTCCCCCAAACTGAGCCCCTGTAAAGGAGATGGGCATTTAGAAAAGGACTGGGAGGGCCACAGTGCCCACGGGGCCCTTTTTCTCTTCCATCTCTCCCCTGTCTGCTGGAACTTGTCCTGACCTGAGCGATGCGTTTGGAGAGTTCTGTTTAGGTAAGAAGGTACTTAACAGATCAGTACTGAAAACACAAAGCAATAATTTTTGTTACTGAGACAAGAGTCTGTATGTCTGTTTTTTTAAATATTTCCTAATTAAAGAAGAGCTGCATTTTATTGGGTTTATTTTTATTCTATATACTTCAAATTTGGGTCTGCGGACAGCGCTTTCCTCCCTCTTGGTGTATGCGCTGAGCTGCTTCTGTGCCCCCTCCAGACATCCCGGGCCAGCTGTGCTGCTGCTGGGCTGTGAGTCACTCTCTGGCCACTGCCTGGAGGCTGGGGCTCTGGTTTCAGGGTGGGCATTTTTTTAAAGGAAATAAAGCTGTGTTTTTAAGCCAGTAAGTTATTACACTCCAATGTTTGTTCTCTCCACACCTGTAACCCTTTTTCCAGATTTCAGTTTTAAATTCCTAATAAATTATTTGAAAACTGTCCTTCTCTGTCATTATTTGGGGGTGCAAAGTTTTCCAGTGGGGGAGATTTCAGGTGAACTTAGACTTGGCAGGAGTTGCATCCTGCCTTAAGGATGAAAGCCCCAGGCAGGTCCCTTACTCGCTGTTCTGCTCCCACACTTCAGCAGTGGCCCAGTTTATAATGTGAGGCAGACCTGGTTTTAGTAGAGATTGTGTCTCTTCTCTACATTACAGAGGTTTTATGTAAGTATTTGCAGGTTCAGAAAAGGAGATAATGTGGTACTGACAAGTTTGGCTCACACCCTGGATTCAATTGATACTGGTGGACCCAGGAAGCTATATGTAAGAAAGTAAAATGTGGAGATGGGAAGTAAAGTCCTTAACAGACAAAAGAGAGAAAGGAGAATTTTAACAATGTGGAATAGTAAGGGACTCTGCAATGGGGCTTATAAAAAAGTCTTAAAAATAGTTTAAGGCTTAAGGCTGTAAGTTGGAACCAGTTATAGGTTGAAATGTGCTCACAAGTGTACTGAGGACTAGTGGCTTTGTATACAGCACAGGTTGGGGGAAACCAAAAATAGAATTGGTGGAAAAATCTTTACCCTGCTGGAATTTTTCTCAAGAGGCACTCTTGTAATGCTCACGTGCTTGCTTTCCCACACTTGGTGATCCTTTCACTGAACTAAAAATGTAGGAAATTGTTGATTTATGATTTTAAAAGGCCAGTTGACTGGAAATTTTCTAGGAAACATCAATAATACTGATTGTAATATCAATCAGATATCAGATACTGAGAACAGAGGAAAAAGGAATCACAGACTCCTAAGTTTCATAGGTAAGAAAGCTTCTTTTTTTTTTTAATGGTAAAATCAGAGAAGACAGAGAAGACTTAAGTGGATATTGAAGGGAAAGTTGGCAGATTGATCTGTGGGCAAAAGATTAAATTATTTTTTCTGAACTAACTGTGGTACAGACTGTCCCTTACATCAGTCTTTAATGTTTGTTCAATACTCTGTTAGAACACTGAGAATCTTAAATCTGCAACTCAGCATCCATTTGGCTGTAGGTAATCCATGAGTGGGGAGCCCCAGAATGGGAGCGCTTGAAGAGATCAAAAAAGTTGGAATATATCTGGTTGTTCAGCACCATGTCTACCTTCACCTAGATGCCCTACGGATATGTCAACATCCAGTGGGTACTGTGGGTACCCTGGTGTAGTTTCAGACCCTATGAGGAGGAACATGTCCTCATTGCCCCTTTTGGAACCTACTGGAGGGTGGTGAGCCCAAAGTTTCCTGCATGAGCACTCTGGTGTATTGGGCTGTTGCAGAAAGGTGGCCTTTGCCTCCTGCTCTGCTCTTAAAAGCTGAGGGCTTGTTTGGTGCTTTGGAAATTACCGCAGACTTGACAACCACATCTAGGAACTGTATCTTGAGTGTGTAAAAATGCCAAACCTGTAGCCCTGAAAATGCCAGAGCTTCTGGGATCTAAATATGAGTGCAGTGTTTTTACTTACCCCAGGCTGATTCCAGGAAGCTTTTTCTTACCCATTTTTTTTGAACTTCTTTCAAGGTTCCCAGCTCACCTCATCCCTTGGCATAGAGAACCAAAGGTTCTTAACTGGGTTCTGCATTGGTGTTGGAGAAGGAGAAACTGCTCTGTTACTGAAGTCTGCTGTGTATGTTGAAACTTCTAAGCCCGGTTCATTTCCAGTGTAAATTGCTTAAGACCACATAAAACCAGATACTACTCCTTGTTTAAGCCAAACAGAGAGGTTTTCCAGGTCACTTGGCTCCTGTTTCTTGCCTAGTAGTACCTCCTTCTTCTCTCTGGTTTTAAAGAACAGCTTGATTTTTTTTCAGTTCAGCTCATGCCAAATGGTTATTTGGTGTGAGTGGACAACCTGTACCTTATTCTCTACATTATGCCAGGAGAACCCATGGAGAGATACAGGATTAATGGTAAGTGGGATACCATAAAAAGAGGATGCAAGCATTAGTAGCAGGTGGTTATTAGTGTGCCAGAAACTTCCAATTTAACTACCACACTGCTATTATTTTTTAGTAGAGAGCCCTTAAAAATATCCAGATCTTTCAGGCTGGCTTCTAATAGTAGCACTACAAGAATTTAATAGCAAAAATCTAGAGAGCAAATATTTGCCTTTCCAGCTTTCATGGATTTAACTCAATTGGCCTTCAGCTGTTCCCACAACCTGCCGCCCACAGCCTCCATTGGAAGAAGTCTGCATTTAGTAACATAAATACTGGCTGGTTTATCTCACACCCATGTCAAGGTGAGCCTGTTGTATAAAGACTCATTTCCCTTAGCACCAGTCTCTGTGTCAAGTGCTGCGAGAATGAAGTTCCTGGCCCTGCTTTTCCTGCTGTCAGGTGTGTAAGTGCCCTCGCCCTCGCACTGGTAACCCTGAACCTGACTCTAACCACCCTCTGTGTCTCTCCCCAGTGAGTGCAGCCAGCACCGAGGTCTCTCCCCGGGCTGCGTGGCTGTTCCGCAAAATGATCAAGTGCACCCTGCCGAGCAGCCACCCACTGCTGGACTTCGCCGACTACGGCTGCTACTGTGGCTTGGGGGGCAGTGGCACTCCAGTGGACGAGCTCGACAGGTTTATAAGACTTTGCTTTTACAAACCTCTTTCCTTGCTTGTACTTTCCTGGTTCAGCTTCATCTCAGGTGGTCCTGCCTACAAACATTTACAAAACTCTCTGGCTGCTGTGAATGAAGCTTTCTCTCACAACTGGATTCAGGGGAAAAATGATGTGTACTATCACACCTTGATGCCTTATTACCAAGATAAAATATAATTACAGCAACTCTTCTTTTCTCTTCTATGGCAGCACAGTGTGCTCATTCCAGCTTTTTTTTTGCAGCAGCAGTGCTGGGCCAGCAGCCTGGATGCAGCTCTGCACACTCTGCCCGGTGCTTGACCATCAACATGTGCAGGGCTGGGCTGCGCTGCAAAATGCTAGGAAATAGCATGGGCAATTTAGAGACACACGAGTCTGGCAGCCAAGTCTTGGATTGTGTTGGCTGAGAGTTTGTCAGCTACCAGGCACTGAGGGGGTGTGTAGGGTAAACACTGGCTTTTGCTTTCTCTGTCCCCAGTAGACAACTGTGAAGATGCTCATGTAAGTACATATGTACCAGACACCTCTTGGACCATGAGCTGGCACAACTTTATCCCTTTGTGTCTGCCCTCTTATCACTGGGTATCTTTTTTTTATTGTTCAGTGCCTTGTCAAAGCAAATCTAGCGTATTTGTGTGTCTTACAGGTCAGTTGAGCTCACAATTCTGGTATTTTCTAACCTTTTTCTCCTTGTTTCCCAGGTGCTGCCAAGTACATGATAACTGCTACACACAGGCAGAGAAAATGGAATCCTGCAGACCCCTCCTGGACAACCCCTACACTAAGCTGTACCGCTTCAGCTGCTCTGATGGGCAGATCACATGTAGCAGTATGTCCATTTCCACACCACTCCAGATGTTCTCCAGTCTCTCTTAGGAAGGCGCAGGGCTGTGTTACACTCACACCTCTGCAGCAGGAAGGCACAGTGCAAGTTCTTGCCAGGGGAACTGGTTGTTAAAAAGAGGGCACCTCACACAGGCACCAGAACGAGTATTCTCTATACAGCCCACAATTTAAAGTTTATGAAGATATCTGGTACGGCAGGATATAGGGAAACCTACTTTTCAGGGCATTGAGTACTTTTCTGGGAGGCCCTCTAACGGCAGTATCCAAAGAGATCAGCATGTTAACTGGGAATTGGTATACGGCTTCTGCCGGACACCTCTGACGAACAGAGGAGCCTTTACAGGGCTCTGGAACTGAGCTAAAGAGCAGAGAGGCTGGCAAATAGGGCTGCAGGGAAGGGAAGAAGGGACAAAGAGAGAGATGGTTTGGCTGGAACACACAGCCTTGGGGGCAGTGGGTTAGTGGGGAGGAACCTGTGCACCCCCAAAACGATGACAACAGTGAAACGAGTACACCGTGACAGCAGAAATGCCAGCCCGAGTAACTGCAGCGCCTGGCGAAGGAGCCGCGGGCTCTAACCGCTCCTCTCTGTCCTCCAGGCAAGAACAAGGAGTGCGCCATGTTCATCTGCAACTGCGACCGCGCCGCTGCCATGTGCTTCGCCAAGGCGCCCTACAACCCTGAGTACAAGAACCTGGACACCAAGAAATACTGCAAATAATCGCCCTCATGTGCTCCAGAGCAGCTGCGGGACCAAATAAACAAATAAATAACCTAAACAGGCACTCCTGGCCGCCTCCCAAGGCCGTGCTGGGAGGAAAGGATGGCGTGAGGGGCGGGAAGGCGGGCGGGAAGGCGGGCGGGAAGGCGGGCGGGAAGGCGGGCGGGAAG
>VZRV01010669.1:292696-304297 GCA_013398115.1 Falcunculus frontatus | reverse complement strand
CGCTCCCCTCCCACCCGCCCGGGGCTCCTCAGGGCGTCCTTCCCGCCCGCCTTCATCCTTCCGAGACTCTCCAGGCCATCTCTCCCTCCCGGCCGCCCTCACCCTCCCGGGGCTCCTGAGGGCGCCCTTCACGCCTTCCCTCTGCCGCCCTCGCCTCGGGCTGCCCACGCGTTAGCCAGAGCACAGCTGTTCCTCTTCCCCGAGGCATCGCTGCATGAGGGTCGTGAGCCGTTTGGTGCTCTTTCCTCCTGAGGGTGTCCTGTGTGCTTACCCTGGGGAGCCCTGTGCTGTTCCCAGTCAGGAGCTGCAGAGAAGGAGGTAATGTTGGCCTGGAAGGCAGGGAGCTCCTCTGAGGCACAGTATCTGTCCCACTTTTCCAGCCCTGCCAAGGTCCTGTGCCAAAGCTAACCCCCACCCTTGGTACCAGTTTTTGCTGGCAGAGGTTTTTGGAGGTGTGGGTGAACTCCCGGGGCAGGGTCTACACACACTCCTGCTTGCTGGCAGGGCATGAGGAGGGCCCCAGTTCATCCTCAGAATGAACTGTACCCAAACGTGGAGCAAACCCCAAGGATCTGAGAGTGCTCTGGGAAATGATAAACAAATGGAGAAGGAAGAAGCTGGCTTGATATGTTATTGGAAGGTATTTGCAATGTCTTCCTACTGAAAGTAAATGTATCTTTGAGGGCATTAGAATGATAGTGAGAAAGGATAGTGAATTACAGTTTGTTCTTTTTTACCTTAAAAAGGGGAAAGGACTGTGTGTCACAGCCAGACATTCCATTTTATGGCAGATTGAGTCCTAGTTTTGTACCAGTATTTGTTGGTTATTTTTCCTCAGGTGTTTGTGTACATGAATTTTCTGGAAACATTGAGTACTTGGAGTCCTCTACAGAAATCTTGAGGATCTGGATGTGATCCCATCATACGGCCAAAATGAGTCGTTCTTTGGGCTGGAAGAGCAAGATGAGGTCTGTACTTACTCACTAGCTTAGATTCTCTGAAATTATTGATTGTAGAACAGTAAAGCCCCTAAGTAAATGCTACTAAAATCCTCTTGTGATAAACCTCATTGTAGAGAAAAAAGGTAAAATATCATCACTATCTGGAAGGAACACTGCACTTTTGAGCTATATTATCACAAGTAGGGAAGATTGCTGGGGTGCATTGGAGGCATTTCAGAAACTGTTAGTATGAATTTTGCCTGTAACAGGAACTCTAGATTTGAGGTGAGCAGTGTATCTACTCCTGGCATTCAGCATTTGGGGCATGCTAGCATTCCATAGATAAACCCCATAGATAAATGAAAGATCAAATTCATTCCATATCTGTCTTACTCCATACAGATATTTTAAGACTGCACTTATGTTTGGTCCCTTGACCATGCTTCTCATTTCCATGCCACTTTGATGGTGTGAAAGACCTACCGTTAAATGCAAACATCCCCCATCCACAGAGAGCCTTCCCACATAATGCAGTGCCAGGCCCTAATGAATGGCACAGATGGGGAGGCTGAAGGAGTTGAGCAAAGCTGCTCATTAGGGCTTTGAGGAACATTGTGGGAAGAGTCTAAGAGCAGGGCTAGTGACTGCTTGAACTGCCAGCATAGGGGAGTACAAGGAGTGTGTGAAGACCTTCTGCCATGCTGGCCTGTACTTCTGTTCCAAACCAAAAGGGAATTCCCTGGAACACAAGGTATCCCTGTACTCAGCAAGGAGGAGCTCTGAGGCCCTGCACAGCACCAGGGCTGGTGCATGAGATGCTGGAGCAACAGCAGCTCTGTGGGCTCACACTGCAGAAGTGAAGTCTCAGTCTCTTTTCTCTATTGTTGTTTTCTATGCCAAGATTTTTCACTCTCTGCAGGGACAGCTGAATTACTCTTAACTATATGGGCGTTGCACAGATGAAAAAGAGTGCTCCAGCTGAGGTGAGACACGCAGAGAGCAGACAACTCTGCTCATGGTAATGATCCTGTGTCAGTTTCTGTTTGGGCCTGGAGACCAATTCGAGACACTCACACTGTTGCTCGTCCTCTTCATGCTCAGCTTCTCTTTTTCTCTGCCACTGTCTAGTTAGTAGTGCAGAAGGGAGGAAATGCAGCAACTGGTACTGAGGTATCTTTCCTTAGTGGGAAGGGAGATGACAGGGAGCTGCACACAGAATTGCAGGAACAGTCTGGAACAGCCGGTCATCTGGCTTGACTCTACTGCAAAGGCTGGGAAAGGGTGACATCACAGGCAGTCACAGGGGAAGAAGCATACTCTAGATGGTAGATTTAGTCACCTTCACCCTACTGAACCTCCCAGTTTCTCCATGCCCTGGGTTTTGGGTCATTTTCCAGAACTAATGAACAAGCAGGTGTGTCAGTAGGAGCAATCTGACTGTAAGATGTGGGAGGCTGCACTTAAACCGCAGGCACCAAACCCTCTGGGCCATCTGCATTTTGTGCTGCCCTCACTGGAGCTCAGTATGTGAAATACCTTCCTCAGGCTTCTGGACTCAATTACAGTTGGCTCTGAGAATTTGCCCAGAAACAAAGACAAGATTTGCCAAATAGGAAGTAACTTATATTTGCTTTGAGTAACTCCAACCCCACTGTCAGAGGAGCAGAAGAAAAATCCATTATAAGGTAGTCTCAGCTCCTCTATCCAAGCTTCAGGAGAAACAACTGTAAGAAAAAGGGAAGAGCAAAAGCTGTTGATTCAGCTAATTTCATGTCATGGCTTTTGGTGTAGGAATTTTAGGCTCTCTCAAGCATTTCTCATGTGAGCAAACTTCTTAATAGTATCTTGGGGAACATGTTAAGAAGTGAAGCACTCTGATCCTGCTCTAAAATAAGTCAATTTTAGTAGTGCTGGATAAACTTAACACAAAAAGGAAGGAACTTCTTCATCTCAGCCTCATGTAGTTGTTGTAGACATGCTCATTATCATACAGTAATAAACCATGCACAGGAAATTTACTGTAATGTTCATTTATTGTAAGCCATTGTCCTGGTAGCTTAAGAGTATAATCAATGGAGATCTGGGGTAATGACTCATCTGATAGTGATGCTGAAGAGACACCTGACTCCTCTCCCATAGGCCTGCAGAACTAGAGAAGAGGCAGGGGTAGATGTGGGAGGTTTAGTTACCTGTCACAGAACACATTCCAAGACTTGTTTTAGACTGCTTGGCAATGTTCCCACACCTTCTCAAAATGCTTTACTGGCACTGAACCTGCAGCCTCTGGTTTTGACACACCAATGTCATGCAAATTTCAAGGAGGGGGAGAAGGTGATGTGGATTGTGAGAAGCCCCAGTTCCTCTCCTAAGGAGGCATCAGTGTCTCTTCTTACAGGGAAAACCCTGTATGAAATTATGGTGTATGTGGAGACTCTGCTGTACTTTAGGCATGATTTCTGCAATAGCTTTGGTTAGTGGGACAGCGGTACTATGGACAGGGCAGCTAAAGATGGAGTGACATCTGTGTGCTTTGTTCACTGCCAAACAGCAGACACCTGAGTCATTGGAAGATGGAGTCACCATTCAATGAGAGCAGAAGGCAGGTGGGAGTCCTGAACTGCTCTTGCTTGGCTTCTAAGTGAAGCTGTCTCTCCTCTAACCCAATACAGCCAAATCTTGAAATGTGTTAAGCATCTTAATGCCCTCTACCTTCTGCAGAAATTGGATGCCTTATGTATCCCTTAGATTCTGTGCTTTATTTTATCCTTCCTGGCATAGATTTGAATCAGTAACAAAGCAAAAATGAACTTTGCATCCTCTGGTCAGTTGTCCTTGCTTGCTACTTGACCTTTGAGCAGATGACTCTGGCATCCTTGTTTCCAACTGCCTGTTACAGTTCTTGTCAAAATATTAGTACAGGGCGTGTTACTTGGAGAGTAGGAGGGGGCACTTGGAAAACCCTGACAATTAAATCCCTCAAAGCTAGAAGGGGAGTGGTAGATTCATGCAGAAGGTTGGGTCAAAAATTTAGTGTTCTAGTTTGTGCCAGGTTCTGTATTTTACTCTGTAAATGGTTTGATATGGCTTACAATACCACCTTAAGGATTAACAAAAAATCACTATCAGTAGTGATGGATCTCCTGTTAGGAGTGAGGAAATCACACCTATTAATAGAGATTACCTACTGAGGGAGACCTATTGTACAGATTTAATTGTACTTCTCTCTTAATTCATCAGCTGCTAGTAATTACATCCTGCATTTTTGCAATGGAAAAAAATGAATCTAAACTGGCTACTGAGAATGTACTTAAATAAATCATAGGAGGGAGAGAAAATTACAATGCAAATAATCTCAATCTTGTAACCAATTTTAATTGATTCCTTAGCTATTAATTAATTAAATAACATCTTCAAAAAATGCTTTCTGGAAAATGTAGCCACCTCACTGAAAGTAGGGCTGGTCAGATTAGCTTAATGTAACTCCTCTGGCATCTCAACAATATTTAATTTTTAAAGGGGTCGGATAGGAAGCAGTTTAGCTTGTCAACTGACAGCTGAGAGAAATGCTGACTTCCCCTCCTTGCTGGAAGACGTCAGTCTTATAGCCTGGGTTTCCAAATAATCTGTTACAAGAGCAGTGTTCTTGTTCAGCTTCTATTTTGAACCTTTTTTCTTTTGAGTGACAACTGCAGTTCCTCTTGCCTCCTTTTCCTCTTTGCACACTCTACAGTATCCCACCAGTAACACTGGATCCCCCAGCGGTGTCCTGGTTTCCCACATCGCCCTCCTGTGCTATAGCCTCAAAATCCCTGTCCCCCCTTCTCCTCTGGGGACAATTATAAGAAAGGTATTTTGTCCTCAGATACGGTAGTCAAATTATCCTGTCCCCGGGAATGAAAAGGCACTGTTTACAATGGCGAGGTAAGGCAGAAAAGTACTTTTTTTTCATCATCATTCTGTTTCCTCATAAGTGGAGATGGTTTCAATGGAGAGTACTGGTGAGGCTGACATGTGCGAGCCTTGCTGCCCTCTCCTGGTGCCCTCAGCGGCCGTGCACTGGATCTCACAGCTGCCTCTTGGATTGGAGTCTTCCCCTTTCTGAGATGAGTCCTGCAGGAGAGGAAGAAAGAAGCTGCTTTATCGATTGAACTGATTACTTTAAACAGCAGTGTTTGATTAGGATTAGCTGGACCAATTCGATCAAGAACAGCTTTTGAATTGTCAGTTGCAAAGGCAATGGTTGTGATCAGGTTCTCTGTAACTACAGGTGATCCTATAGTTTCCTGAGAGTAACAAATGGATTAGAATTCTACACTACTGAGTTTTCTGGCTACTCCTACCCAATTCTCTGGGAGTGCTACCACTTAGTATGTTTTTTGTTTAATATCATGGGAAACAGTATCATGGCCCATCAGAACAGACCAGTTACAGATTAGAATTTACAGCCAGCTTTTAGTGCACAGTTTGGGAACATTTTGTCAGTCAGCACATCTCAGTCTCAGCATTTGCCAGGAACCTATATTCTTACTCTGTAAGGTGACTGACCAGGGAAGGAACTCACCTTGTAAAAATAACTTTAATCCTGATAGCTACTGAAGCTCAGCTGGTTGGGTCACGTGCAAACAATCAAAGGCAGCAGCTCTCCACAGCGGGAATTCAGCTTTAAGGATGCAAAGTGATCTAACCTGGTGGGCCCAATGTTAAGGACTGCAATTGGCAGCTTCTTCTCCCGGGCAGCAAGAGCAAACCTGTAACCAGAGTATACCTGCAGGAGTACCAGAAGACAAAATTACTGGCAGCTTAGGCAAAAGAGTTACAGAAAGGAATACAACAGTTGCTGTTGGCAATGGGAAAAGGGCTGTACATACATGCTGGGTTAGGCAGCTGCACTGAGCTCAGGTAGGAAATGTCTTCATTCAGGAGTGCACAGAAAAGAACAGCTTTTAACCTCTGTCAGTGAAGGATTTGCAATTTCATAGAAACTGAAACTTCAGAGCACACTGAAGGGAAACGTCTTTGTCTTTTAGTAAATCTCTGCAGCAGTTTTTATTAGTTATCATAGGTACTTAAATGCTGCACTTAGATGGTTCTTGCATGGCCCAGCTTAGGTAGTACAAGAACGAACCTAAGGCATTTCAATCATTCCTGCACAGAGTATTATAAGTATTATAAGCTTAAGAAGTGCAAGCTCAAGGAATTTGTATCCAGTATCCTGAAGCAAAGAAAATCACAACCAGGCAGCCTTGGTTTTATCTCCTTCTGAAGGGTGTTACAGTAAGGTTTTTTTAATGTAATAGAACTTGTTCCTGGAAAAAATTTATCTTATACAAACACTATTACAAAAGCTTCTATGGGTTTAGAAACCCCTGTCGTTTAGCTACCTTACCTTATAAATAAGAGGTTAGTGGAGAAAACACATCGTGATACTAAGGACAATCCCAAGCAACAGAGATATTTCAGCTTTCTTACTGAGGATTTAATAAGGAATGAGGGGTCCTAAAATCTGGTGTTTTACACAGTGTGCCATGAGGCCTAAAAAACTACCAAAGGCTAAAAATTTCAGGCAAAATAAAAGTGAAGAATGAATTGTGTCAGGTATCTTGCCTTCATGGACAATTGTGATCTGATGGAGGAGGCAGCAGAGAGAGGTCTGAGTGGAGTTATTTACAGCAGCATGAAGTAGACTGGCAACAGAGTGACAGGGAAGCCCAAACAGGTCACCCATGAAGCCAGATTCCAACCACAGTAAAAATAAAATACAAAGAACCTCTGCAAAGGCTGATCTGATCCACAAGCCATTTGTAGTCCTAAATTGTGGGACCAAGGATCATTGCAGGCAGAGTAGCAGTTTGAAATAGGAATGCAGAAAAAGGAATGCAGTTTGGGAGGTAGACCTACTTACCTGCATAGAGGATCCTGCTACCAGCATGGAGTCTGATTCTGCCAGGCGTTGGTGTACAAAACTGACTTTTTCCTGGCTCACTGTGTCTCCAAAGAAGGTCACATCAGGCTTCAGGATTCCACCACATTTACGGCAGGCTGGGACTTGGAAATTGCGCACCTGCTCGTCCGTCAGGAAGACATCCCCATCCGGAGCTACACCAAACGCTTCAGCCTTCCAAGTAGGATTCAGAGCTTCAAAGTGCTCCTGGAGCTCAGAACGTAAGATTTGGTCTCCACAGGCCAAGCAGAAAACCCTGAAATTCAGAGCAAAGTCTTAATGGAGGGTTTCATGTCAGCTGAACCTCTGGAGACTTGTTCCTTAGGAGGTCTGTCATGATTTTCCAAATTTATTTACCAAATAGTACAGGTCAAGGAGATGTCTTTCTGCCTCTGATTATTGCTTTCTAGGGATGCTCTAGAGGAAGTGCTTTGAACCCTGCCGTACATCCTCTCTCAGCATGTGCTTTTTCATCTGGAAATTTTGGGTGATCCCAGCCAGGCTGTGATGGCCCTTCTCCAGTCCATGCATCCCATGCAATTCTGGCACTATCCACTCTGCTTAAGGTGGATAATCTTTGCATTCTCATGATCCCCTTGTTCTCTTTACTAAGAGGACATGTGCTGTACCAAGGAAAGGGGAAATGGATGTAGGCTTCAAGGAAAGTGATCCAATTAACGCTTCAAAAAAATGGAGTGGGGGTCATGTTTCTTAAACACCGTGCTGTGAACAGCACTTGGTTGTGATTTTTTTCTCCACCCCAGCCCAACACCAGCTTTGTGCGTGTCATCTCCAGGAACACAGCATGGACATTTTGCCTCCTTTCCCAGCAGCTGACACTGCAGCTGCCCGTCAGTCACCCAGTGACTAACCCCCTGTGCCAGCAGCTGTACCTGTGTGTGCAGCCATGCAGCTCTGTCATGCGCTGGCTCCCGGCTTTGGTGTGAAGGGCATCCACGTTCTGGGTCACCAGCCAGTGCAGCTTGCCCAGCTTCTCCCAGTCTCTTAGTACCAGGTGTGCCTTGTTTGGCTGGTGCGAGGAGAACTGGGGCCAGCCCACGAAGTTCCTTGCCCAGTAGCGCTGCCGGGCACTGGCACTGCGGACGAACTCGGCGTGTTGGACGGGCCGTCTGTCTGTCCTGGCATAGAGCCCAACGCCCTCTGAGCGGTAATCTGGGATCCCTGACTCCGTTGAGATTCCAGCTCCAGTCATTACAAACAGCCTCTTGGAATTAGAAACAAAGCGCTGCAGCTCCTCCACTTCCACGGGATCTGGGGGAAGACAGGCTGGCACGAAAGTCAAGTTTGGAGAGGCTCTGGACACAGAATGGGATCTGAAATGATGCAGTCTGATGGCTCTGAAAACTCCAGAACACTTCCTCGCAGAGAACATGTTCAGCTAAAAGGCAAGAACAGAAGACATGGCAGGTAAAAGAAAGTAAAAAGCATGTCCTTAATGCCATTTTCTTGGGATTCTCTGGAAAATGATGCTGATAAGTATTCTTTGCTCTCTTTTTAGTAAAAAACCAAATTATTTTGGAAACATTAACTAAAGCCCATCATCCAAGGACAGTATGTTCCTTTGGCAGAGGGGAACACCGAGCACTGAGGACAAAGTTAACAGCCCTGACTTGTAGGGTTCCTGCTGTTCTAACCTGGTGTGAAGGATGGCTGCCTAAGAAGACTTGTAAAGAGCCCAGAAAGACCTGTGCAGGCAAAGCCTTTCCCAGGTATGTGCAGCAGGCCAGAGAGGAAATGGCAGGAAGCCCAAGAACCTCACCCCAAAGGCACTGGCTGGTCTCTCCCCAGAAGAGAGCCTTGCTCTGTATTTTTAACCTTCGGCCTGCTCCAAATCAGTCTTTTTTATTTCCCTCATCCTTTACATATGTTGCAGGAACGGAGAGAAAAACAACCTTGAAATGTTGTTTTTTCCCAACAAAGGCCTTGACTGGAGTTACTCCTGTGTAGTGTGTTTTGGTTTTTTTTTTTTTTTTTTTTACAAAGGCCTGGTGCAGAACAGGCCTTGAAATGGGACTGAAGATGATGAGGGCACTGTCTAAATGCCTCTGGCACGTCCTCTTTTGTGGGTGCCACTTCCCCAAAGTCAGTGGGGAGCTGGAGGGTACTGCTTTGCTTCTCCAGTAGACACAGGGGCTTTCTGAGAGAGAAAGGATCATGCAAAGTGTGTGGGGCAGAAAGAACTGCCTGGCAGGTAGGAATGGGAGGGATACCCTGCTTTAAGGGAGGAATGACATGCTCTGCTGGGGATGGGCAGGATGGCTTTGCTGATTAGGTAGCCTGGAATTGTGTGCAGGACCTGGTGAGACACGAGTGGATGGGTTTGCACTTTGATTTTGTTTGGGCTTTCTAGCAGTCTGCAGTTCTTTCTCCATTTCACTATTTTAAAACTATTTTTTCTGGACCTCTCTATGGTTTTGCAAACAATGTACAAAAAGCTTTTAAAGCAATGGTCCTGATAATTGACTGGTGTTTCTGCCTCCTTAAATCTTCCTAAGCAGGGGGGCTTGTACAAGATGTGGAAGATGGAGGAGGAATTTTATTTACTGATAGAAGGGGATGATCTCCTGAACACCTAAACTTCAGATATATTTAAATATTGCTCCATTTACTGTAAGACCTAGTACTTGGGGCCAGCTAGGGGCTTAGATACATGAGGTTTAGATGTTCAGCTCTAAGTATTGTGATACTAAATTAATGCTAGTGGCAAAGAGTAGATGTGGCTCTATTAGTCTTCAGTTCTCAAGGCTTTTTGTCACCATCAGTTGAAATGCAGGGAAGACTGGACAGACTCCATAGTCTGAATTACTTTTTGTATCTAAGCAGTGATTCTGTTTGCAATGATTTTCGCTTTGTTTTGCTGTTTAGCAGGAGTTGTGTTAGGCATTCCCTCTGAAGAGGTTTAATTTCCCATATGAATTAATTAGAAGGGACAAAGTCTCCCGATAAACTAATTTGCTTTGAGAGAACTTGTGTCATGATGCTCCCTACGGGCTCTTAAGCCAGTTTGATGGTAATTAAATTGCTTTAACTGACGAAAACTCTTAATTCCTGCCCCTTATCATCAAAAGATTTCTCAGAAAGAAATGTTCAGAGGGGAAATGAAACAGAAATGTAATGGGGGTTGGCCCACAAGAGAGAGGAAGCAAAAATTACAGATATATTTGAAAGCTGCTGTGAACCAGGTAAGGACTATGAAAGAGAGAAAGTTAAAGAATATTTCCTCTCAAATACAAAGCTGCTTTTAAAATGAAAGCGCTCAGATTTAAAAAAAATAACTACTGTACATAATAAGTGAAATTCTTTAAACGTACCTACGGAGATCTGAGGCTAGAGTTTGTTTTTAGCACACACTCAAGATGCTCCACAGAAAAAGATCAGACAAGGTTAAGGTAGAAGATAAACAGGATCCTACAAACGACCACAGGCCAGAAATCCAAAGGGCCTCCCACGTCATCTACACTCTCCCGTGTCTCTTTGTGCGGTGATAATGGCGGGGCGGGGTGAGACAGCGAAACCGAACCCGTGTAACAAAATAAGAGCGATACGGTGAATAACGCTGAAAACTCACCTTTCATAGTGCTGCTGTGCCCGGCCGCGGAAGGACACGGCTGGCCTGCCGGAAGGGGAGCCCTCTGCAAAATGTAGTTCACGGGGAAAGAAACAAGCCCTAAGCACAAAGACTACAACTCCCATCCGTCACGGGCGGAGCGGGAGGAGGGGACAGGGGGAGCGAAAGGTGTTCCCAACATCCTAACACCTGAGTCAACTTGAAAACGCTAACATTATAACAGCCCTCACGGACACGTATAAGATTAAAATCCGATTTCATTTGATACAAATGAATGTGATAGCTTTGATAAAATGCATTGTAGATGCTTGTGCGTATAAAAGATGCATTTTCTTTTAATTGATACGAACAGGTTTTAGGCTTAAAATGTGACTAAAATAATGGAAGAAAAATCCACTGAAGGCTGTTAAAGACATCTCTTCTAGCTGGGGAATTAGGGCAGTGCCAACCTGTCTGCTGCCGACTCTGTGCACCCTGGCCGGAACCCATCATGCCTCTCTGCTTGGTGCACGTTTCAGTCTCAGTAATCACCTGATGATTTGTACTGTTTGCCCGGCAATAAGGAGTTTGCGTTTGGGGGTTTGTTTGCTTGTTTTTCTTCAAATGAGACTTACTTTTCTGAGGAACAAATAATTTGAGGAAGGCCAGACCGCTGCATGGTAGTAGCCTGGTGCACTGGATGCTCTGCTGTCTTACAGACAATGGGCTCTTTCTAAAGATTGGGACTGCTTTTCAAATGCATTCACCAAAGAGCTCTTGCTAAGCAGTTCAAAACATTGCAGAAAGTTTTAATCAATTTTTTTTGTCTCTTACAGTTATTTCAAAGCCCAGGTGAGCCCGAGCCTCTGTGTACCAGTGTGTAAATTTTGTGATCACGAGGAAGAAGCATATCCTGCTTGCTCGGTGTGCAGTGCCACCCTGCCTGTCCTTCTGCCCCTGGGCAGAGGTGCGAAGTGCAACCGTCTTTTTGGTAGCTTCATGAGTCTAAATGACTTTCAGCGATTTATACTTTAGGAGTTTAAACGTGTTTGCAACTGTTGGGTGATGACTTTGCTTTGGTGGCACCAGGGTGGCGAGGGCAGGTGGCACCCCCAGACCCCGTTTCTCCCTGGTGATCCCCGAGAGTGCCT
>VZRV01010669.1:244533-287313 GCA_013398115.1 Falcunculus frontatus | reverse complement strand
CGTGGGGCTCGGGCCGCGCCTGCCGGCGTCTGGGGACGTGTCGCTCCCCGCGCACTGCGCCGGCCATCCCGGCTCCCCGCGCTGCCGCCCGCACCCGGGCCACCTCGGCTGGGCTGTCCCGGGGCCGCCGCCGGCCGCCCGCGGCCAGGGCAGGCGGTGGCTGTCCCGGCCGGGAAGGGCGCCTTGCGCTCCTGTGCCCGGAGCAGCGCGGAGCGGGCTCGGGTTTCAGCAAACACCTCCTCCCCTGCCCCGCCGCAGCCGCTCCAGCCTGTTCTTGGGCGAGAGCTGAACTTTGCGCGGGTATGGAGTGGGGAGCCCTCGGGGGTAAGCGGAGCCCAGCCGGGCTCGGAGCTCATCCTCGTCCTCCCTCTGCTTCTCTCAGGTGTGCTGTATTATACGGTTTCCCGAAACCGTGTAATTGAGAAATGTCAGGCAACTGGTCTCAAGGGAAAGATCTAGAGAATTTGAGTTCCTTTGGTACCAAGCCGGAAAGGGTGTGGATATTCCAAAATCCCTTGTGCTCTGGGAGGCATTAGGGCGACTGAGTTCCGCTTATGAAACTGATTATATCAGACACTGGGGAGGGGCTGGGATCCGTTACTTCCATCCTACCTTTAATAGAAACCAGACGTTCTGTTAACATATAGTCCAAGAAAATTGCAGGTTTATTCCTGGACCTGGAAGCTCACATTGTGGTGCTGGCATAAAGCTGGTTGGTCACACCTTCAGAAAACAGACTTTGAATTGGGCTGGTGATAAAACTTATGGGACAAGGAGTGTATCTGCTGCGTGGCTTCCTGGTGAAAGGTGTGCCCAGGAAGGATTCATCCTTGGGAAGTGAAACCATACCCTCTGCTTGGGTGAAGTAGCTGTTGGTGGAAACAGAATTAATTTCTACTGCAGCTTTTTCTCATGGTTATTGTTCCTTTGAGTGGAGACAGCTCTGTTTACCTTTTCTCGTATCCCTCATTCCGATTATCTGTTGGAGATTTGGTACAAGATCCCAGTGTGTTCAGGAATGCATTGCTAGTCAGAACAGGATTCACCCAGTCTGTGTGTTGACTTGCTGAGTAGCCCTTCAGGGTGAGCATACAGGTCTGTATAGGCCAGTTCAGTGTCTCACCAACACGTTCTTGAGTTAACCATGGGAGGTGTACTGTGCCCACTGCAGCAGTTACATTCCTGGACAGTAGTAGTGTGACTACCCAGTAGTTGGAATAGGCTGCTGCAGTTTCTTAACATTTTTTCTTTCCTCTGTAGAAGAATTAGAGGTGAACTGCAAAGAAATTGTGAAAAAGATCTGAACTTGTGCCTGGTTTGTTCTTCTGAGCTCCAAAGTGTATTGGGACAACCAAAAGTTAAAGTTGTGATCTGACTTTGAAAATAGAACTTTTAGTCTCAGCAACTTGATTTCATGAAGTCTTAATTACACTGTCTGTCTCAATTTTTGTGCAGCCTTTCAGACAGGACAAGATCTAATTAATAGTAAGCAGCTGAACAAAAAAAGTGTGACCCTTTCTCTCTCTCTAAGCTTTTCTGTGGTGTACAGAATTCACGACGGAAAAGCACACCAGCTGTTTTCCCTCTTCGAATCATTGTTAGCTCCATTGTTAGCTCTATTGTTAGCTCCAAAATGTCTCACTTCTCTAAAGCCATTCACCTTGGGATGCACACATAATGGAACAGTGCTGTGCTGATACAACTCCCCTGAAATAAGTCAGACTTTCGAACTCAAGTGAGAGTTGTTTGTTTTTCTTTCCTCATTATCTACGGACGGATTATCTGAGTTGTGGATTAACTGTGCTGTGGATACAGACGTCTGCATTGGCTCTGTCCAGAGTCAAGCTGGTTAGGCAGGACATGTTGGTTCAGGCACAGTGCCATGTGGACAAAGCTGCTCTGCTTCCAGGGACAGTTTTGGCCCAAAAGGAGTTTGTTATTGAGCCGGGACTTGCAGGTTCAGAGTTGATGTCAAGTGAAATCAGCTCAGATACTTCCACACCTCGCTTCAGAATCTGTGTGGTGCAGAAATGAGCAGTGAGTGAAGGGCCTTGCTGGGCATGAGGGAACCCCTCACAGAGGCCATTGGTGTGTCTGTTCTTAACTCCCCGCCTTTATCAAAAATCCCTTCCCTCTTCCTAGAACTGGAGGATTTGATCAGTGTGTACTTGTGCACTGTAAAATGGAGGTCCAGAAGTATCTCAGTTTTGTGCTTGGACTGGAGAGGTTATGAAACATATGAGAACGGATTTATCTCATTTTAGGGATTCATTTGGAGTTGAAAAAAGTCTTTGTTTCCTTCTCCCCTCCCCTCCCCCCCCCCCCAGTGCTGAAGAAGCTCACACAGGAAACTTTACGTAGGCTGGAGCTCTGCACCCTGTTCTGGGGGAGCCTCTGTGGCACAGGACACAGTGCTGAGGCTGGATGTAAACTAGAACGGCCCATGGTGGGAAGGGGGAGGAGAGCAGCTGGCCGGGCTTGTCCAGATTGTTTCTCTCCAGTCTCTCTAAGGAAGCCCATTTTGCGGATGTGCTTGGAGTTTGACAGGAAGTTTGCTGAATGAGTTTTCTGCGGTGCTGGAAATTGGCACAGAGAGTCCAGCTGTGTCCTAAAGAGTGAGAATCCTGACTTGGGGCTCTTGCCCCTTTCAGAGGATTGCCAAAGCACAGCTTCCAGCTCACAAGTGACCATCCACACATACTTCTTTCAGACAACCTCAGACACTGAATGAAATGTTGAGTTACTGGTTCTGTGGTGCTACCTTGTCTAAGGAGTATGAGGGAACAGATCCATTAGGATCTGCTTGCTGTGGAGGAAGAAACCTAATTTGTGTCATGTGTCGTGTATTTATGGTGAGAGGAGTAGGAGAAGAGAAACTTTACATTTGCTTTAGTCAGATACTGTTTGATTTTGACTCCAAAAGTTTTTTACAGCCTGTTTCTGAAAGGGGATGTTTGCAAATACTACTGGGAAACCTTTTGGTGACTCCAAACAGAAATGCTGTGGCTTTTAGAAGCTTTCATTTGATGTCTTTGAAATTCTCACTTCTCTACTGCTATTAAAAAAAAAAAGTTTTCAAAGGCTTCAGATTTTTTAAACTGGATTTTGCAATCAGAAACAAAACAGCATTCACGGGAGCTTGTAAAAGGTGTTTTACAAAGAAGTTGTATCTGTTTAATGGGGACGTATTTATGGTAGTGTTTTGGCTGTGCACGTAAACTAGACTGTGAGCTGCTTTTTTTAGGTGTACTTGCTCACTTCTAGAAGGATTTTTCTTTTGCATAAGGTTTGTCTAGCAATTTGGCTTCAAAATTCTGGGTGCAAAGGTTCAGTGGCACAAGAGAGATTGCTTTAGAAGTTGTTTCCCCTCTGTTTTAGGAACTGTAATCCACCCTCTCTTCAGTGCTTAATCCCCTCAAGATTGACTTTAAAGGGAGCAATCTTGCCATTGATTTTTCATGGGAGTGTGGAGGGAGGTGCATGTGTTTCCATCTATCATCTATCCTAACATTTGGAAAATTGCTGTGCTCTGCAGGGCAGTGCTGTCTGTTCCTCTCCTGAGGGGGATGCTTGCCTGTTTCTGACTCAGTTCCTGTAGTTTGGGAGTCATATGCTGTGGGTTTTGGGCCCACTTGACTAAAAGTTTACTGTGAAATTGCTCAGGGTCAGCTACGCCCAGGAAATGGTATCGGGGGGAAGTAATTACTGGTAAAGTAATTTGGTGTCGTGGCTTTCTACTGGCTCAGATTTGAGTTCTTCCTGCTGCTGGGTGAGAAGGCTGTAAACAGAACTAATGCTCTGCACAATAGGGTTCTGACTTGTTTCAGCTCCTTAGCTGTTGTGACCCCTCGTAAAACAGGGATTTCATTGTCCTGAGCAACTCAGACAGGGAGTCCTCTGCCTCAAGCAGTGTGCAATGCAGAGAGAGGCTTCTTTTCTTGTTGCTCTATTTCCACGGAAAGGCTGGACTCTGTGCTGTCTTTAGCTCCTTTGTCCCTCATGGGAGAGGTCAACTTATCCCAAGTGTTCAGCTGCCCTCCTGGATAAAACTGATCGTCCGACACCATCTCTGCCACTAGAGAAACAAACGGGTAACTTCTCATACATCTTCAACTCTCTCTCCTTTTTCTTTCTTTCCTAGGGAATCATGATACTTCAGTTTCTCTGGACCCCTTTTTCCTCACCTCTTGCCCTTTGGAGTCTATTTATTACAGGAAACAAGTTGTGAAATGGTAGAAATGACAGCTAAAATTCTAAAGTCTGGCAGCAGAACAAGGACTAATAATGCACTTGTATTTAGATCAGAGTTGGTTTCCTGATCTGCTGCTAAGACAGACAGATAAATCCCTTAAATTAAAACTCTGTAACTAGAGGGAGGAAAAAGCCTGTCCATGGCTACAAAACAAATCTGTTTGACTCGAACTAATGTGGTAGTTGTGATATCCAGAATCTGCTGCAGCTTCGGAGACAGCCAGAGCAGATTCTGAATGCAGTTGTGTGTGCTAGTGGAAAATCAGTGCGAATGAATAGGATCTCTGGTCCCAGTTTCCTGCTCTGGTTTCAGCCTACGCTTCCCTCTTTGTGTACTGATCCTGTGTGTCCCTTTTTGTCTGATGCGGAAGCTGTTAATGAAGATGGTCTTCTATTCCAGCTGCCTGAAAGTGAGACATTGTAGGAAGCTTTCTCATGCTGTGATAAGATGATGGGGTTTAGGGAATGAGTTCCTTGCTCACTTTAGGCCTGTCCTAACTAACTGAGGTTTAGTAACAAGCCCTGGAAGTACAGGTTATCATGACTGTTAGGATATTGCATTTTAAAATGATAAGTAGGGAACGGTCTCATCTGTGGCAAGATTACTACATCCAGTAGTGCAGAGTAGAAGCAAGAAGTGGCACCATTACTCCACTTCGGTTGAAGTTGAATGGCTTAGAGAATAAGTTGTGAAGTTGTGATCTCAAATTAGTTTCACCCGATTTAACTGCTGGCTGCTGAGGTGTTCCCTGTGGCTGTCTCCCTTCCTTATGTCCACAATAACTGTTAACTGGATCAGCAAGCTGATTCTCCTCAAAGTCATTTTTTTACTTGGACAGTGGACTGGGAAGTGAGGCCACCTCTTTCAGATGTGGGTTATATTTAATATAGCATAAGGTAACCATTTATCCACAGCCTCAGAAATGTACCCTAACTTAAGGCATATTGTTTCTCTGTGAAACAGTGGTAATTACTCTTTACCTGCAAGATGTGGTTAATGTTGGTTGAGATCTTTGTGTTTCTGAAATAGCTTCCAGCTGAAAAGCTGCTTTCAAGCTTTTCTGGTCACCATTGCTGGAATGGTTTATAGTGGCAAGTTTGAATTAGATTGACAAGCTTTTATTTCTTTCTCAGCCCTGTTGAATGCTCCCTCTCTGCCTTTCTGATTGCTCATCCTTTCTTCATCCCCCGTTACGACAGGCTGTGAGTAGGGAGAAAATATTTCCTTTCCCTTCCAAGTTCCCAGTGGAAGTTCTACCCTGGTCTTTCCCTTTACCACAGAGTGTCGTGAAGTCATTCAAAGAATGTTGTGTGCTAAAGATACACCATAAAAATAGGAGGTGGGCGATGACTTTCTCATGTCAGTTCTAGCTGTTTTTCCCATTCATGCCCACTCTCTTTACAAATGGCCCCAGAGCAGCAGCTACCAGCTAGCTGAGGACAGTCTGCCTTGGCTGATGGGTATTAAAACCCATGCTCTCTCTTCTGTGCATGTGTGTTTTTAAATCCTGATGAAGCAAACAAAGTAGAAATGGCAACTGGAGTGCTGTGGAACAAGTTTGATGTTGGTGTTTCATTTACAGGAACCGAGTCCCTGAGGTTTTGTGTTTGTGCTGTTTAGGAGTCTGGTAAACTCTCTTTCTGCTCTCACAAATGCAGCTTGTTATTGTAGCAGACAGTAACTGTTCTGAATTTACATGGGAAATTTATCTAAGCAGTTTGAGACAACTGTAAACTGAGGAGCCAAGAGAACTTACGGCAGGCCGAAAGGGGAGGCAACCTGCATTGTTAGTGTTTGGCTCCTTTTTTCCGGAGCTGGACTGTCTCTACGTTGTGAATAAGTACAGTTCAAATTCTTTAAATGATGATGAGATAGTCTGAAGTCGTCCAGTGCAGCTCGTCATGCCACTTCTCACAATGTTCTTATTACCATGTGCACATTTACGTAGATGGCTCTGCTGGGTGAGGTACTGAATGTCTGGCTGGCAGCATGCAGTGGGAGTGTAGCTTGATTTCTTGTGGTCTTTTACTGTTTATTGCACGTGTTTAAACCTCTAACATTTTGCAAATCATTTGAAGAACATCAAAAAAAGTAAATGGCGCTCCAGGGAATAAACCTTCTGAATGACACTCTGCATGGGGAATTGTGCTTTAAATGGCTCAGCTATAAATCAGACTATGGGGGCTCCAGGAATAAACCAGTCCCATGTTTTTGTCACAGAACTGAGCTGGCAGACAGAATTAATCCTGTGTCTGTCTAGATGCCTCACAGGATCTTGCTTTATTTCCACTGCTGCAGAGGAAGGTGAACAGAGAATTTCACTTTGTGCAATTAGGAAGTTTGTGGTGGTTCAGGGACTGTGGTTAGGCTGAGTTTTAGTAAGAGCAGGAGGCAGTAAAAGAAGACAGAGGTAGAAAAAGGTCATGGGCAGGAGGGCTGTAAATAATTTGCTGTGGATTAGGGGCTTAATATTCCCTTGCTTTATCCTCTTTTGTGGTTCTAAACAAGTTCAGGGCTTCTCTGTGAAAAAGTTTCTTTTGGGTCAAAACCACTAATTTCAGCTGGGTCAGACAAAAAAGCTTAAGGTTAACTGCATGTCACTTGAGGTTACTGGTGCCCCATGAGCTGGAATAAGATGATGGCTTGGCTGGTCTCTGCTGCTCATCTTGTTTGACCATTAGTTGCATCTGCTGCTTCCTATTTCTCAGCACTAGCAGCTGCCTTGGGACTAGGTTTGAGGGGGTTTTTTGCTGCTAGCGAATGACCCCTTTTGGGCAGAGGTGATCCTCAAGAGTAAGGTGCCTAGAGTAGTACTTCTGGTTCGAAGCTCCTGCTCATTATGGTTTTATGTGGGAGACTTTTTTTGGGCTGTGTAGGCCTGCTCAGGCAGTGTGACACACAGCTGGAGCTATTCTGCCTGGCTGTGAGCAGTTCCAGCAGTTAGACAGGATCCCTGCAGAGAGCTGGAGCACTGGGGGAGGGAACGAAATACCATTTCATCCACGTCATGAAATCTCTTATCAGTGGCCAACTCAGTGTTGTGAGTGGGTGAGCTGCATTGGCCAGAAGAAGCTGCCTTTTATTTCTGCTGTGAAAGATGAGGAGCTCAGCACTGTCAGTCAGGCTGAGAGCTGTGGAGTGGCTGTGTGGAGTTTGGGATGAATTTGTCAGTCAGGTTCTTAGAACCCTAAGCTTGTAGTTTTCAATCTATCCTGCTTGTGCTTAATCTGAGATTTGCTGCTTGGCTGTCCTAAGCAGTTTGTTTGGGCAGTGCCTCACAGCTCCTCTGGCATGCTGCTCCTGTGCTTCTTAACTGCTGAAATCCAGTGCCTCCAGCACCTTCTGTCTTGGGGTCATGCTTAAAAGCCTTGGTGTGAGTTAGAGAGAAAATCTGTTAGGTTATCATTCATTTTTCTGTAAGGGTTGGGTTAAGGGCTTTATTTGTTGGAGGCTACTTTCCCATCAAATGCGAGGGAGAAATCTACTTGAAAGAGATCACCACGGTATGGCTGTGGTGATGTGAAACTCTGAAACCTTCTGGGCTGTCTGGATCTGCTGGAGCCCCCTGACTGTATTGCTTGGGTCTGGAAAACGCTGTATGTGGGATGGGAGGGCCAGTGGGATGCAAGGCGTTCGGAGCGGTGTCTCTCTGGTGTGGTCCTCTCCTTGCAGGGTTGGGAGGCTGTTTGCTGGGGAGGAGGGGTTGAAGGAAGGGGCTGGGGGTGGTGCAGGGAGGAAGCTTTATGTAATTCTTGGCTGGCTTTTGAATAATTGTTTTAATGAAATGGAATGCAGTGTATTCAGTACTTGCTTGGCAGAAACAGCTATTTTTTTTTGTTTGTTTGTTTTCTATCTTGGAGGGGGAAAAGGAGTCGGAGTTGCTCTATTTTCCAGCTGCTTTAAACGCTTAGGCTTGGATTTGTCACGAAGGTAGAAGTGGAATATTGTTCTTGGTGAGGGGGCAGTTGCACTGCTGTGCATGTGTGGGAAATTGTCTTTGTACATTGGATGTGTAAGTGTCAGGGCCTGGTCCCTGTGTTTCTCTGAGGGCTGTGGATGCCAGTGTGGTTTGAGGTGGAGCAGGTTAATTTTAAAGTACCCAACAGTAACAGGATGAAAGTGATGTGAATAAGTGCATGTCCATATAAAATATATGTGCATCTAGATACTTGATAGGAAAATTCATCTCTTTTCCTCTGTGCCCTAGTTCAGGGCATAGCAGGGAAGAACATGATGAATTGAGACAAAGAAGTCAACTTAATTTTCAGCAAAGCAGAAATGTAGGCATTGGGAATCTTGACTTCTTCAGACTAGTGCAAAACAGTCTCTCCAGTTATCTCCAATGATTGTTGACTTTTATCCTAGAATTGGTGGAAGAACAATCAGAGATTGTGCTGAAACCCCTTTTTTAGAAAGTAATTTGCAGAAGGATTTATTTCATGTACCTCTGAAAGGGAAGCTTATTCTCATGCTGCTTCTATTTCAGTATTGCTGCCATTTCCATTTTTGGTCAGTGCTGGAGATTGGTCTCTCTTACTCATCTTTACCTCTCAAAAATCTGCTTTCTCTTTGGTCTTTGTAATTTTTTTTTCCAGTTGCTCTCTTCTGTGGTCAAGAGTTCTCTTGTGAGTAACAGCCTTTGGTTGATAGAATAAATTTTTTCTTTATCAAATAACAACAACAACTTGTGTTCAGGGCATTGACATGAAGAAGCTGTCGTGTGCATAACTGCTTTATTAATACTGCTCTTGGTAAAAAATCCTCACTATTTCTCTTGCTGCTGCTGAAACAAGCAAGAGACTTGTGACTAGTACTTGTGCCATGATGCCAGATGACAGGTAGAACGATGGGTCATCTACCTTCTCATGTAGGAAGAGATTAAGAAAACCTTAAACATTCTCCATCCACTGGCTCCAATATACTCTAGTTCTAAAAATGTTAGTTTTCTGTCTAGATTTAACAATTTTCTTTCTTTCAGTGGGCCAATGCCATGGCATTGTGAAACTCGAGCCACAGTCTTCTGCCAATACTAAAAAAAAGAAACCTAACTCAGAGCTCTGCAGCTGTAGAGCCATCAGCAGTCTCCATCAAATTGCCACCCACATCTCCCAAAGTGGACCAGGGGACCGGTTTCCACATTCATTTCTGAAACACTGTCCTCCTTTCATTCCCAAAAGCTGCTTTTAAAGCGAAAAGAAGCTGCTTTAACTAGATTTTTAACCATGTGCTTCTTGGCCCCTTGTACTCTGTTGTCTTTCAAAGCTGTTGCTTGCCGCTATCAGCGATTACGTGGGTTATTTTAAGTTACAGTGCAGTGTGCATCAGACTGAAAGCCTAATTTTAAAACTTTATACCTATTATAGTTATAAGTAGTACCAAGATCCACACGACTGAAAAATGTGAAATATTTCGTTGTCATTTCCCCTCGCCCTGTTTTGTGAGTTTACGTTGTGCTTTTGGCAGTGCTTTGTCAGTTGTTGGAGATGACTTATGCTTTTTGGCTTACAAAGAGTTCAGTGTTGCTTCCAAGTCTGCTCCCACCCTGTTGCAGAGAACCCTTGCAGAAATGAAAACTTCTTAAAAGAAACATCCACCATTTTGAGAGTACTTCCTTAGTAATTAGATTTTTAACAAGCCAGTTAAACCACATAGGACATTTGACACAAGTTCCCATTTTAAAAAAAGGGAAACAACCCACTTCAGAGTGGTTGGCAGGTCAAGCCAGCAAGTCTTTATTTGTCTCAATATACTAACATTTTATCTGGGTGAGATTAGTTGGGACTTTATATCTCTTTATTGACACAGGCTTTTACAACTTGAGATACCTTGGTTTTTTAAGGATAGATTTGCCTTTGTTGAATGTTCTTTGCATTTATGCTCTCGGGAGATATGCCTGTTTCTTATTGAATGGGAAGTTGCTGAAGCTAATGAAAAGTATATTTTCAAGGACCAAAATCTGTCAAGTCTGCATTCTGATATCCCATTTAAGAGCCTTCAGGATAGGAATGCCTCAATAAGACTGTACTAAATATGGATATGATTACAGAATCTCTTTAGTGTCCCCATTCTTTATTACTGGAATCCTCCTTTTGCTGGTAGCCAGGGAACTCTATATCTCATTGGCAGAATTTGTGCTTCTAATGCTTTTAATGAATTCAGAATTCTTTTAATGAATTCAGAATTTACACTAGTATTTCAGTCCTTTATTTCATCATCTTTATGTGTGTCTCAAATTTTGTAACTGGCACTTTGCCTGGATGGATCTATCTTCAGATCTGTTTATGCTGCTTGGATAGGATTTCCACAGCTTAAAAGATGCTATTTTTTTCCCCTCGAGTTCCGTGTCTATTATTGCATAACTATGCAAATCCTACTCTTCCCTTTATTGGTTATAGGGTCCACATGCTTTCCTGCTTCTGTTACTTTTAAAAAGGCAGATAATTAACTTGGAATGTGCAAGCTCTGACAGTATTTTGTCTGCAACTGTGTCCGAACCCATTTTTACATATGCAGATGGAGAGGATCACAGGGATCTTTAGCAATGTTGTTATTGACTGTGGTTATCTGTGTGCTGCTGGGGTGTCTGAGGTGGTGGTCCTGCTGGTGGTTGAGTCAATAAAAGGGCTTGCTGCTGCTGAAGGGGGAGATGGCTTTACTTTTACTTACCCTGTCTCCTTCTGTGCTCTCTAACTGTTTGGACATAGCCCTTCTTGCTGACTGCTGTGCTCATCTCTTTCCTGACACAAAAGAAGACAGCTTTTTTTCAACTGGGTGTATGTTCTGTTGGTCTGGTTCACAGAGGGGTCTTGTGAGAGCCGGAGCCTGCACAAGTAAGTGGCAGCAGCACATGTCTGGAAAAGGGAGTAAAACCTCTCCATTTTTGGCAGTGGTGAGCTGTTGATTTGCCTTTCTGCATCTCATGAAACTGTATCCTTCACTCCAGGATGCTCACTGTCCAGTGGAATTCCTGCACTGTAAACCCTGATGTAACATGTTTTCCTTCCATAGATGAGTTAGAATCAGCAGTTACCAAATGATGATCTCCAAGTTGACAAGTGCTCTTCAGCTGTTGTGAGGAGTCCCATTGCGAGGTCAAACCCATGCACTTGTCATTTCCACCTGAGGGCTCTGGAGCACAAGCACTCCAGGATTGCTGTTGCCCAAAGATTTGGAGACCACTGCTGTATGTTCACAAAGTTGTGATATGCCACTGTTGATTTCACACTAAGCTACTGCTTAGAAGCTGCTCAGAAGAGTGATCCAGTCCTGGATCAGCATGTGTTGTAACCTCCGTGCTGTATTTTGACAACTTTCTGTTACACAAACCAAATACCAACGCAGGGCTTAAAAAATGCCCTTGTCTACCCTCTTTTCAGTGGGCATGTAGAGGGGTTGCTTGTTGTAGCTGGGGTACTGCACACCTCTGCACTCAAGCCTTGAGCTTCTGTTTATGCCCTTTACCAGAGCTGTGTTTTAAAATCCACAGTGTCTTGTTTCCTGCTGGTTCTATTCCCATCCTTGGGCTCTTTGTCTAGTGGACATCTCCTTTGTACCAGATTTGTCAGATGTTTGTAGAATGGCAGCGCTGTGTTTTGACCTAGTGCTTGTGGATTAGCTGTTGTAGCAGGAAGGGTCTGGTTCCTCAGATAGCTGGCTTGGCTGAGCCCCTCTTCCTGTAGGAATACAAGGGAGTTGGTATTTTGTCCAGAGGCCTTGGCCCTGGAAATTTTCCCTGAGGGGTCAGTTTAGTGGATGCTTGTTTGGTGTTCATGAATATTTTTTTTGTTTTGGCAGAGAAGAGCAGATCCTGTTGGACTTCTTCTGGAAACTTTTCAGAGGGAAGCCAGCAGCAACTTAAAATTCTTATGACATGCACAAGAAGGGTTAACTTAATATTTTGCACGCATAAGGATAAATAAAGGACTAAAAAAGACAATGTATTGGTTACTAGTGGTTTTGGGTTTATTAAATTTTTTTCCCCATCAAGAATGTTGGCTAAAATCCAGCCCAGGTCAGTACTGAGGTGTTAAGTGTTTAGTTGTTGGTGTAAAATGTTTACAGTCACTCCAGTCTGCTCCTCCCACCAAACTGGCCAGGATGCCATTTCATTCCTGTTTGTACAGAGCAATGTCTCTTGCTTTAGCCTGAGCCAACTCACCTCCCTCCCAGAGACAGTTAGGTCAGGATTGGCCATTTGCTACTGCCTTTGTCTAGGACTTCCTGGAAGTGCCTGAGGATGTGTTTGCTGTCAGACAGAGATCAGCAATAGATCTTTGCATAAGAAGAGCCACTCCAGGAGAAGACTGTCAGAGGCTGTACTTAGCCTTCTTGGAGCCCAAAGCTGTTTCAAATTTCACAGCTGACACACGGGGAGAGAAATGGAGATTCTCTAATTTGTGCAGATAGTTGTTCCTTGTGATCTTTTACAGGGCTAGCTATAACTGCCTGTTGAACACCTGTCAATTTGCTTCCAAAAGGAGAGGATTCTGACAAAAGACTTTGTGGCAGGTGGAGCTCATAGCAGACTGCAGATTCAGGCTGAGAAATTCCAGCTTAAGTATTTTTAGTACAGGCCTGAGAGTCAGATTTGCTTTCTATTCTGATATAATGTGGACTTGCTGTGTTATGTCAGGCTGTTAAGGGCTGCATCTCAGTTCTCCATTTCTGAAAGCTACATTTCTTTTGTGCTGTCAAGGAAGTGAGGATTCTGATTTGTGAGCCTCGTTGGGATTCAGGTGCAGTGGCTGCAGACTTTACTGCCTGCAGTTGCTGCAGGCCACAGCCAGTTCTGTCAATACAAAATGGAATACGTGGAGATTCAGGTTTAGGGTGTGGAGCTGTGACTGAAAAAGGGTTCCATGTGATACGTGCTGTAACTAATGGGTGCAATAATCATCTGAGGACAGTGGTCTGAATCATAGCGGTCTGAATCCCTCGAGGTCGGGAGCTGGAGTACTGGGTAAGGCTGGTTACGTTTACATATCACATTGTGGTACTTGTCTTGTGCAATTTCCAACTTCTCTGTCCAGTGAAGCAGAGCCCAGCTTTGTGCTCTTCAGCATTGTGCAAATGTTGAGGTCAGTTCAGCTTTTGCACACGCTGTGTCACAGGATGTGCTGCAGCTGTGATGTGCAAACCCTTGACAAACTTTTCCTCATTCTCCTGAAGATTGTTCGTAGAGCAGTGGAAGAATTTTTTGACCAAGCTTGTAAGAGCTTTGGAAATGGTTTCCTGTTATTCAGGACTCTGACAGTCCAGTGAATCTAGGTAGAAAGGAACTGCACAAGGAATTATTTTCTGTTTTAGCTTCACAGAACCATGAATCTCTGGAGCATTCAAGGCTTTTGTAGCTGGATCTGGCATTCTCAGGAGCCTTTGGTAGCTGTGAAACTGAAAACATGGATTTGTTTAGTAAGCTGGAACATGAATTCAGTTTTAGGCAGCCAGTCTTAGCATAGGGTGTTTTTTCTTGGCATGAGCTGTTTGCTGCTCAGGACTATAAACAGAGGGATGTAAATATAAGATGTCTCTTTTCACTTCAAGTGTGGAGAAAGCCATGCTATAAAAAAAGATGCTGTCATGTGGCAGGAAATAACCCTCCCCTCCCAACCCAGCACTTCTGGAAATGAGAAATAAACGGGAGGACACACCTTTGGGAGGGAACAGCCTCTTAAAGTAGCTGTCACAGTGCTGCTGCTTAGTTCAAGTGCTCCTCTTGGAGGCAATGGGTGAAGAATACAACAGCCAACCTTGCTGTGTTTGTATGGCCTTGCTTTCCTCTATGCTGTCCTTAGATCATCAGTGCCAGTAAGAGTTTGTTCTTCCGGTGTTTCTGTTGCCAGCTTTTGAATACGATAGGCAAGGCAGTGGAGTGGGCAGCTGAGGTTAATTTGAAGGACTTCAAAAGGCTACTCTTGATTTTAGCAGCTTTTTGTCTAAAAACAAAAAAACCCCATATTCAAACCGTATTATTTGTTTCTCTGGAGCATCAGGTACATCCCTTCTGAAAGGAGAAGGGACTTAAAGCACAAATCACTTTCAGTGTAAGGATGCTCAGCACACTTGTGACATATTGAGGAATATTTATCTCTGACCACGAAAGGAGTTATGTACCTTGTGAGGCTGCCATTATCTCAGCCGTCTAATGAACTGTTCTGAGACAGTGGAAAGGGGATGGAAGCTTTGATAAGGAAATTGGAGACAGAATAACTACATGTTTCTCTTTTGTAGGTGGTGGTTCATTTCTCTCACCCATTTTAAGCTGGAGTCTAGTTTAGTGTTTAGAGAGCTAAGTGGAAAAATTCTGGTCCTACAGGAAAATCATTTGTGGTTCCTTGACACAACTTGGACTGTAGGCCAGGGAATGCTGTGGATTTGTATTGTTTCATCCAGGAAACTGTGCTGACTCAATCTTTAAAGCACTTGCAGTGTCTCTCAGCCAGCACACTGAGTTGGTGATGCCATGCCCTGTGGATCTAGTTAAGATTAGGTTACCTCCCTGCCAGCTCGGTGATGTGAACGGAGCCAGCAGCTGAAGGATTTCCCAGCCTGTTGCATCCAAGACGACAAGAGGAGGATCTGAGGTGTTCCCTCAAGGAATAGGGCTGTGATTCCCAGGGACTGCTGGTGTAAAGCTGCAAACTGGTCAGCTGGTTTTCCTACAGCGCTGTTGTGCCCTTGAGAGCCTTGCAGCTGCTGGGCTGCACGGGAACCTGCTGACTCCACGTGATGCTGCCCAGCACTCTAGCACCCTGACCATGCAGACAAATGCACCACTGCTGAGCCTGCAGGTCTGCGTGTCACAGAAATGTATTCATTTGCAAGGAACTGGTGTGGGCAGTTCCAGGAAGGATCTAGCGGTGATGTGAATGGTTTTTCAGCACACGCACACACAAATAGCCCTCCTGCCCATCAGAGGGATCAGGTGGAAGGTCTGAGTTCACCTGATGGCTTCTTTTGGGTTTTTGTAGCATACAGAGTTGGCTTATCTTCAGGTTTGTGGTCAGGAGTCTCTGTCAAAAGCTTACTCTTAAGCTCAACAGCACAAATGAGGGCACCAGTGGGTACATAGCGTGTGCATCCCTAGGGACTGAGCCGTGTCACAGTTCTGAGGCTGGAAAGCCAAAATAAAATGTCAGTGTAGGCTCAGGTGGAAGTGGCAGGTAATGGTGAGGGGTGTCTACAGAATTAAGAGCATTTCAGTTTGAGCTGTCTGCTGATTGCATCTTTTCGGGCTGCCTTTTTTTCTGATCTGCATCTGAGCTGCAGATGAATTATGGGAATCTGACAGGAGGGTAGGTGATTTCTTTCAACTAATGGCAAGATGGGCTGGATTTACAATTCGTATTCCGGCCTGAGTTTTGAAGGTGAAAGTAGAGCATTTCCCATTTAAAGTAGAAGTTTTATTCACTTACTTGAACAAGGTCTCAATTCTGGCATTGATCTTTTTAATACATATTCTAAAAGCTGCCTAAGTTATAGAGTGGTTGGAGCTGTGCTTCCAAGAAACCTAATGAGTCTGTCTAAAAAAAACCCCACAACTAACACCTCATCAAACTTTTATTGGATTAGTAAGTTGAATTAGTTTAGAACGTGTCTTGGTGATCAGCAGGCCAAGTTCCAGGAACAACCTGGGTTTGCATGCTGGGGAAGGGGGGGATCCCTGGGCTCTTCCCTTACACTGGCAGTGCGTGATGGTGTCAGCTCTGCTGGAACTACAGCCAGAGCACTCTAAGAGTTTGCAGTTTATGCAGATGTGCAGCAAGTAGTTACTAATAAACAGTTCCTGAAAGTGCTTTACACAGGCTGTATTTGCACACTCTTCTACAACCCCAGGCTTGGGGTGGTAGTAGTGCATGTTAGTTGTGACCAGCGAGTTGGCCACAAGCTCTGGAATAAACTTTCCAGCTTGGGCCTTAGTGGCTGGGAAAGGAAGCCACAGTCATTGCTGCAGCTGCTCATGTGAGACCACATCTCACATTGCAGTGTCTTGTCTTTGTTTAGACATTTGCTGATAGTGGTCAGAGCTGGGTGAGTGGGCTGCTGTACTGGGCAAGGCTCACTGGTTTGGCTGTCAGTACTCCAGTTATGGCACAGAAAGGAGTCACGGTGGCTGCCACCACCTGATTCTGACAGCAATTCTGTCTGTCACAGGATGAATCCTTTCTCAGTTTGTCTCTGCAGTCTGGGGTAGCCAGGCATAACTGCTGCTGGGTGGTTGCCTTTGCTGTTAAGCTTTTCAGGAGCACCCACACAAGTTTGTAAATCAGTGCCACAAATGCAAAGTTTTGCTAATTTTAAGGGGCAATTTTGGTCTGAAGGTACAGAGAAGCTTCAGAATTTTAATGGATATTGTCTTTACTGTAATTTACCATACCACATATTGATATTAGCTTGGACATTCTTTTTGTTAAGCAGTGACACAAAGCATGACTTGATAATGAGAAATACCTTGATAATGAGAAAGCACAAGGCTTTAAACATCAGTACATTAAAGAAAGAGCTGGGTGATTTTACTGACCATGCAATCTGAACTTCCTTCAGGCAGATCTGGGCAATGTGAAGTAAAAATCCCAGTGGCTGTTCTGTACTGATACTCCAGCACTTGTTAGGTCTGGAAAATGACTTATCTTTTGTGCCTTGAATTTTTGTGTATCTTAAATAACAATCTGCCCCTGCTTCACAAGAAAGCTGAGAACTTTTATGTATCCTGTGTTCTAACCACCTTGACATATTGGTTAAATTTTGGAAAACTTTTAAATATCATCTCCTCAAAATGTTTTACACAGTAAGCCAAGCTATTTTACGTGCTTTCTATATATGTGCACTGGAGAACTTGAGGATTTTACGAGCATCTAATTGCACTTTGTGTTTTTAAGGTCTCATTTTGAATGTAGTCTTTGTATTTTATTGCTTTCATAGTCTCTGATCTTTTTTGCATTTAAAAGCATTGATTAGAATATAATGCCTTAAGAACCTGTTAATAAATGTCTTTTACCTGAAAGTCAATGCCTGCCTTTACCTGTTCATGATTTTCCTATTTCTGATAAGGCTCTTCCATTTTGCTGAGAAAAATCAAAATGGGAATTCCTGCCATCAGTGTTTGGGGCTCCCCACACATTCTGCTGTCACACTCCAGGGCAGTGAGAAGTCCTACAGCAAGGCTCCAGAAAGTCTTCTTGATGGAGGTCTTGTAGAGCAGTGCAAATATTTCTTTTGAAAGGCTGTTTAATAGGATAAATATACCCAGGCTTCCCATTCCTCTGCAGTTACTCACAATGTAAAACTGTCATGCCGGGGATTGGGTTACTGCCTTGAGCTGTCTCCCTGTATGTGAGCTGGAGCTGCATTTACTCCTGGAGGTGGGGGGAAGAAGACTTATTTGAACCTAATGAGATTTTTAAAGTTTGCATTCAGGGATTTTGCAGAGGTGGCTCAGATGAGGCTGCAAGCTCAAACTTCAGTTCTGGAGAGGCAATTCCCTTCCCCTCATTCTCTTAGGGGACAGCAAAAATTAAGGATTTGAGTTCGGCATCTTGCAGGTATTAAGAAAAAAGGGCTGGAGAATGGTGTGTGATTCTGCAAATGGGAGGTCTGCAATTCGTCTTACGCAGAGTGAGACATGATTAGCATGTAAAGTCCATGTCCTCATTTGGAGCTGCCCTTATGGGTATCTTGATTTTTTATTTATATTTGCCAGTCCTCTAGGAATCTTCTGCTGAATAAGCTAGGAAAACTTGTAGCAGTTCTACTTATTTGGGTAAGTAGAGGCAGGGGGGAAAATAGGGTGCAGATAGATGAAGATACCTGTTCTGTGCAGCTACAGTAGAGGAAATACTGTAGTTTGTGCTCGGACATCTCATCCTGATTCCCCAGTGTTCTGTGTCTGGGCTGTCAGGGACATGTGGCACCAGACATGTGGAGGGAGATGGGACTCTGTGGCTGAATGCATTTGCTCTGTGTGGTGGCTGGATGAGGAGTCCTGTCTCCAGTGCTGCTCTATTTCCAGATGTCCCATGCAAGAAGCCGAGCTACAGGCAATGTGTGGTTTGATACATGTGCAGATGTGGCTTTCAGCTGTTGAAAATGAAAGGCTGATATCTGAGGCATTTGTAGTATCTTGCTTCAGTTATGCATCCATTTCCTCCGCAGCAGTAGATGAGATGTGGAAGAAAATTGATCACCGTCCTTTTGATCTACTCACTATATTGATAATGCTGTGATTTGCTGTGTCAGCATAGCTTAATAATCCTGTTGTTGAGAGAGATGAACTACATATGGAAATCCTTTCTCCAGAGGAAAGCAATTTTAGATTTCTCTAAGTTACCTCACTTAGAAAAAAAGAAGGAAAACATAAATTCTAAACTGCTTATGAATAGTGGAAAATTATTTACTGCTTGAGAAAAAATTAGCATTGAAAAACTGCTTGATGTCAGTTGGCAAATGTGAATTTGTCGATGCCTTGTCATGAAGATTTTTCTGGAACTAGTCCATGTTGTGTTCTGCTTCACTGTGTTACCTTAATCCAAGAGCATTTTTGAGATGCACAGGAAACGGGAAGTGAACAAAGTATGCTTTGATATGCATGGGAAGATACATCTATATATATATATATAAGTATATACTTTTCTTTTTTGTAACTTCATTCTACCTATTTAAGGGGGCTGAGTGCAGCTCAAATTCCTAGAAAAGGGTGTTGACGTATGCATGAGTACAAAGGGGCCCCCGTGTTACCCATTGCTGTTCCAGACCAGGGCCGTGCTGTGATCCCTAGGCTGGTGTTACTGCTCTTTGTCAGACAGACCCGGCCTCTTGGGAAGCTGAAGAATGTGCCCCTGGCTGCACAGAGGCTGTTCCTGCTGCAGGATGCTGCATCTGCAGGCCAGCAAGTGCTGACACGAAGCCATGGCAAAGGAGCCTGCCTTGCACCCCTTGGAATGCATGAGCTGTGTCTCGGCCCACGGAGGTGTGGGCTGGGGAGATAGCACAGGAATGTTGCAGTATAGAACTTGGTCTTTTCAGTGCAGCTTGAACTGGTAAATCGGGCTTAGCCTGAGGATTTGTCCTGCTCTTCCATCTTGCTACTTTGGTGGTAGAAGGGATACTTTCTGAGTGATTCAATGCATTGGAAGTCAGCGTGAGAGTTCTTGACCTGAGCTGTCAAAATGACCAGCAGAGCTTTGGCTTTTGTTGGGAATTACCTTGAAGCAATGCAGTTGGTATTAAAAGGCCACTCATACATATCTAACATATGTGCAGAGTGGTGTGGGGGATTTGTAGACCAGAATCCCAAGGACCTCATAGTGAATAATGATTTTTGGCAAAAGTGAGGAAAGGGAGAGAGGAGCAAACTAATGTCCCTGGACCTCCAGGTGTCTTGGAGTGCTTGATAGTGGTAAAGGTGTCAAATGTGGTATCATTCTTTAACTGTCCCTCCTCCACAGGAAAACCTGTGTAGAAAACCCACCTGAATGCAAACACCGATGTCCTCCCATACTGGGGAGGATGTGGTTTGAGTAGCCCTCAGGCCCGAATGGGATTTCAGTCGAGTACGTAATTTTTGGGCTGCCCAGTGGAGGGGAGGAAGACTCTGTCCTTCTGTTTCATGTTTTTACACAGCTTTACGAGGTGGGTTGGCCAGGTTACCTGACCCTGTGGAGGACTGGCCATGTACATGCTGAGGTGCTCTGTGCCGCAGTGGACAGTGAGTTAGGGTTTTATTGGCTATGTGACTGCTCCAGAGTAGCCATGATAAGCAGGAGTGTCCAGGTTGGTGTTTTAGCAGGTATCCCTTTTGCACCCTCTTGAGCAGCACCCTGCTAATGGAGTGGAAAATACAAATTTCTATATGCACAGCCCATGCATAGCTGAGCCCTACCGAGTCTTTGGAAACTGGAGTGATTCTGCTCCATGTACGTCTGTGAGTTGACATTTTGTCTGTGGGTTGTGTTAGTGGCTTGTTGTAGTGGTGAAAGTGGAGAGAAGGGTGATCCTGGGGAGGAGCAATGGTTTGAAGGTCCATTATAACTCTGGTTTACTTTACTGCTACAAAATGCTTAAATCTATTCTTTAGAGATAACTAAATCTGTGGTCTTTATCCTTGGAAGTTCTGACTCCTAGAGCTGTGTCTGTAGTGTTCCAGAGGGTATTTGGGGCAGCGGTAAGGCTGTGGTGAGGTCAGTGTGTGTGGTTGTTTCCGGAGTACTGGGCGGTAGCTTCTGTGAAGATGCGCGGTCTCGGTGGGGAGGTGTAGCACACGTGGCACCGCCGAGAGTTTCTGTGTGCCTAAAACAGGGACTGGTTCCCGGCTCTTGCGGGGCTGAAGAGGTGAGGTGAAGGCACTGCCAAGCTGGGCACTGCCGTGGGTTTCGTCACTCTGTCTCTCTGAGGGTGTTGGTGGTGCCCTCTGATGGATGGTGCCGGTGGGCACTGGCCCGAGTCACTGCCTTGAGGTGACCCAGTCAGCTGCTTCCTACGGGTTGTGGGGACTAACTGGCTGATTCACACTCCTGCAGCACGGTCCCTCAGGGGTCACCTTGGGCAGGAACACTTCATTACCCAGTAAATCGATCGAGACTTTAATATTTCTATTTAAGCATTTAATAGTCCATTTAAGGAGCGGCCACTGTAGTGAACGCAGTGCTGGGATGAGAGGTTGCAGCACTGCACAAGGCACAGCATCCCTGTCACAGTTCATGAGGTTACAGAAGCTCGTCCCTTTTGCAAAAGAGAGAGCGATGCATCTTTTTGCATTAATAAATCTCCCTTCTTTCCCCTCATCTCTTATCTTACATTGTCTTCTGGTAGTTGCACAAATCCTAAATGAATGCACGGTGCTTTGGGACCTCTTGGGATGAAGTGCTTCATGCAAAACAAAATGTTAATCCTTTTGGTTAATTTTTGGTTGAGTTTTGAGTAATTGCCTCAAGTCACGCTCTGGACTGCAAAACTCCTTGGGGTGACCTCCAAGGGAGCGACCTGCAGCCCGTGCCTGTGGATTGGCGAGTCGCTTCCCTCTGGCAGGGTGATGTCCGTGAGGTGGGACGGTGCCACTGCCACTCTCACCCTGCCCTCGCCGGGGACGTTCTGCTGCTGGTGTTGGACCCTTTAAACGGGCACAATTTCTCATTTCAGCAGAGTTTCAGGGAACTGTGGCTGCTGATGGGATTGGATCCGGGAACAGCAACGGGGAGGGGCGCGAATGGGGAAGACCTTCTCTCTGTCTGTGAGCTTGGAGCGGCTGGGGCGCAGGGAAGGGAGCACACGGGTTTGCAGGACGTGGGGGCGACCAGGCACAAGGAGAGGTCCTTTGGCGTCGGGAAACCGGTGTGTGAGCGCCTTTCCTGTCCCGCCGGGTTGGGGTGGTGCCTTCGTGCGGCTGCTTCGGTATCAGTTGTAAAGTTGGAGTTTAGTTTGAGTAACCGAGTGATTCCTCTCCGGCCTTTTCTCCTCCCTCCGCTTCCCGTTCCTTGGCTCTGCCTGTTTGCTCAAGTCAGGAAGGGGGAGGGTATGGGGGAAGTTAATCATTAATCTTAACTCCTTCACAGCCACGCGGCTCAGTGCTCCTGGTATTTCCAGACCTCCCTTCTTCCGCAGACTTGTAAAAGTAAACCAGTGCGTGTAGCCGAGCTCGCTCTGTGTCTTTAGCAAAAGGCAGCGGGTGTCAGTGCCATGGATCATCAGCACAGAGAGGAGCCAAGTAGGGGAGTTTCTGTGGCGAGATGGTTACAGCTGCCGGTCCTGCACTGAGGGCTGGAGGTGGAGGGTGGAAAAATGGTTTGGGTCCCCTCTGCAGGGCCGGAGGAGCCCAGCACCCTCACGGGATTTTCACTTCCTGGTGGAGTTTGATTTGGCTTTGTCATTGGAGAGGAGAAGGAGAAACCACTCCTTCTCGGCAAGCGCTTCTCTGGGAGGTTGTGTGTGTGAGACCTCCAATCATAGGACCTGCCTGACTGTAGGAATTGCAGCTCATCGGCAGTTCCCTGGAGGTATGTGCCTTTCACTCCGGAATCCACCTTTTTTTGTTTGTTTGTTTCATTTGCTTAAAAAGAAGATTCAGTTCATTTTCCCCCAGCTCCAGAATGCTTGTCTCCCTTCAGAGAATCTGCTTCTGGGATATTTTGGTCCCTTTAGGAAGATAGATCCTGTGACTTTAATGGTTTGGAGCATCTTTTTAACTAAATGAAAGGTGTACAGAAGTAATTTAACACAGTATTTAATTTGCTAATGGCTGTATTCTGTTCTCTGAGTGCAGGACCACTTATTTTTTCTTTTGTGATGCTTTGTTTTTTGAAAAGAGTGAATATAAAAGCGGCACCTTCCTCATCTGGTAATGCAATAATACTGTCCTCTTATAATACATTTTCTTGAAGGCTTGCTGAGTGCATTGGCTGCTGTGGAGTGCTGTGCTCAGGAAGTGGCTCAGAGCTGGCAGGTGCTGCCCAGGGAGCTGTGGGCAGCCATTAGTGCGAGCAGTTGCTCAGTTGCTATTCTGGTGCCACCAGACAGCTCCAGCTCCATGTGACCTGGCGGGGGACACTGCAGGATGGCCACACTCAGGCTGAGCCCTTGTGCCCCAAACCTGAGCGTCAAGTACCTGCTGTGTGCAGGAGAAGGGACTGCTGAGACTCTCTGAGGACAGCTGGGTCTGTGCAGGGGGAAGGGAGATCCAGGGGGGTTCACAGAGTGTCCCCTCCTAATTCTGCTGAAAGTGCATTGCTGTTTTCTGGCTGAATTCCACATCTCCAGAGGGACCTGCCAGGTATGTCCTGCTGCTGTTCCATGGAGAGCAGCGATGTTCCCAGCGAACCGACTCCTCTCTCATAGCCTTGCGGAGGTGTGCACTGGTGCTGCTGCCCCAGTGGATTGCTGGGCCCGTGGCCAGGGAGGCATTCTTTGGAAAGTGAGTGAAACGGAGACCTGCAGGCGCTCACTGGAGTTCCCCCCCTCCCGGGGACTGCAATGAGCTCTGCAGGGTGGGCTCATGGGGTGGAAGGTCCAACAGGTCAGGATTTGCCTTTGAGTCACCACAGAGGAGTGCAGGGTTGGGAATGGGCAGAGGATACATTTGCAGGGAAAAATCCAGAAAGCTGGGAATGCCTTTTTATGCCTCATCTCTGACGGGACTTTAAGATTTTTGAGAAGTGCTAACTGTGTGACGTGTGTGACTGCCTGACATGAGTGACAGTGTTCTAGCTGGTTGAAGTTTTCCTTCTCTTCAGGAATTTGTGAGCAGTCTCCACCCAGCTAGTTAAGAATTGTTTCCAGGAGAAGAGATGGCATTTACCTGGCAGCCTCTGGAAACTTGTTAACTGTTTGTATGATGTACTGAGAGGGATTTTTATTAGGAAAACTGAAACACACACTCCTGCTGCACTGATGGACTGATCTGAACGTTTCATGCTTCTTCCACTACCTTGGACTCTGGAGAAAACACCTCCTGAGATCTTGTTTCCTGCAGAAAGCAGTGCCTGCGGCCACAGTAAATGACTCTGTGATGATATGGGGCCTGTAATTAGTCTGTGTCAATATCCTGTTGGAGTAGATCTCTGGACAGGCTTGCCTAGGTTGCAGTTCTGCAGGGTGCAGTGAGACTGTGGGTCCTTGTTGTTGGGTGGTTTTCCAGTTACGGTAAAAATCTCAGACTGACACAGCTTTTCTGGCTGCTTTGTTACATCCTGGTGTTTTCTTTGTAGTAGAAGTTTGATTAACTCGTTCATTCCGGGGCAGAAGCAATGTTTTTCAGGGCATTTGGTAGATTACCCTAGATGAAAAGTGTTCCCAAAAAACTTCTGATACAGATACCTTGAATGAGAAGAAAGAGACAAAGCTGGAGTCCAGGCTTTTACCATTTTGTTGGTGTTTTTTTTTGCTTTCCTGCAGACGCCTTGCTGGCAGACCTGGAATCCACCACCTCACATATCTCCAAACGACCAGTGTTTCTCACGGAGGAAACTCCTTACTCCTACCCAACTGGAAACCACACGTACCAGGAGATTGCTCTGCCACCCCCGGTGCCCCCACCACCTTCCAACGAGGCCCTGAATGGCACCGTGATCGACCCCTTAGATCAGTGGCAACCCAACACACCCAGATACGGCCACCAGCAGGTAAGTGGATATGTGCGGGTAGGGGGTGCTTGTTCTGTGGGTGCAGGATCTCTCAGGAAAGTAAGGAGGAGGGAATAGGAAGAAGTGAAGATGAATTTGGATATGAACAGAGTGGGGAAATGAGGGGAGGTGGGAGTTTTTAGTAGAACTAACTGGTTGGAACAAATGGCAGAAAAGAATTTGAAAGCCATCATCATTGTGCTGACAAAATGGTGGTGTGATGTTGGTCGTCTGTCTTGAGCCTGTGGAAAGCAGACTGGGGGTTTCCAGCACGGAGCTGTGACTCACAGGCAGTTCTGAAGTAAGGGTAGAACAGTTGTTCCTGGTGTAGCTCGTCTGACAGAGGCTGGCTTGACTGAAGAGCAGGTCTTTTTTTTCTTCTGCTGGGCTTTGTTCTGCCCTGTCGATGTGTGGGTTTGCAGTGCACTAGCATACATATTTGTTTTGTATTCTCTGTTTCCAATGCAAATCTCGTTTCCACAGCCTCAGTCCCAGTCTCCTGTATACAGCTCTAGTGCCAAAAGCTCCAGTGCCTCAGTTCCTAGAGACGGGCTCAGCTCTCCTTCTCCCCGTGCCAGTGAAGAGGAACACGTCTACAGGTATCTTGTCCCTTTTAAGAGATAAGCCTGACTCACAGCTTGAGCCTGCTGAGGCTCAAGCTGGCTTCTATGAGTGTAAACAAACACTGCTCCCTGTGTATGTTACATTGCTTTGTGTCAGTTTTGATTGCCTCTTTTGTAACATGCCACTGTAACTTTCATACTCAATTCAAACGTTGACTTGGCCCTTTGGCTTGCTCAGCTGCAAGAGGTTAATGATCCGTCAGACAGAGCAGAATCTGGATTGTTTTGTGAAGGATATGATCCAGACACAGGTGACAAATCCATCCCCCTGTTAAACAGCCCAAAACTTCTTTAGGAGGTGGATGGCCTTTGGGTTATTTTTCCCTGGGAACTCAGTACTTGTGGCCTGGAGGGATGTGCAGAGACTTGAGTTTTCAGATACATTCAAACTTCTTAAAACCTCCATCTCAGTAGGTGACTGATAGATAACAAGTTTACACTTGCAAAGGCAACTGCAAGGTTGCAAAGGTTGAAGGAGTAGCCTGTACAGTAGGACAGACCTTTCTGCTGACATAGGGATCAGTGATGCAGAGGCTGTCAGAAGTTCATCCTGGGCACCTTTTTACACTTTGGAGACTGGTGTTCCTTTGGAGTCATAATCTAACCAGCTATCTGTGCCAGCTCCTTCTGCTGAGCAGGAACTTGCTTCTAACCAGAACTAATTCTGGGTAGAGCTCAGCTCCTCTCTGGGCAGCCTAGCCAGAGATGGCCCAATGGAGAAAGTAATTGCAATTTTCTCAGATGACTGCATGCAATTAGTATGAAATGAAGGTAATTACAGCCATAAGTCCTCTTGAACAAGGTTCTGGCATGGCTCAATTCTGGTGTGAATTGTAGCTGCTGTGTTGGTTCAGCGTGAAGTATGTTCTCCTCAGACTGCAGTTGCGGATTTTGTTTTTCAATCTGAAGAGAAGGATAACTTCCTTTATGGAATTCATAATTGTCACTGGTGTTACAGGTGTCAGAGTCCTTAAGCCTGTTAGATACTAATTTTGAGCACAAGGGCAGAAGTTCCCATTTTGGATTTGGAAAGTATCTTTGATAAAATAAGAACTTCTAGAGCATTGAAAGTTATTTCTTCATTTGTAAAACCAAGAGAAAAAAATGTTCCCGCCATTGACAATGGAAAGACTGTTACTACAGTGTAACTGCTATAAAAATCACTGCATTGATGTGAAGTTCTGCTTTGAAACTGTTTGCAATTTTGTGTGGTAAATGGTATCACCCATATAAGACTAGCAGTAATTACGGCCAGTGCATTATAACGTGCACGTGTATTTAACACAATAGAAAATAATATCAAGTTACCTTCTTATAAATTGATTAGAGTTACCCAAATTAAAGGCGTGAGGACTTGGGGAGACCTTGAGTGTTGCAAAAGGCTATCACATAACCTATTGCTTCTGAGTTTCTGCTGATAACCTGAGGTTTGCACTTTGCCTCTCTCTCCAGTCTGTGCTGGCCCTGCATTCCCTCGCTCAGGGAGGAGGATGTTGGTGTGGTGTCAGCAGAAACTTTCCCATGTGTGAGCTAATGGTTCTGCTGCTGTTCTTTGCATTTTGGATCTACAGACAGTTAACTCTTTCCTACAGGGCTGGGCAGCACATAGTCCTAAAATCAGAGGCCCTGTCCATCAGTGCTATTTTTCTAATTTACAAAACCAGCAGTGGCTGTGTTTAGTTGTGTCACAAAGCACGTCTTCTTTCCCCCCAGAGCTAAAAGCATCAGCCTGAAAAGAGCACAGCACATGTGTAAACTTTGGGAACCTAATGTGAGGTTCCCTCTATCCTTCTACTGTATCTTGATGCAGAAGTTTCACATTTCCCTTTTATCTTCAGTTTCCCAAACAAGCAGAAATCTGCAGAACCGTCCCCAACGATGACCAGCTCCTCTCTGGGTAGCAACCTCTCAGAACTAGACAGACTCCTTCTGGAACTGAATGCTGTTCAACATACTCCTGCCAGTGGCTTCACAGCAGGTAAGGAATAGGAAGACATTTGGTATGAGTGGATAGTTTGATTCTCAGAATACTAGCTTGCTTTAACATCCTTAGTGAGGAAGACACCTCCAGCCCTTAATCAAAGATTCATTTAGTGTGGGTGGGATCACTTGAGGTCTGAGCTGCAGCATCCTGCTCAATGCAAGGCCAACTTCAAAACTGCCTCTAACTAAAGTGTTGAAGTTAGGATAGGTTGCTCAGGCCCTTGCACTGTTAAGTTTTTAATATCCTCAAAGATGGATGTTCCACAAGATTTCTGGGCAATTTTTTGTTCTTGCCTGTGGTTAGTGTGTGTGTATGTGTGGAATGGGGCTCTGAATGGCTCTTATCTGCTCCCTTTTCTTCAGATGAGGCTGGCAGAAGCCCATCACTGCCCAGCATGGCTGGCCCTCGCTATGTTGTCCCAGAGAACAGCAGCTCTGGGGGAGGGAAGGCTGCACCCCTGACAAAAGAAAAGCCAAAGCGAAATGGTGCACGTGGGATCGAAGATGTGCGTCCCAGTGTGGAGAGCCTGCTGGATGAGCTGGAGAGCTCTGTGCCAAGTCCAGTGTGAGTAATGTTTTGGTGGTTGCAGGCTCGGGTGGGGTGGGATGGGCTCCTGTGGGAATGGTGACTGTAGTATAGGGGCAGCTACTGCAGGAGAGTGATGGATGGAAGATGGGCTTTCTCTAAAGGGTCAGAAATCAGGCAGGTGCATGAAGATGCTGGTGCTTTTTAATCTACTTTTGGATGAAAAAATGCCTAAGTCATGCATGAGAGGTGGACTGTTCAAGCTCAGATTTACAGCTGACCACAAATACCCCTGTCTGACAAAAGGAATGTTTGGGCATCATCTGTTTCTTAGTGGATGGGATGTGTGTGCACACTTGAGGCAGGGTCTGCATGTGGTGGGGAAGCTGGGCCCAGTTGGGCTGTGCTGATGAAACTCTTCATGCTCTGCTTACTTGGAACAGTGGGACTTCCAGTCTAGGAGTGCCGTCCCAGGCTTAAACAGCCTTTAATTTTCAACACTCTTTTAAAAAATTTTATTTTATTTTTTCCCCTGGCCAGGCCTGCAATCACTGTGAGCCAGGGCGAGGTAAGCAGCCCCCAGCGCGTCACCGCCAGTCAGCAGCAGACCCGGATTTCTGCTTCTTCAGCTACACGAGAACTGGATGAGCTGATGGCATCTCTCTCTGACTTTAAGGTACCCTGTCATGACAGCTTAATGCTTCATCTTGTCCCTGCCCACCCCAGTCTTTCTTGCCTGTTAGCCACATTTGCTGACCTTGGTTGGTCTCCAGAACGCCTCCATTACCTCTGACATTTGCTCTGATAAACTTCTTGTGGTGTATTTGTGCTTTCTGAGTGGTGCTGTAGATGTCCTTGACTGCTATAAATTCTCATTTACACTGGCAGGGTAAGGCAGTTCTGGGATCTGTTTTTCCTTCAGTTCTGCAGTTTGTCTGTTTGCCAAAGACAATGAGCTTTGTTACTGCTCAGTTCAGAGTGAATTATTTTGCTGTGCTACAACTTAAGGAGAAGGAGAGGGGCATGGGACACACTCTCTGCTTACTGACAGAGACCAGGCCCTTCTGCTCTGTAGGATGACTCTCCCCTCTGGAGTGCGTTTTTACCCTGATGTGCTTTCCCTGAGGAGGAGGATGGATATTCCAGGCATGTGGTGTGAACACTGAAGCCTTTACATCAGACAGAAGGAGATTTCAAAGGTTTTTACTCTTACCTCAAAATGGGATTAAAGTTGGAGCTTCTTTTGGGGGCAAAGGATAGCAGATACTGTTCAGTCTTGGCATATGTACTTGAATAACGTTTTCTTTATTCATGTGGGTATGTTACTGTTCCTGAGCTAGATGATGAAGTATGGAAGTTGTTTGCATGAGATTTCATTTGCCCATAGTCATAGCAAAATGAAAAATATTTTCTCATTTTCTACTTTCAGCTGCTTTGCTTATAGTCTTACTGAACTGTTGACTTGGATTCGTTCTGAGAGAGATGGAGAGAGCAAATATACTAGATAATCTCTTTGTTTGCCTTTCTTACATACATATCTGCTTTCTAATCCTAAGTCAGTTCCTAACTCTCTGTTTTATCCTCATATGGAAGATTCTGCTGGATGCTTGAGTTTTCTTGTCTGTGCTGAACTCCATCCCCTCCTAGATGACGTTAGGTGGGGCAGCCAGAGCTGATTAGTGCTTTGTGAGGAGAGGTACAGGACATTCAGTGGTGTCTTTGCTGTTTGCTGTTCTTTCTGTGCCTGATGGGTCCCGTGGAGGTCAGTACAATACCCAGAGCTGTGACAAGTGTGTGAGCTCAGAACCCAGCACTGAGCACACACAATTCTGAGAAGCTTCACTTGCCTTGTGCTTGCTGGAATGGAATTCAGTCTGCCATTCCTGGCACATGCACCTAATTTGGTGAGAATCTGGCAGTTATTCAGTGTTTTTTCTAGGCGTACTGTAGTGTGTTTAGTCAATTGCAAATATCGACACCTTAGTGTTGCCTTTTTTCTCCTTCTGAGGTCCTAGGGTGGAGTGTGCAGGATAGCTGCAAGCTCTGTTCCACCTGGTTGAAACACTGCAGTGTTGTGAAGCTGGAGAGAGCTCCCACTTGTGCTGCTGGCATTCCCTGCCCTGCTCCTTCCATGTGCTGTGGAAGCTGAGCTCTGTGGCCTTGTGCCCTTTGCTTTTATCAGGAAGCAAGATCAGGGTATGGCCCAGCCTTTGCTCTCAGGTGAGCTCTTGGCAACTGAGAATGACTTTGCCCAGCACAGGTTTCTCTGGCAAGATACAAGGAGGGGACATTTTTAAGCATGGGTGTTCCAGTGCTTTGCACTCTTGAGAAAAAGCTTTAGAATCTCCAGTAAAACCTGCGTGACAGAGATGAGCTGCTGTGACTAATACACCACCTGCCTTTCTGGCTTAGTTTTCAGTTGACCTCAGAGACCAAATTGAAATGCCGCAAGTTTTAAGATTTGGGCTTTATTAAGAGCAGCATTGGTGTTTTTGTAAGGCATTGAGCTCATCTGTGCCTAAACATTCTTCCTGGAGCGCAAGGAACATGGCTTCTGTGATCATTTTCCTTTTGTTAATGATGTCATTGACTGTTTTTAAGTTACTTTTCTTTTTTCCTGTCCTCCAGGTTGCTTCATTTTCCCTTCAGTCCTTTTTGTTTGGTTATACCTCTTCTGTTTGTGCCAGCTGGTGGTGTTAAAAAATTGTCTGTAAAGATGTATTCTAATCTGTACCACTGTCAGAATATTAGGGAGAGAAGGGGAATCCTTGCAAAGGTGGAAGATGAAAGGCTGCTGTTCAAGTACCAGACCTATGTGTGACTGCAGGAAATAGTATAAAAAACCCAAATATGATGTGTAATTAGTTGGAGTTGGTAGAAGTTGCAGTAGATGGGGATGGGAGGAGTGGAGGCACTGATGCTCGATTTGCCTTGTACCCCAGAGTAAAAGGTGCTGATGCGTTACCCTTTTATCATCTTTTACTCACTTTAATTTGTTGCTCCATTTTTTTGCTTACAGAATCCATTTGATTTTGGTTATCTGGCTCATCGGTCAGCGGGCACTGAGATTACTTAATGCACTTGTGTTTTTACCCTCTCCCATTTCTGTGTAATGTGATGCCTGCTTACTGCATAGCTGGATGCTTGTAGTTAACTGTTCTGTTACTGCTGAGTGTTCACCCATTGCTCTTATTTTGGAATTAGTATGGTTTCAATGTGTTGAAAATACTGACGTTTGAGCAAAATGTTACACTTGCCTTGAAAATGACTGACTTCATTTTAGGAAGTCTGGAAACCAAGTGTGAAGCACAGCATCAAACCAGGTTACTTTTACAGGTGTACCCAACTTAGGCAAAATACAGGGAGAGGGCACTATTGGGAAATTCCCTCATAATAATATACTTGCTAGTCATTTTCCTCTCTGCTATGACTGTGGGCCTGGCTGTGCTACTCGAGGGGAAGAGCATTCTGTAATGAAATTTGATCTCCTATTGGTCTTTCCTTTCTGAGCACAGTCTCCTTGTAGCACTACTGGTGTGACTTTGCAAATGTGTGCGTGTGTGCCAGCTCCTGGCCCCTCAGCATGGCAGGAGCTCAGGTCAGCTGAAGGTTATGATTCTTCAATTTACTGACAGATTTTTGTGCAGTTCTAGTTAATTATATAATTTTTTTTTATGGTAAGTATCTCAGAAAGGTAAGTAGAGAGTGAGATAGCATACATGGGGCTTAGGAAGTTATGTGCCCATCCACCTCAGAATGTAAGCATCTGACTTCTTTAGACTTCTCTGGAAAATATGACTAAGAGTCAGAGCAGGTCTTGCTAGCTCTTGGATTTGGAGATCCTTTATGGATACATTTTTAAAACTGAGAAGGCAGAGTCTTGGTCTGAGGTTGACCTGCTATGTGAGCTTGTCCAAGTCGCTGTTCTGATTCTCCCCTTTTAAGAAAAACGAGTAGTACCACTTTGTCTCCTAGAGTTTAGTCAGGAACTACTGGAAGTGGCGAAAGAAAGACCCATAAGCTTTGGTTTTCAAAAGATCCTGTAAGTCAAGGAAACCCAAAACTTTGGTATTAGTTGCTCTTTTAAGAATGTTTTTTGGATCAAAATTAATACTGATTTTATTACAATGTCAATGTGGAGTCTTTGGCCTAAGGGGAAGAGGCTAATCTGCCACCTAAGCAATGCTCACAAGGGCATGGAATGACTGGCGGACTCGTATAGATTCAGTGTGTGTCACTTCCAAGGTGAGATTAGTGATGTGAATAGAACAAAGCCCATGTCATCTGCTCTTGCTGTGAATGCCCTGAAGCTTTGTTTTCACTGCCATGAACTCAGCCAACAGGAGCATTTTATTAGTGTATCAAGAAGAAAATGTCCTGCTTTGTTCTATTCATTGATTGAATTTTTTTCAGCTTTGGAATATAAAATTTACATGTCTGACTGTGAATAAGTTATCGTGACCTTTATTCACAGTCGGGACATTGCTGGGTTTGGAGCTGGCTTCCTAGCAGTGGCAGTGCCCCCATCACAGCTGCAGGTGAACACTGAGCTGTCACTGAGAAAGAGGGCACAGGGAAAGGATCCCAGTGGCTGTAGAACTCATGAAGATCAGTACAATGTCATACTGGTTCTGCTCTTTGGTGTCTCATTTTTCTTCCTTACTCTTGGAAGTAAGGCTTTGGGTCAACATGGCTTTTTGATTTGGAAGTCATGATTGTTGTAATGCTTAATTCTTTGCTTTTTTTCCCCTTATCTCTGTCTTTGTCTTTTCCTCTCCTTATTCCTTCTGTCTTTTTTTGCAGACTAGTTCCACTATGTCTCTGATTTCTGAATCTTCCCTAGAACCGGTTCCCAGTTCAGCAAACGCAGACTCCAGCAACACTCCTCACAGTTTAACAGTGCTGTCCCATTCCAAACACCCTCCTGCAAGTCACAGTGGGGACTCAGCAGCGCCAACATCTGTCCCCTCAGCAGACCCCCGCATTGAGGAAGGCAGTGACACTGCAGTTCTGCCTTTTTCAGGGCATCCTGCTGCCCTTCCACCTGTGCCCTGTTTAACACAAACTGTCCCTGTGCCCCCACCACGGAGCTCCTCTGGTTATGCTACTCGTGGGGAGCAGGTGGCCTCTGCAAGCTTAGTTCAACTGAGCAGAAAGCCTGACTCTTCCAGAAATACTTCCCAGGCTGTGCCAGCTTCCAGTGTGGAGCTTCTCTGTAGATCTGCTAATGTGGAGGCACGGGGCTTAGGGTATGACTTGTCAAAAGAGACAGAGAAGAAGGAGCACAGAACTGACCCCAAAATCTCAAGTGTACCCATTTCAAGTGCTTTGAAGGGGCAGGTACCCAAAGAGCTGCATCAGCAGGGGGCACTCAGGGACAACTCAGCTCTTTCCTCCCAGGGCAGAATTGTGGAAACAGCTTTAGATGAGCTGTGGGCCCTGGAGCTGCCTGCACATGTGCCAGAGGTGCATGCAGAGAATGACAATGTTTTGGATTCTGTTAATGAACCTTCTGTTGTTGCCCTGGATCGGTGGGATGTCTTCCCAGACACTAAAAACCAGTTGGGCTTTGTAGTGGAGCAAGGACAGGAGCTAAAAGCTGAAGAGCCGCATGAAACCAAGGTACACCACCGTCCTGATCTGGGCAAGAAGAGGCAGGGCAGAGACAGAACTCCTAGGAAGGCAGGCACTGCTAACATGAACAAGGCCAGAGGAGACCAGGAAAATGAGCAGTTCAGCAGCTCTGCAGTCATTCCGGAATCTCCTGAAAACTTTGGGAGAGCTGAATGGGATCTGCCATGTGTCTCCAAACCACCCATTGAGAGGATTTCTGCATCAGGCCAGGCAGGCACTGAGTAAATGTAGGAGTAGGGCGAGTCCTAGCCAGGACTGTTCTGCCAGTACACTAACAGTGTGTGTGTGCCGTGAGTGTGCCCGGGCTCACCCCCGCTAACAGCATGAGCTCTGAGTGCTGTCACTGACAGCTGCATGTCACGGGGCTTCAGAACCCCCGGTTTTATCTTGTGGTCTCTCCTGCATGTGGTTCAGCAGCACAGAACATGGCAGTTTGTAGGGACGTCCTTGTGAAATGGACTTTATTCCCTAACTGGGGTAAAGCTCGGTCCACAGAGACCTCCAAGAAGCTGAAAGGGCTGTTTCATGCCACTGATTGGGATGGCAGCTCCTCTGCTCTGCTTACCATTTTTTATGTCTCATTACTGAAGCTGTTAGTGTTTCTTCCCGTGTTGGAAGTACACTTTGTGCACCAGACATCTCTGACCAAGAGCCTTGTGCCTGTCAAAGGCAAACACAGAGAGGCAGCTCCATGCCCTTGTGATACTGAGATTTCCGTAATGCTCGGTGGAGTGCTCATGCTGCACCTCCTATCTTGGCTTCCCGCTGGTTAATCTTTCCCTTCCTTTTCTAGACAGTTATTTTTGGCTGCTGTGATTATCCTTACAGGGTTTTTCCTTCCACTGAGTCACTGTTCTGGGCTGTGCCAAGAGAAATTTTGGCGTTGTGGAATAAATGCCATCACTTTTCCTGCTCACAATTGTCACGAATGTCTTTGAGTTTGTGTTGTTGCATCTTGGGGCTTGCTCTGACATTGCTCTTCTCTGCTGATACTATTGCTTTTGTCATTTAGATTAAATCTTTAATCAAGAGGACAAAAGAGACTGCGAATGTGCATCCAATGTCTCGGGACCTCTCTCCTAGGCGTAAACTAGGTCCTGCCATATTCCACAAGACTGAGTCCCAAGATCGCGTGATTGAGGAGCTTCAGGACAGACTGGGCATCGATAACCAGGAGCAGGAAGAATGGCAAAGCCAGGATGCTTGGCTGACAGAGGGGGTCATTGTCACTGCCAGGCCCCGGGGGCAAGAGCAGAATGGTGAACAGCAAGTAGAGAAGGTAGAAAGCGGGATCAGTCATGCTGGGAAATTCCAGCATGTCGCTCTGTCCAGGTAGCATTGTGTGGAGGTGCAGATTGAGTTTCTGAGCATCCTAAACAACATGGAATGACGAACTAACTCTATTCATCCTTGTCTGGCTTGAGAAGGAAAACAGCACAGGGTCCTAGTTCTGGGTGTTTAGGAATTGGAATGGGATCTGAGGGAGCTGCTGATGGTGTTTGTTGATGAAGTCGGCTGGTATCACATCTCGAGTGTCCATGTGGGGATTATTTTTAAAACCACATTGACATAGAGGTGTGCTTTGTTTTGCCCAGTGCTGTACCTGTGCAGGTCTTTCTGGGGATGAATAAGATGGGGCTCTTCCTTGAGCTACACAGAGCAGCACCTTTTCTAGTTCCCTTATCTGTCTTGCTGCTTTTTTCCCTTAGATAACATACTGGAAGCAGCCAGCCTTCCTGTTAGAGGAAGTGCTTGTTGGTTCCCCTCTGGATTTATTCACCTTTCTTCTTCCTCCATGTCTTTCTAGGTGGTTTTTCCTCCAGAATCCCCACTCCTCCCCAGGAGGACAATCTCTGTTCCCGCCTCTTCCCAGCTCCAGCCTTCCAAAGAAGCTGCAAAGATAGTCCCTGCTAACGCTGCTCCTTCTCCTGTCTCTGGCCCTGCACCTCTTGTCTCACTTCCACCTCAGCCTTCGCATGTGTCATCTACTCCTAGTCCAGTCTCTTCCTCTTCCTTCAGCTTGGCTCCCCAGCCTCTCTTCCAGTGGGAAGCTCCTGATAATGATTATCATGACGTTTCTGTTGTGGGCACCCCTCCTAATGAAGATCCCAAACATTCCTGTTCTCCTCAGACCTGGACTCCTAGCAGCAAGACAGTTGTCTCTGTTGGCTGTCAGACTGAAGATGAAGCTTTCTTCCCAGAAATACAGGCAGGCTTCTCTCTTCTGGTTTGTGTTTTTAGTAGTATTTTCCAATCCAACTACTGCTTGTAATTTGACAGCTCAGTAGGGACAGTGTTTAGGTAAAGCCTGGTATGAACTGCTGGATGGGAGAGAGGACTCATGGACAATATCTAATCCCAGCTGTAGCACTGCACAGTACATGTCTGTGCAATAACTTGCTGGGATATGTGGGTCCTGTGTGTCCTGACAGTCACTTTGTGCAGCAGGAGCTCTTATTGCCCTCTGAGATTAAGGTGAAAACTCTGAAACACAGCCTGCAGCTCTCCTCTGAAAACTCTGAAACACGCCTGCAGCCTGCTACAATCTCTCTGAAGTGAGGGGAGTAAAAGATGGCGGAATGTCCATACTGGAAGGAGCGGCTCAGCAGTCCTTCCTGCGTTTGCCTTTTTAGACAGGTGTCCACAGTACGAGTGGATTTGGGGGAGAAGATGGCATGGTCAAGAGCTGGGTTCTGCATCTCCTGCCAGGGAAGGGCTGTAGCTTCAGGGTGGTGGGAAGTCTTAATGTATATGTGCAGTCCGGTGTTAGTGTACAGGCAGCTCTCAAGCAGTGAGCAAGGAAACAGCTCTGCATCTTGATCTGTTGTACTTTTTAGGTGACCTCTGCTCCTCCCCTCGTCCACAGTGCCAGTCTGTTGGCTGCTCCTGCACCCTCGGGTCCCCCAACCCCTGACAAGGCAGGATCCCCTTTCTGTTCCTCAGCATGGTGTGTGCTCTTCTGGTTGATGAGTGTGCTGGGATCTGCTCCTGGAGCTCCGAGCACCATTAATGTGGATAATATCCTGTATTGCATGGTTTGCTACTCATAGAGCTCCTCTCTGAACTTAAGTGATGGCAAATCTCATGGGTGAAGGGTGGCAATTTGAAGGGCCTTTGCATGATGAGTTTATGTGGATGCTGTGCTGAGTGTCCCCTGCAAACAGCAGGCATTACGTGCAGGAGGTGGAAACAAACCTCTTTCAAGTAGGGGCTCATTTGTGAGCTCTCAAGAAGGCTGGATGGCCAGGCCAGCTAGAAACTGAGGTGTGCACAGGTATTTGTGCCTGCTCCGGGGTCAGCTGTGACTGGCAGGAGTGTGTGGTCCCTACAGGTCACTGCAAGGGTGAAGTGCTCTGTTGCTACATGTTGAATTCATCTCATCTCTTTTCTCCCTGGATGATATCTATCACTTGTGTGTGGCATATGTGCCTGCCCTGCATGGCCATAACCCCTGGCTAGAGCAAGAGAAGCTGTGATTCTTTCCGCACAGTGCAGCCCTTTTCCTCCTGCTGCACCGTGCAGGAAGCCTGGGCTTTATCCTGGGGCTCTGGATGGGCTTTGTCTGCAAAGACCTGTTGTCTCCCTCTGTGAGAGTCTCCTTGCAGTTGTGTGTGTGCTTTGGAGACAATCACTGTAACAGTTTTTGGTAGCAAATGTATGCTGTGTGGTGAAAGGTTTGGTTTAGGCTGAGGACACTGGGGTATGATCAGGCTGCTCTGTGCTGCTGGACTAGGAGAGGTTGCAAGTTATGGGAGGAGAGAGGAGGAGAAGAAAAGCTGTTTGTTAGGTTCCAATGAGAGTCATGCCGCATGTGAGGCAAGGCTGGGGAGTGTGTGGATGTGTGTGTAAAAGCAGCTAAATTCATCTATGTCATGAAAATTTTTATACAAACGAGCAGAAACCAGTATTTGTTATTGAGTAAACTGGTTGACTGCAAGGACAAGCAGCTGCAGGACAGGGAATAGAGCTCCTCCTGTGGCTGGAAGGGCAGGGTCTGCAAGGCTTGGAGCACTTCAGTGTGTCCTTGCTCCGTTGGCTATGCTGGCAGCAGGCTGGTGGGTTGTTCACAGGCATAGATTTTATCTGTTTTAATTTACTCTCTTAGAAAATGTGCTCCAAACCTGGCTTCTTTGTGTGTCCCTAAACCTGACAGTAGCTATGGCAGTACCAAGTCAGCTAAAATAACCTCCTATTTCCTTGCTGGTGTTTGTCTGCAGAGGGGGCTGTGATGACCAAGGAGAGCATACACTTTGTTTATAAGTTACGAACCTCAGTAAAATATTTCTCTGCTCCTCTGGGAAGCCTTTCCAAGCCGTGCGGCTGTGGTGGTGTGAGTTTCAGAAATGGCCTCTGAGACAAGTATCCAAATCCCCTTCCCCCCACTGGTGCATTTCCAGCTCTGACAATATGTGTGGTAGCCCTGTCTGCTGGGGATACACTGCCCTCTCTGTAGGTAAACAGCAGGCAACTGGGAGGGAGTTACTTCCTTCCTGCTTCCAGTTGCTTAGCTCAGGCATGTAATGAGAACCATCTGAGAGTGAGAGAGAGAGACTTGGCAAACAGATGTGCAGAAGGTGGTGCAAAGGGAGATTGTCCAGCTGAAAGGGGAGGTGAGATAAGGGAGCAAAGAGCGTCTCTATCAGAGAGGAGAGACAACTGAGAGCAAGAGCCTAGGAATGGAGAGAGGTCAAGGAGAAGGGGCCCTCTGGATGACGTCTGCTTTGTCAGCTGGCCAGGAACTGATGAGGTAGAGGGAGACTTTTGGCAGAGGCTTAGAGGGCACTGTACTGAGTGCCTGGGATGTGCTGGTGATTTCTGCTGTGTGTGCAGTGAAGGAAAATCAAATCCTCAGTTCACAGCTCTGCTGTTACATATCCCAGCTTCTCTGCATGTCTCTTCATGGGCAGAATACATGTGTGCACTTGATCCTGGCTCTCACCAGCTTCTTCAGAGGGCGTAGCTGACTCCTGTCTGTCTCTGCAGAGGAGCCACTGGCAACAACAGCAGGAAATTATCTGGTAAGCACAGCAGCGGTCACCTTACAGTATTTGTTTTCTCTTACCTGCAGTTCATGGCACAGGGAAAAGCTGGGAGCAGCTCCCCTCCATCCACAGCCTCCAAGCCTGGCAGTCAGCTGGATACCATGCTGGGAAGTCTTCAGTCTGACCTGAATAAACTGGGTGTCGCTACAGTTGCCAAAGGTGTCTGTGGAGCCTGCAAGAAGCCTATTGCTGGGCAGGTGAGTTGAAAGTGCTGCCTCATTGCTGAACCTTGGGCTGCAGCTGAGAGTAACGGGGAGGGCTGTTTTGTGAGGCTGGAGAGACTGGAGATGCTGGAGAAACTGAAGTACTGTATTTATCCACTGGCTAGGTACGCTGTAAGCTCCTCCAGTGACCTCTACCCTGCCCCTGAGGGACTGCCCTCTCCTGAGATGATAGGTAATTCAGTTTTCATGCTACCCCAGTCCAGGGCTCACTTGAGTAGTAGAACTTGTCATTCTTGCTGACCTCCAGCTGGTATCTTGTCATGTGGTCTAGGGGAGGGAGAGGTAGAGTTGTTCTCCAAAATTTGTCTTCCCAACAGGTAGTTACAGCCATGGGGAAAACCTGGCACCCTGAGCACTTCGTCTGCACCCATTGCCAGGAGGAGATCGGATCTCGGAACTTCTTTGAGCGGGATGGGCAGCCCTACTGTGAGAAGGACTATCACAATCTCTTCTCTCCACGCTGCTACTACTGCAATGGGCCCATCCTTGATGTGAGTTCCTTGGGGGAGTCACGGTGCTGGCAAGTTGCTGCAGGCCTAAGTGTTAAAATTCCACTTCACCATGTGTCCTGGGTGGAAGATTTTGTTCAGGAATTTCTGTATTTGTTTTGTCCTTGCTTTGAAAGGGAAACAACTTGGCACAGTCAAATTCTTACACTAGTGAGTGGAGTTAGTCCCTCTTACCTTTGCTGAAGTTCCTTCAGAACCCCACATTGCTCCATCATTCTGGTAATGACTCCTCGGCTTTTGTTGTTGGTAGCCTGTGGTAACAGGCGCCAGTGCTGGTCCTGAGGACTGGATGGGGCCCTGTGTAAGGGAGGAAGCAGTGCCTAAGATCCTTTTAGGGTAAAAAAAGTGTGCAGTGGGAAAGTCTAAATGAGCCAGAGGCAGAGGCGAATTGACTCTGCTCTCTAAAGGACAGTCTATTTTAATGCTTGCTCTTGTCAGGACCAACATGCANTTACTCACCTCCAAGCCGAAGCCATCATTTACATGATCTGCACTTTGTATTTTCTTCTGAACAGAAAGTGGTGACGGCTTTGGACAGGACATGGCACCCTGAACACTTTTTCTGTGCCCAGTGTGGAGCTTTCTTTGGACCCGAAGGTATTGCTGGTTTATGCAAGGGGAAAGCAATCTCCCGCCTGAACTGCAGACGAGGGCGTAAGGCAGAGCTGCTGCTGGGGGACAGCCTGAGGCATCATGGGGAAACTACTGGAGTTCCAAGGGAGCTGTTTATGGGGGGAACGATGCTGCCAGTAATCACGGCTTCTCCCCAGAGAGGAAGAACGTGCCTGTGCTGGGATGGGAAGGGAACAGAACAAGGAACAGCTGTAGCTGCTGTGTTTGTTAGCAGGGGGAAGGATGATCCTACCCACACAGGTTACCCTGCACAGCTTGTGTGGCCACAGGTGAAGATGGGGAGCTGATCCCTTTGCCTCTCCTCTCCTTTGGCAGGATTTCATGAGAAGGATGGCAAAGCCTATTGCCGCAAGGACTACTTTGATATGTTTGCTCCCAAGTGTGGAGGCTGTGCCCGGGCTATCCTGGAAAACTACATCTCTGCCTTGAACACCCTGTGGCACCCTGAGTGCTTTGTCTGTCGGGTAAGAAACCCAAGGTCCTTTGCTGCTGCTGTACGACCCCTCTCGTTTCCACCCTGAGGCATCTGGTGCCATATCAGGGAAAGGCATCTGTGGAGTAGTGAAGGGCAGCCAGCCCCGCAACATAAAAACGTGCCAGCAACTAAACACCTTCTTGTTCTCTGCCTGTTTAATATAAACTTTTGAGTTGCTTTGCTCTTTTTGTTCCCAGCTGCAATTATGGGCTTCTGCAGCAGCTCACAGATAAACAGAGGTATTTTCTGTGACCTTTAAATAATTATAAGCTAAGCTTCTCTCTGAGCACTTGCCTCAGCAATCGGATTTTGAGGATCTTCCTCCTGTGCTCCATCTGACAGTGTAAACTAATGACACTGACCTTGTTCAGACAAACATGCAAGTCAGTGAAATAGTGGCAGGCTCCATACAACAGGCATAATAAACAGGTATACTGCAGATTAAATGCTTGTCACTCTTTCAGAGAGCATTGCAAATATTAACCCTTACAGTTCCCAAGAGACGAGCCAAATCAGCCTCTGTTTCCTAGAGTGGGAGAGAAGGGCAGAAACCAGATCAAGCAGCCAGAACCACAAGCTGCTGATTCCTGGTGTGATGCTCAGAGCAGACAGTCACCAGCCTTTTGGGACTGTTTGGCTCCTGTAGTGGTGTGATGAGTGAAGCAGCAGCTGCACCTGACTGGGACTGTGGGGGGGGCTATGCCTTCTTGTGCAGAGATTGAGACTTTATCAAGCAGTTCTGTTTTCTTTTCCCCCTGCTGTGGCCTGAATTAGTGGGGCCAGCGTGGATTTATTCCAGGCCACAAGATGTGATTCTCTTCCTGTTTCTGCTAAAGCAGAGCAAACTTTTCGTCTGTCCTGCTGACTGAGGGAAAAGACTGTTTACTGAAGTAACTGTCAGCATTAGTAAAGTCATGGACTCGCTGCAGGCAAACTGCATTCCTCCGGTATTGCAAGTGTTCAGCTGCCCATGCTGTTTGTTGGACTCCTGTCCACACGCTGGGATCCAGCTGTGTGTGATACTCGGTGTCCTCCCTGGGGAAGAGGACAGCAAAACCGGGAGTCAGGAAACTGGCTTCTCCTCTGTGTCTTGCTGCTGATATATTTGGTAGATCTGGCAGTGTCCTCAACTCTCTCCCTTACTCTGCTGCCTCAGTTTCCCATTCCCACAAGGAGAGGAGTCTCCCCAGTCTGGTGGGGCTGGTGGGTGCTTCCGTTGCAGATTCTGCAGTGAAGTGTCCTCAGCTGCCTGAGACTGAGGGGGAGGAGCAGCTCTGGACACTTATTAGCACATAGCTGGTGTATCCTCTTCCCCTTACCTATTCAACATCAGTAGCACTACACAACAAACAGTTTCTCTCAGCAGTGACCCATGTGTAACTGGTGGAAATGTTTCAGGCTGGACAATCCTTTGCGGACTGTACCTGCCTAATGCCAGCCATTCTGGAGAAGTCACTCCTAAAGATTAATTGGGCCTGATTTTCTCAGCTGGAACCAGTCCCATGCTCATCAGGATTCTGCTGCATGGAAGTCTGTGTTGGTCCTTGATTCTCCTTGCCCTTGTGGGGAAGCTGGAGTGAGGAAAAAAAAAACAGGCAAAGGTGCTGCAGTGTTTCCCATCTCAGGGGAGGAATGCTCTTTTTTTTCCTGTCTGGATACATCTGGTAGCTCATTCATAGTATTTTCTTTGTAGAAGTGAAGCCAGCTGGGCGAAGGAGCTGGTTAATTCCCTTAAGCTTGTGTCTGTCTGTCCATTTCTCAGACTTTTTTGGGAAACTCTTCACGATGGACAGAATTTGGCTCTGGATAACAGGAGAGTGCTGAAAGGCAGCAGTTCACCTGCCCACAGCACAGCTGGGCTGTACCGTAGAGCAGAGGATGCTTGTGGAACTGCCCCTCCCCACCACCCCAGTTTCTCATACAACCTGTCCCCTTTGCTTTGTCTTGCTGCAGGAATGTTTCACCCCATTCATCAACGGCAGCTTCTTTGAGCACGACGGGCAGCCCTACTGTGAGGTGCACTACCACGAGCGCCGCGGCTCGCTCTGCTCCGGCTGCCAGAAGCCCATCACAGGACGCTGCATCACTGCTATGGGCAAGAAATTCCACCCCGAACACTTTGTCTGTGCCTTCTGCCTCAAGCAGCTCAACAAAGGAACCTTCAAAGAGCAGAATGACAAGCCCTACTGCCAGAACTGCTTCCTCAAGCTCTTCTGTTAGAGGCACCATAGATGGCCGCTAAAGCATCTTTCTGCCACCCCCTTGGCAGTTCTGTCTCTCTGAACATTACTGTGATTTAGAAACCTTANTAGATCCAGGGATGAGATGGACCATTAAACTGGAAACGCCCTTGCTGTGTCTCAGTAGAGAGAGGCTGAGATCCCTCACTATGGTGTGTGTGTGTGTGTCTGTATGTGACTGACAGCTGAGCTTAGCTCAAGGGCAGGTTCCAACAGGGAGATTTTCCCAGCCCCCTCCTGGCAGCAGGAGGCTTTGCCAGTACATTTCAGCCTGTGTCAGCTCTGTGAGCAAATCGTGACACTTGCAGACAACACAACCCTCTGCTTTGACACCTCCTTCTCAGGCTTTTGCCTGCACATGTGCAGGGTGAGCGACAGCACAGCGAAGGCACCCTGTGACCTCAGTGCCACCCTGGCTCTGCTCACAGAGTCACATGGCGTGTGTGACTTGCTGAGACTAGAGCATCAGCACAGGCAGCCAAGACCCTGCAAGGGTCTCTCCAGTTCCATTACACTGTAAGGCGATAATAC
>VZRV01010669.1:128790-244511 GCA_013398115.1 Falcunculus frontatus | reverse complement strand
TTTCTTTTTTTTTTTTTTTTTTTTTTTTTAATTAAGAGGAATCAAGATGTTACTGTGTGGGGTATTTTTTCTTTTTTTTCCCTAGTTTGTTACTCCCTTTCTCAATGCCTTTTCTCAGCATACTGGAGCAGGAGGTGGGGTAAATCCCGACCATCCCTCAGCACTGTTGTGCTCTCTTGTGGGGACAGCCCGTGCTAGGCAGCTCCATAGGCACCCAGGCCAGCTCAGGGCATCTGCTCCCCTCACCTACTGTTCCTGGGAGACAGGAAGAGGCATCACCCCTTCTTTAAACACAGGTGCAGAGAGGTCAGAGCAGCCTTTTTCATCCATCCCTGTCATGAGCGAGTGTGACGTGCGTGTTTATCTGGCCTGAAACTCTCCCATCTATCAGGGCCCGAATCTGTCACAAGAGTGGGGAGAAGGAAGGGTTTAAGAAGCCAGGAAAAAAAAAAAATTATATCCTTTCTTCTTCCAGTTTGCTAATGAGACCTATCAGCCCCTTGGTATTTCCCTTTTCTGTGCTCTTGTTAAACATGTTCTACTGAGAGATGCTACAGCAATAACCTTTTATATTGACTGTTTCTGGTATAATGAGTCCTGGGGGTCAGGTGTGTGTGACACACTTGGAGTTTTACTATCAAAGTGAATACTGTATCCTGTCTTTGATAAGAACTAGATTTCTACACTGATTTTGAATTCATATCTAATTTACTTTTAATCCTCTTATACAGAAATTGGTTTTGAAGTGATTTTAAGAAAGCAACTTTTATATCAAGCTGTGCTGTTCTAGGCAGTGTGCCAGTTGTGCTGGCTTACTGCATCTGTAACCTCAATGCTTTGTTAAGCCTAACTAACATTCAATATTTCTTTTTTGTTGCGGGTTGGGAGGGGCTGGAATCTACGGGGAAGGGAATGTGACTTGTATTTTTTTTCCCTAGCACAGGCAGGTGAACTGTGAATAGGTTTGGGTTTTTTTTTTCCTCCTCTGGATCACCTAAAAGTGTGATTTTGCTTTTTATTGTAACCTCTAAACTGCTGTATTTGAATCACCTACCATTCTCCCAAAGCTGAGCTTCCAGGATGTTAAGAACGAGTCTTAATATGATGCTACGGGGGAAGGAGTTCAGACCTTTGCCCTTGGCTTCTTGTCTTCAGCTGCCTGAAACCAGAGCAGGGTTAATTGGGGAAGGGGCTCCTTTTCTTCTGTGGAAGAAAGGTCTTGTGACTGAGGAGAAGAAACTGGGAGACAGACTCTGTTCCTGACTAGCTGTGCAACTTTGGGCCAGTCACTAAACCTTACTGTGCCTCAGTTTCCCCATCTGTGAAATGGGGGTAGTTTAGCCTGGATTTGTGAGGTTCTCCTGAGGCCTAGTTCATGTTTGCTAAAGCACTTTTAGGTCTCTGGCTGGAGGGTGCTACGGAGAGGGAAGTATTGGGGTGAAGTTCCTGGTGGCCGTTCTGTGGTACCAGCCCTGGGAGTGGTGTTCGGAATTACTGCTCCAGAGAACTGCTGCTCTGTCACCATTGGCATCTGGTTGTGTTTTGCAGCTTGGCAGGTGCGTTATAGGGGTCCAGGGCTGGCTGTGTCAGAAACCAACCCTGAAAGCCGCGGGTCACTGTCCTGTGTAACCTCGTTGCGGTGCTGCGCTGCCCGGCTCGGGTCACTGAAACAGTCCCACTGATTCCCCCCGATGAACAAACCTCAGTGTGTGGGTATGAGGCCAGAGGGAGCTGTGAGAGCACTGAAGCTGTGTCAGCTGGGCTGAGCACAGCTCTGGGAAATTGTTGAGGCAAGAGTCCTTATGCATTTGCCTTTTCATCTTGTAAGTGTATTTGACTTAAAATGGATGTTCCTAAGCTGCCTGTGTTTATCTCGCTGGAAAGGTCAACTTCCTTGGTGCTGCTGAGGGGACACACAGCTGTTGTGTGGCAGTGCTGGAGAGGGGTGAGATGTTTCTGGCACTGCCACTTTGTGGGACACCTGCAAACTCTGTAATCCTGTGCCTCAGTTTCCCTGTCTGGGGAGTCTTTAACCTACCTCACTGCTGGCTGAGGCTGTGTCGGTGACACTTGTGGCACACCTGGGTGCAGGGTGCTCTGTAGAGTGTGTGGTGCTGAGAGGAGGCTCCTCTGGCCTTAGTGCTTAACCGAGATAATTTCACACTCACCTTCTGCCTTCATCTGGTGTCTGACATGCTGGGATGCCACACCGATGCTACTCTGCCAAATAACACTTGTGGTGGCTGCCGCCACTGTGGGTGTCCAAAATGCCTGTTGGTTCACTGCAGATGCGGTTTTAGGGTAGCACAGCCGCTGTTGGGGTGTGAGGGATGGGGATGGAGGTGCGCCGGGAGGGTCTGTGTGTGCACCCCCGGGCCAGGCACTACCCCTGGGGAAGGCCTTTCATATCACGTCCGGGCTGAGCTGGGGGAAGCTCCGCTGGGTCGACAATTATTTGATTCTTTCCTCCCTTGTAAACTTCTAACTCCGCTTTTTTTTTTCTCCATTTAAAATTCTTGCAGTTACGCCAATAAAATTTTTATCATTATACTCACGCTTGTGTCGCGATTGTTTCCCAACCCTGAGCTTGTGAGGGACCGGACCCAGGGCGGGCCCCCCCTCACGGCTGAAGGGGCTCGCGAGGGGCGGAAGGGAGGGGCAGTGCGCTCCTCCGGCCGCCGGGGGCCGACACGCGTCCGGCCGCGCGCGCTTCTCTGCGGCGTTCGCAGAAAAACATCGCCGCTACAGAGCGGCGGATGATTGACGCGGAAGACAGCCAATGGGCTGAGGGGAGACAGCGACTCGGCGCCCTGCGATTGGTCATGAGGCGCAGTATAAAAAAAGACGGACCCGCCCTGCGGCCTTTCTTTCCCGGAGCCCTCGTGGAGGTGCGGGTGCGGCGCGGCGTGGCGGCTCCGGGGCCCGGGCGGGGCTGGGCGGCCGCGTCAAGGGGAGCGGACCGGGACCAGGAGCGGGGTCCTGGGCCGCGGCCGGACTGTGGGGTTGGGAGCGCTGGGCCCCAGGGCGGAGGGAAGGGACGGGACGGGTGAGGACCCACCTCAGCCGCTCTTCTTCCTGGCAGGTCCCAGCTCGTCTTTAAACCCACCGGGCGATCCTTGGAGCACCGCCGAGATGCCCAGGGAAGACAGGGCTACGTGGAAGTCCAACTATTTTATGAAAATCATCGTGAGTGTCGACTCGGAGTCTTCGTGGGGCGGAGGCGCTTCCGCCGCCGGGGCATGCTCGGGGCAGCGAGGGGCGGGCGGGCCGGGCTGCGGGGTTTTGTTAAGAGAGCTAGGTGAGTGCTGTGGGGTGTGTGAACGAGTACCTGGCAGTAGGAAGAGACTTGAGATGGTCCAGATCAGGCCTCCTGAGAATTTGCCGCGGCGCTTGCAGACTTGTTCAGGGACGTGACTCGATGGCTGCGTGAAAGATGCAGCCTGTGGCACATCCAACATCACTTGGAGTTTAGCATTCTCAAACTTCTGACAGACTCTTCTTACGTTTTAATGTGTTACGATTTTAATGCTGCTCTGTATACTGCTCCGAATTTCTTTGTATAGTTCCATATTTCTTTTGCTATAGCAACTCCTGGATGATTACCCAAAATGTTTCATTGTGGGAGCAGACAATGTGGGATCTAAGCAGATGCAGCAGATCCGTATGTCCCTGCGTGGAAAGGCTGTTGTGCTGATGGGGAAGAACACGATGATGCGCAAAGCTATTCGTGGTCATCTGGAGAATAATCCTGCCCTAGAAAAGTGGGTAATGCTGCCTGAGGGCACTTCTGGGTCCTCTGTCTTAAAAGGAGAGAAGGTTGTCTGAGGAATAAAACTGAAAGCTGTCATCTTCCCTTCAGGCTGCTGCCTCATATCCGTGGGAATGTGGGCTTTGTCTTCACTAAGGAGGATCTGACTGAGATCCGGGACATGCTGCTGGCTAACAAGGTAAGGGAGATCAGCCCTCACTGCATGTTTAGGCTGAGATGGAATGAAAAATAAAACTGAGTCTTCACGGTAGACACTTGATTAGTAGGAGTCCTCAAGGGTTGGGAATTGGTCCCTGCAGTCTTAGCCAAACTGCTTAAGTTCAGCTGCCTCACTTGTGTGTGCCTGGGTAGTGTCTATCCTCGAGGAGCATGTCAGGGAGGAGGTGATCCCACAAGATCTGAGGTGAGCATTCTTGCAGCTTCTCGTCTCCCCCCTCTCAGGTGCCAGCTGCTGCCCGTGCCGGTGCTATTGCTCCTTGTGATGTGACTGTGCCGGCCCAGAACACGGGTCTTGGACCCGAGAAGACCTCCTTTTTCCAGGCCTTGGGCATCACCACGAAGATTTCCAGAGGGACCATTGAAATTCTGGTCAGTGAGCTGTGTGTTCTTGAAGCTGTTCTTTGACAGGGAGGCCTTGATTATGGTAGCTGAGGAAGCTGTGAAGCCAAAGCTCCCATTAGTGCCAAGATACTGTATGAGCAGTGTGATTATTGCACTTTGGGATGTGGAAGGAGGGTGTCTGGCTTGGCTCCAGTGTGCAGCCTGGGAGGATTGAAGTTCTCCATCAGATTTCCAGGGGTAGGCTCTGTCAGAGGACCATGCAGATGAGCTACCTGTTGGCAATGCAGGAAAGGTGCTGCTTTTCTCCTGGCTGACATGGACTTGCTTATGTGGTCTGGGGCTTTCTGTGCTTGCGGAGCTGAATCTGGAGTGTGTTGGTTGTGCTCACTTGCTCCTCCAGTTCCACCATCTGCGTTTGTGTCCCACTGCTTTGATGTGCTGGAATTTCTTGGTGTGTATTCACTCCTTTTCCCTGGTCTCCTCAGAGCGATGTGCAGCTTATCAAGACTGGAGACAAAGTGGGTGCCAGCGAAGCCACCCTGCTCAACATGCTGAACATCTCCCCGTTCTCCTTTGGGCTGGTGATCCAGCAGGTCTTTGACAATGGCAGCATTTACAACCCTGAAGTGCTGGACATCACCGAGGAGACCTTGCACAAGCGCTTCCTGGAGGTGAGTGCCACAGTCCACGTCCCTCGCGTTCTGCCTCGCTGCTCTGGGAGCCAGCACTGCCCCAGAACAAAGTGTCCTGTCTAGTATTTTCCATGAGGTCCTGCAGAGCCAGGAGCTCTCCCTGGTTCCCTACAGAAACTGTGTGTCAGGGAGTACCTTCCTGTTGGATTCTTCATCTGAAGCTGCTTCAGAAATAATTTAAGGCCACTTAAAATCATAGAACATCCTAAGTTGGAAGGGACCCACAAGGATTGTCGAGTCCAACTTTCGGCCCTGCTCAGGACACCCCAGCAATCCTACCCTGTGCCTGAGACCATTATCCAAATGCTTCTTGAGCTCTAGCAGCTTTGGGGCCATGACCATTCCCTGGGGAGCCTTGTTCAGTGCCTGACCACCCTCTGGGGAAAGAACCTTTTCTTACCATTCTACTTAAACCTCCCCTGACAAAGCTTCATGCTGTTCTCTTGGGTCCTGTCACTGGTCACCACAGAGCAGAGATCAATGACATTTAAATCTTGATGCCTTGATTTCACTAGAGCTGTTACCTGTGTGCATTGCACGCTGTCCCTTGTGTTGGCAGTGTAAAAGTTGTCATCCGGCCATCCTCTGCTGTGATTTCTAGTCCAGGTTATTTCTCAGACCACAGAAACATGAGTCTGTCTCTTCACAGGGTGTTCGTAATGTTGCCAGCATCTGTCTGCAAATCGGGTACCCGACCATTGCGTCCGTGCCCCACTCCATCATCAATGGGTACAAGCGTGTCCTGGCCGTGGCTGTGGAGACCGACTACACCTTCCCACTGGCTGAAAAGGTAATGGCTGACTCTGAGCTCTGCAGAGAGGGGTGTTAAAAATGCAGCCAGGCACATTCACAGCATGTCCCCTGGTTTGAGAGGACTGGGACACACCTGTGTCTGGAGAAGGGGCATTTGCTTCCATATGTAGTGTACAAATGGCTGGAGAAAGCTGATTTACCTGGTGTTCTTTTTTGGGGCTGTTAAACTCAGCACAGCTGAAATGTCTGGTTCTTCGTATCTGCTGGTGATAAGCAGACCTGTTTGGATTCTGGCAAGCTGCAAGTGGTGGCTTTATCATTGCAAAGGTTCAGTCCTGCAAAATGTTTTGTTGCCTGTGAGTTTACATTTTTTCCCCACCTTTTGCAGGTGAAGGCCTTCCTGGCAGATCCCTCTGCTTTTGTGGCAGCCGTGCCTGTGGTGGCTGAAGCAGCTGCACCTGCTGCTGCCGCTGCTGCTCCAGCGAAGGAGGCAGCGAAGGAGGAGTCGGAGGAGTCTGACGAGGACATGGGATTCGGTCTCTTTGACTAACAGCAGCCACTCTCTGCCTCTGTCAGAGTTGGCCCGATGGGAGAAATAAAAAGCTCTTTTACACCTTGAAGTGTGCCTGCATTGATGGTGTAGTCTCCATATTAGCTGTGGTTTGGGAATGGTGTAACCCGAGAGGCCCTGTGCTCCAGAGCAGTGGTTGCTCCTCGGGCGCGGCAGGGGAGCGGTTGTTCTCGGGGCCGCAGCGCAGCTGTCCCCGGCCAGGCCCAGCAGAGGCCTTGCCCGCAGCAGGTCTGATCAGTGCAGCCGCCGCCCGTCTCGTTCCGTTCCGCGGCGGGGCCGGGGCTCCCGGGATATGCGGGCAGCGCCCATCGCAGTGGCATCGGGCCCGCCCCGGAAGCCGCTACCGGTTCCGGGGTCACGGCGGAGTGATGGCGGCCGACACGCAGGTGAGTGCGGGACGGGCCGCGCAGGGCCCAGCCCGGGCGGGGGAGACCGGCGGGGGCCTCGCCGCGTCCCGGTTTCACCCCGCTTTCGCCCCGCTGCGCCCTCAGCTCGGCTGCGGGGCCCGGCCCGGCGCCTGAANCGCCGAGCCGCCCGCACCGCGCCGTGCCCGGCTCGCGGGAAGGGGCCGCCGCCGCCGGGGAACACGGGCGGAGCGGGGGGCGGCAGTGCCCGTCCCGATCGAGGCCCGGCACAAGCCGCGTCCCGCCCGGCTGAGGCGCCGTGAGCGGCTGCACCCGGTTCGCACCGCCTGGCCGCGGTGTGACCGCTCTCTGTGCCCGGGCTGCCTGGGACCGCCGGCTTCATCCTGAGGGGCTTGGGGTGTTCCCCGAGCAAATCCCAGTCTGCTCAGCATCGGGTCCTTACTTGTATAGATGCTGCCTTTGTCTTCTGTATTCGTTTGCCAGCAGCATTGCTGGTATGCTGGCTTTGTAATGTGTACATAAACATCCTAAAAAATTAAAAAGAAAATCGGTGAAGCCTGTCCCAGTGGGTCTTCTGGGTTGGTAGTCGACGTTTTGCAGTTTGTGTAAGTCACTGAGGTGCTGGTGAGGTCCTGTAGTGTTATACATAATTTATATTTTTCATTTCTAGACCTAGGGTAATTTTAACACGTTTTTCATGTCTGCACATTTTCCTGCTTGTGATTAAACAGCATGACTAAGTGCAGCTTGGTTTGAGTTTGCATATGATGAACTCATGTAATTGAAAGCTCTGAGAGAAGAGCAGGTCTGTAACAGCAGCTGCTTCTATTGGTTCTAGTGTCAATGACGTTGTTGGTCATCCTTTGCAGCTCAACCCAGCCTTGCTGTTCAGAGTTGCAGCCCTGCTTCCAGCCAGTTTTTAAGGGGACTTGTGGGTGTGAAATGGTCACAGGCTCAGGGAGGTGTGGATGGCCTTTAAATCCCAGGAAGCCATTGTGCAGGATTAGCCTTCTAGCTGTCAGCAAAAAGCTTCACTGAAAGCAGCTTTGAGGAGCTCTTTGAAAAAGAGAAGGGAAGGAATAGTTTTAGATGAGTTTCTGAAGACAGGCTCATTTGCTGCCTTTGGAAAGATGATGGTATAAAGTTGCTTAGTTTAAGAGCTGAATTTCAAAAGCCTTTCCTAGAGAGCTGTGCTTTAGTTTATGTAAATGCAGAAAACCTGGGAGTGTAGGTCTTCCTGGGTTGTCTGAAGTTTGAGTGCCCCTTTGGAACTGCCTGGACTTCAGCAGATAACATAGAGGGAAAAGCTCCTTTGAATTCTAGAAGTTACTGGTTTTTGCTTTTAAAGGTCCTGTACTTCAGATTATGGGTTTTAGCTCTTACTCTGTGTTACTTTTAGAGGGGTAAGTGTCTCTTACAGAGCACGAGAACACAGATTAATGGAGAGCAGTCGTCCCTCAGCCCTCGGGAAGGAGTTTCACAGTGTGTGATGCACAGTGACCCTTCCTCTGCAGATGAGATGGCAAATGCTCACATGTGGGCACTGAGAGGTCATGTGGCAGCAAGTGACATGTTCTGGTTGCCCTGGTTTGTGTTCTGTGGGTGGATACCAAAGGCAGTCTGATGTTTTTTCTGCTTTGTGGTTTTAGATTTCTGACACACTGAAGCGGTTTGCAGTGAAAGTAACTACAGCCAGCGTGAAGGAGCGGAGAGAGATCCTCAGTGAACTGGGAAAATGCATTTCTGGGAAAGGTGAAAAGCTTGGGAGCGCTGTTCTGGTTACCAGGGTGGAGGAGAATGCTATAATATTTTGTTTCAAAAGGCTGTGTGAGTGGTATTTGTTTGAGGGAGGGGGCTGGCAGCATGTGGAGCCAGTGCTCCATCACAGGGTTAATTCCAAGGGTGGGGTTTGTGGATAGCACAGAACCCCCACTTTTGGCGTATCTGCTTTTTCCAGTCAGTAGTTGTAGCACTGTGTATATTAGTTCTTCATTAGTGTATCAGTTGAGTTTCTGTCATGACTCTTGGCCTGTTCTTTTAGTACTCATGGAATATTTGGGTACACGCATGTATAGAGAAGGGGGAGTGTGGAAGATTTCAGATGGTCTTAATAAAACAGCTGAAGCAAATTTTTTAAACTTATTTCTCTCATTTTCTGAAGATGACCATGTTTCATGTGTTCCAATTTTACCATTATTTTAAAAAATATGCATGAAATGTATGAAAAGAGCAAACTTTTACTGTGATTCTTGCAAGCAGTTTTGTAGATGTAAGCAGTTTACTGATTTCAGTCATGAAGTGAATTGTGTTTGTGTTAAAGAGCTCATTGATTTATGAAGAAGTATTTTGAAATACCTTGTTACAGATCTTCCAGAGGGTGCAGTGAAAGGCCTTTGCAAACTCTTCTGCCTTACTCTGCATCGATACCGGTGAGTAAATTGATGTGGAAAGGCAGTATTATTTAATCTATCAGTATTTAGTAGTTAAATTGGTCTGGAGCATCTGGAAATGTTAGCATGCAGTGTCACAGAGATGTATATGACACCGAAGGATGTCATCTTGTAATTACATTCTCAGGGAAGATTGACATTAAAAAGTTTTACATTTGCCTTGCGTTTCACCTTTGTTTCGGAATTAAAACTTTAATTCTGTGGTTCAGTTTGCAAGAATGAACAGCCATGTCCTTGTGAAACAAGACTGAGCCTTTTAGACAATTTTAGGTGGGATTAAATCATGGTCTGTTGTAGAGGAGCTGTTCAGAACCTCTTTTCTTCTGCAATCTGCCAGAGGGCCTCCACATAACTGCTATCACTTGAGGAAGGGAATAGAGCTTTCTGCCAGAAACTTCTCCACTTGGCAGAACAACGAGGATAAAATAGTTTTTAGCTCGACTGCTGAAATGAGAAAGCAGAGCCCTTTGTATGGTGCAGGGGTGGTAAGGGTACAATGTGGCAGGTTTACCATGTTCGTGATCCATGTTTGTCCCAGGGATGCTGCGTCCCGCAGAGCCCTGCAGTTGGCCCTTCAGCAGCTCGCAGAATCCCAGCCCGAGGCAACGGCAAAAAACCTTCTGCACTCACTTCAGTCTTCAGGGATCGGCGGCAAGGCTGGAGTTCCCAGGTGTGGAGGAGTCGCTTTGGGTGGAAGCAGTTCTGAATTGCTGGTAGTTCCTCCTGTTCAGAATGAGGCTTCTGCTGCTGCTTGGCAGGGTGTTAAAAGCCTTTAGAGACAAAGCTGTTAATGCTGTTCAGATGTTCTGCTCTTACCTCTTCCATGTCATCTGGGAAGGCAGAGGGAATATCCTGGTATAGCTGCTGGTGGATTGGGTCTGAGTTACGGTTTAGCCTTTGTTAAACTTCAAGTCTGGAGAGATGAGGAACAAACTCTTTCAAGAAACAGTCTCCCAAAATTATTAGGAAAGGGATTTCATCACCTATCAAGTGTTCAGCTGCCTCTTGTGCCATCTGGAAGCTCTGAGTGTCAAACCAGAGCTGAAACAAACAGCTTCTGAGGGCTGATTATTTCCTTTAAGAACTAAGGCTTTAGCTGCATTTTTGTGTGATAAAATTGCCTGTCAGTCAGGTGCTGTTCTAACTTGGGCAAAATGGGTCTGTAATGGTCTAGTAGGTGTAAGTTATATCCTGGGAAGTATAGATTTACCCCCCTCTCTTGTTTGTACAACAGTAAGAGCAGTGGATCTGCAGCTCTGCTGGCACTCTCCTGGACATGCCTGCTTGTACGCACGGTCTTTCCAACACCTGACAAGAGACAGGGAGAAACATGGAAAAAACTGGTAGGTTCTTCAAGCTTTGCAGAAATATCCCATCGCAGATATGGACTTAAATATTTCTAATGTGTTTAAGTTGCTGAAATGTTGCAAATAATTCTGAATGTAACTGAAAACACCAAATTAGAATCCAGGTTTAGAGGGGGATTTGGTGTATTGTGATGTCTCCTCTTCCCCTGGAGAAAGCAGGAAGTATATAAAGCGTGAGTGGGGCAGTCTTGCACCTGTGCAGTTGCTCTGCATACAGAGATGGGTATCGGTGCCTCTGAGGTGCATCTGCAGTGTGGCATGAAGTCATTGTGCCTCCCTTGAAATATCTGTGTGTGATACTCTGTCACACAGTGTCAAGGAACTTTTAACAACACAAATGTGCTACTGTACTCATAGCATATTGGGATATAGTTGGAATAGGTTTTAAGAAGAGATGTAATCTGTTTTCAGCGTTTTCAAAACTGTTAGGCATTGTTCTGCACAGAGGTGCGGGATGAAAGCAAAGGCAGCTTGTTGGAAGAGCTTAGATGACCTAAAGACTTAAGCAGATTCAGCTAATCATTGACATCTGGTGTCTTGTTTGATATGATCACTCTGAGAAGCAGGTGCATGAAGGTTTTCTTGGCTGTTGCTTTTGGCAGGTGGAGGTTCAGTGTTTGCTCCTTTTGGAAGTCCTGGGAGGGTCTCACAAGCAGGCGGTGGATGGGGCTGTGAAGAAATTGAACAGGCTGTGGAAAGAGGTGATTTATACATTATGTGCTATATTCTATAGCTATTCTGGGTTCTGTGGTGTTAATGTGCCTTGCTCTTTTTCTCTTAAGAACCAGGATCTGGTGGATCAGTACCTATCTGTCATTCTTGGGCTTGAACCAAACCAGAGTTATGCTGCAATGCTGGGACTTGTGGTGCAGTTTTGCACAGCCCAGAAGGAGATGGATATTATTAAACGATACAAGGTAAATTTGTTGTACAGCTTTTTTTGCTGGGTAATAAGAAGCATTACTTGTTATCATGAAGAAGGGACTGAATAGATGTCTTAGTGAGGCTGGTACTTTGGATCTGCCCCTGGTTTCACTATCTGTCAGTTCAGTAGTCCTGCACTTCTGACTGAAACAGCTGGGGTGTGTTTAGAGAGGAGGTGCCAGATCCGTGGCTGTTTGGTGTTGCCTGTGCATTTCTGTGAATGTCCAACATACAGCTTCCTGCATTGTCCCTGTTGTGGGAATGAAAGGCAGCATGTAGCTCTTGGTGTGGTTTGAGTGTTGGGCTCAGGGTAGAGCAGGGAGCACTGGTCTCTGCTTGACTGGCTCATGTGAGGGTGGAAGGAAAGCTTCCAGAGGAGGAGGAGGTGAGATGTCCGGCTGGTCACCTGATGATGTGCCAGGAGCTGTGTACAGGTTGAGATGTGGCTGTAATCTGGTGTTTCTGCTCGTTCAGAGTGCTCTCCTGGATTTCTACTTGAAGACCATCCTTATGAGCAAGACAAAGCCTCAGAAGCACGTGCTGGTGAGACACGGTGTTAGAGCTGCTTGTGATGATGTCCCACAGGCAGCACTGCCCTGTGCTGAGTGCCCTGTCCCCTTTGCAGGACAGCTGTTCTCCGCTGCTTCGCTACATGTCCCATGCTGAATTCAAGGACTCTGTTTTGCCAACTCTGCAGAAATCCCTGCTACGGAGTCCTGAGAATGTAATTGAAAGTGAGTCTGTCATCTCTCTGCATTGCTGTGTCAAAGAGCCTAAATCCTTAGCAATCTGGAGCTGTTGGGGCAGTGTCACTCTGGACTATGCTTTTGGTCCCATGAGCATAGGCAGGATTGTCTGGCATCCAAGGGCTAGATGTGGAGAAGAAACATTGGTGGTGTGATCTCAAGTATCAAGGTATGTGATAGCTACTGTTCACACCAGGGACAGGATTTCGCAGCTGAGTGCTAGGAATAATCCCGAATTATTCTGTTCATTTGGCATCAATTTCAGTAGGTTTTTTTTTTATTCCTACTCCTTACTACCCTGTCTGCTCTTGATGTGAACTGTGGGGAAGGGTGTATTAAAATGCTAATGGCATATCACATTTTGTTAAGTAACTGTTTCTGTCTCTTACATTGTCAGCAATCTCTTGCTTGCTCGTATCTGTGAACCTGGATCTTAGCCAGTATGCTCTAGACATTGTGAAAGGACTGGCCAGTAAGTACTCTCGCTTCTGGAGGGAATTATGAATTCAGAATAAAGCTTTCTGCAACTTTCTGGCTGTGCCTACAACAGCTTGATTGCTGGTGAAAAGGTTGTTTTAGGTGGGAGGGAGGATGATACTGTAACTTGGAACTGGAGTAGTTCACATGATGGTTCCAGAAGCTGCATTAAGCCACATGTAAAGACAGTCCTTACTTGCTGATTTTATGCAGTTTGTTGTAAGGAACTCTTAGCTTGTGCATTATTTTCTAGGTCATCTGAAATCCAACAGTGTGCAGCTGATGGATGAAGCAGTTGTGGCATTAAAGAACTTGGCTCGGCAGTGCAGCGATCCTTCGGCTGTGGAGTCGCTGGCCAGGCACCTTTTTGCCATCTTAGGTGGTGAGTAAATTGTAGGATAAGCAATGGGGATGAATCAAGGTTTGACAGCCTCAAGGAGTTCTGTGTATTGTATTTTCTGTTTTCTTTAGCTGCCTGTATGGGATGGGTGGCTTAGCCTGGATCAGGGATAATGGGGCAAGCTTCTGTGTTTTGGAGGAGATTCTTGATTACAGCTGTTGTCTGTAGTCCCCTATCACCTTTGTGTTTCTTGTTGGCAGGCTCAGAGGGAAAGCTGACAGTTGTTGCTCAGAAGATAAGTGTCCTTTCAGGTGAGGATCCTAGAAGAAAGCTGCTTCTCTGGTGGAAGAAATTGAGCAGAAGGCTGAATGGAAGGGATCTGTACCTCAGCCTTTAGGATTTCCTTCCTGTCACTCTAATCTGGCTGTAGTTAAAGCCATTAGAGGGTGCTAGATACCACATACCAGTTCCTGACCTTCTATTAAAAAAAAAATTGATAGTAATAATTGGCTGGTAGGCCAAAAGTTTTATTCAAAGAGGATTACTTCTACCCAGAGTGAAAATGAAGACAGAGATCTGGCAGTGTGGTACACGGTGGATGTGACATCCAGATGTAGTGACAAGAAAAAGAGATGTCTGTGCAAGGATTGATGTGTGAGGGGTCATTCTTGAGTGGTTTTAGATGTCGTGTGGGTAGTTTGGGAACTACTGAGAGAATTCTGTCCTTTCAGGGATTGGCAGCCTTAGTCACCATGTGGTTTCTGGACCTTCCAGCCAAGCTCTGAGTGCAGCTGTGGCTGAGCTTTTCATCCCTTTCCTGCAACAAGAAGGTGAGACCTCTTGCCTTTGTTCTGGGTTTGCTAAGGTGCTTTCATCTTGAGCAGGATTTTCACGTGGTTATTCAGGATAAATATGGATTCTTGCCTGCTGTGTTACAGAATCTGTTGCCTTGTTTTGATGAGCAACCCCATGGAGACAGTGCTGTGCCTGTTAGAAGCAAATATGTTTTTTTCCTGCATCCTGATGTTGTTACCTGCTTTCTGTTTCATGTTCTGTGCCTTCTGCAATTGCTGAACTGATGTGAGCTCTGTGTTTCTTCCCAGTCCATGAAGGCACATTGGTTCATGCAGTCTCTGTCCTGGCTCTTTGGTGTGTTCGGTTCACCACAGAAGTTCCTAAAAAGCTGGTAGAATGGCTAAAGAAAGCCTTCAGCCTTAAAACCTCGACTTCAGCAGTGAGACATGCCTACCTGCAGTGCATGCTAGCCTCCTTCAAAGGTAAAACCGGGCAGCTGTTAATAACTCTTGGCTGTGGGGGCTTAGGAGAGAGTTATCAAATTTTGTACTTCCTGATATAGAGAGCTGTGTGGATTAAGAAAGATTTTGTAAGGCAATGTCTGTTTTCTGACCTCCTTCAGATTTCTTCTTAAACTCTCTTTTACTTTCAAGTTTATAAAGATGGTTTGTTTCCTTCTATAACTAAAATCACTGCCCATCATGCCGTCTTTCATATATCTCAAAGTAATATTTGATTGGTTTATTTTTGTCTTACACCTAAATTGTAAGGCATGCCTAAATTCTAGCTCAGGGGCCATACTTTTGATGTAGCACCCAGCTCAGTGGGATCTTGGTCTCTGGCTTTGACTCTTGGAAACTTAAAAAAAAAATTACTGTGTTTGAAATGAAGAACTCAAGAAATTATTCTCTTTTGGTGATCCTCTAGAGATTTACATCTGTTGGTCCTGCCCCCTTTGACTGTAGCATTTCATCCACATTTGTAGACCTCTGGGATTCCTTAACTTCTGAATGTTTGAAGTGAAACAGATGGTCATGGCTTGCCAGGAATTTGCTTTCCCTCTCTTAGGGAAACATTAATCTTTGAAGTCAGACTTCCTGTGATTTGAAGTAATTCCTTTAATGTAACTGAATTAGCATTTTCTTTTGCATCCCATGAACAGAAACTCAGTATATTGAGATGGCACTGTTCTGTCTGTGAGGAAAGGAGTGAAGGGTTGCGATTGAGCTTTTCATAGTTGCAGTTTAATGATAGTGATTGGCAAATACTCTGGGAGATTCAGAGTCTTCCCAGTGTGTGTCTGATTCCTTTCCTTGTCTCATGGCAGCAGAAGAACCATTTATACCTGGCTTGTAAAGTGAAGACTGTGTTGTTTTGTAACGTGTCTCTTTTGTCCCCTCAGGTGACACATTATTGCAGGGAATGGACTTGCTACCGATGCTGATCCAGACAGTAGAAAAAGCAGCATCTCAAAGTACTCAGGTTCCCATGGTAACTGAAGGAGTTGCTGCAGCTTTGTTGATCTGCAGGATGTCTGTAATTGAGGGACAACCTGGTAAGGTCGCAAAACAGCTGGCAGAATCCAATATAAACAGGTTCTGAGGGTTAACACTTCTTGACAGTGTGCAGGAAATACTATTTCTTAATCTCTGTAAAGTTTCTACATAGAGAATCACTGGTCTTCTATAAAGCAGGGAAAGATTAATTCCCATCTCTCTCATTTATGTCAGTGAAAAATTCTTACTCTTCCACGGCTTTGCAAATTCCATCTTCCATTCACATAGGGCAATATTCCTCTTTATTCTGACAGTACCTGTTCACCCTGACCTTACATGGTAGGGTTTGACTGATGCGTTGGAAGTATTACTTGCTTGTTATTTGGGTAGTGTTTTTACAAACCTTTGGAAAGCATAGGGACTGGAATTCTGTCTCCCACTAGAGGATATTACAAGAGCTCTCTGGGTTCATACATCTGCCAGGATATAAAATCCAGGTGTGTTCTGTCAAAAGCAACACATCACTTCCCTCCTTTTCTTCACTTCGAGGAAGGTTTGCCCTATGAAAGATTAAGGTGAATCAGACTTTACATTTTACATGTGTAAGTCAGAGAAAAATATTTTTGTCAGCTGGTGGTTTTGGGCGTGTTTATAGTTCTGAATGAGAGAAATGAGAGGCTTTAGAATTGAAGGCTAGAAGTAATTTGAGCGATTTCAGGAGAGAGAATTCTACTGTGTTTTATGTGCACTGATGAGTTCTGACTTACTTTGAAACATCCTTGATGGACATCTGTTCTTTTCCTGTCAGAGTCTAAGCTGAGTGGTTTCTGGCAGCTGATTTTGGATGAGAAGAAACAAATCTTTACGTCTGAGAAGTTTTTGCAGTCTGCATCAGAGGAAGGTAAATTGGCGGTTACTGTTTAACTCTGTTTCTTAGTACTTGACAAGAACTAATGTTAGCCCTGTTCTCTCCTGGTTCTTGGAGGATACAGTTTCAGATTAAAATGAGCTGTGTACTCCTCAGAAGTACATCTAGACTAGTTGTAGTCTAAGCTTAAAAATGAATTAATTTATTTCTTGATGAACCTGAGTTATCACTCATTTATCATTCCAAATGATAAACAAATGGAAAGGCCTTGTGACAGCTGACACTCAGTACCCATTTCATTGCCACTGAAGCCGTTTTGGCAGGGCTTAGGAATTAACAGAACCGAAGCACTGAGCGTGGTGTTTATAATTTACTTTGCTCTGTCAACTTAGACCCAAGTAGGTCACACACAATGGTCAGGAAAATTGTCCTGGGATCCAGCTAACAACATTTCAATGAAATCATGGTTCAGTTCCGAGTCTTGGCAGATCTGAGCTGGATTTGTCTCTAGCTTCAATGAGATTATGTAGAGGCTCCGCTTGGGGAGCTATTTTAATGTGTCCTGCTTGCTGTTCATTTGTTTTCAGGTAAAAAAATCTGTTTCCTTATGAAGTCTCATACTGTTTTAAATATTTGTCTTTTCCCCCAGCCATGTGTACAGTGCTGCAGCTGACAGAGCGCCTGCTCTTGGATCACGCACAGCGGCTGCCTGAAAGTAAAGTTCAGTACGTAGAGTGCACTTGCTGTCCCTGATCTGTGTCTGACCTCAGAGTGCTGCTGTGAGCACTGGGTGGGTGGGCTTGGGGCTTTGCACAGAATGTTGAACCCTTGGTGCCTTTGTGTCCACTTGGTTGCAGAGCTGCCTCCCTGGCTAACCCTGTGTGTCTCTGTTTGCAGGCAGTACCACCGTGCCCTGGTGGCCGTGCTGCTGAGCCGGACCTGGCACGTCCGCAGACAGGCCCATCAAACAGTTAAGAAGCTCTTGTCCTCTCTGGGAGGGTACAAGCTGGCCTATGGGCTCTTGGAGGAGCTCAAAGTGGTTCTCAGTTCTCATAAGGTGAGTAGCCAGCAAGTCTCTGCTCAGACAGATGTTTGAGTGCTGCCAGTCACCTCCCTGGTCTGGGTTTGCTGATGTACAGGATTACATGTTAGCCTGATGTGAACAGGATTCAGCTCCAGATGATCTCCTGGAATGCCACTTTATACTGGATTACTTCATATTACAGTATCAGTGTCTGGGGTATGCCTAGTCTTCCCTAAATACGTAGAAAAGACATATTCAAACTGTTTTGGGGAGGAAGCTGTAGTTTTCCATGTATTTTTGTTATCTTAATGCAAACTTAATCTCTGCTGAAAGTGCTTCATTTCTTTCTTTATATCTTGGTTCTTTGGCCCTGGCCCTGACTGCAGAAGTTGGGCATACTTCCCAGCCAGCTGGCTCGACCTTTTCCAAAGTCTTTGCCAGAAGTGATCATTTTAGATTTATTTTCTCCCACCTTTCCAAATCCAGTATAGTCCTCCCTTCTTAATCTTTTTGTCACTGTCATCCCTGTGCTTTGGTTTTGTTGTTGTCCTGTCTCCCCTTCTTTCCTTTGAAAACTTAAGGTTTTTGGTACTGACAGGGAGATGACTGTTGGCATTCAGTCTGGTTTTACTGTGGGGAAGTGTGCTCAGGTCTCAGGAAGGTTTGGTGTTGTCCATTCAGATTCTGCCTCACGAGGTCCTGGTGACAGAGGTGGGAGAGCTGTCGGAGCTGGGAAGGACATACATTCCCCCTCGTGTGCTGCATGAGGCCCTTTGTGTCATCTCCAGTGTGGCAGGGCTTGATGTGGACTCCTTTGAGCCAGAGAAGCTGGCCCTGGAGATGCTGCTGGTGAGCCATCATCCATCTGTAGGTAAGTGCAGGGATAAGATTCTCATGGCCAGTGTATGAGTTTTTATAGTACCTTTTTGTTTTGTTGTGACAGCAACCTGCTTCATGTTTATTATGCTCATTTGTTCTTGCTAGTGGCAGTGCAGCCAGGACTTTGGCCAGCCCTCCTCATCAAGATGAAGATAGATCCTAAAGACTTCGTCACCAAGCACCTGAATGACATCTTACCCAGGATCACCACCTACACTCCAGAGAACCAGGTGATAAACTGCTTTCCTTGGGTTGGTTTTGGGAGATACCTTGGAGGAGTTCAGTACTAACTGGTCTATAAGGAAGGAGAGCTGTCTAAAAGGTGGGGAAGAGGGAGATTAAACGAGCATGTCTCTGGTGAAAAGGAGCTGGGACTTAAGAGGGAAAGAATGTACCAGCAACTGAGTAAAATTTTAAATAAGATTCAAATACCCAATGAACAATGAATTGGGGGTTAGAATGTAATGGGGGCTGCCTCAGCAGGGCGGACTTCTTGGAGACAATTTTAAGGAATACTGATTATGTTTTTTCCTTCATTTTCCTGACAGTCATCTATGAATGCAGTGGGATCTCTCTCTTTACTTTCACCTGGTAGAGTGCTCCCACAACTCATCAGCACTATCTCAGCATCAATGGAGAATCCAGCTCTGTGCCAGGTCACTCGAGAGGAATTTGCCATCATGAGGACACCCGAGGGAGAACTGTATGACAAATCTATAATACAGAGGTAAGTCTTCATAATTTCTTTGTGCACCTGAGGATTGATCACTCCCGGTATTCTTGCCAGTGGGCGACTGGGTGTGTCAGATGCTCTTTCTGCACAGAAGTTTCTGGATTTTTATGCCTGGTCCTTAGTCCAGAGCGGTGCTGATTCCTTCTCTACCTTTCCTTCTCAGTGCTCAACAGGATAGTATGAAAAAGGCTAACATGAAGAGGGAGAACAAAGCTTATTCCTTCAAGGAACAAATCATTGAGCTGGAGCTGAAGGAGGTGAGTTGATGGAAAAAGGAATGCCAGGCTGGTCAGAATCTTCACTGCAATTCGTGTGTTGTTTTATGGCTTCTGGCATATGTGCTGGTGGGAAAGATTCTCTGAACTACTTTGAATACTGCTATCTGTCCGTATCCCATTTTTTAAATAAAGATTGACTTCTCTTTGCTCTGGGGAGGGTGACATATCATCCACTGTAAATGGACTGGACAGCACTTTTTAATGATATCAAATAATTAGTGACCAATGCAGAGAAACTTATGCTGCTAAAGGGACACTAAAGTGTTGTTAACCTGCTGATTTCCATTTTGTGTCTTCACTCGAGAGGGGTATACTTGGAAGGATATTTTGATACTGTTTTAGAAATAAATTGCAAAAAACCCCAACGTTTCCAACTTGCTTCTATGTCTCATTGAAGGGATGGTGTTTGTAGCTCCCAGATAATGTCCATGGCTCTTTATTGCAGGAGATAAAGAAGAAGAAGGGAATAAAGGATGAGGTGCAGCTGACGAGCAAGCAGAAGGAGCTGATGCACGCACAGCTGGAAAGGGAGGCTCAGATAAGGAAAAGGCTGAAGGAGGTAAGTTTTGGTTGTATTTTTGGCCACTTCTCTGGCCACCATGACCCAAATCACTTTGATAGAAGGAAAATGGCGTAGCAATCACCTATTTGTTTCTGTTATTAGAAATGAGATTTAACAACCCGATTTTTTCCCAGTGGAGGTTTTTTTTATGGTAATCTCTTGAATTGTTTCTCTTACAGCTCGATAATGAGCTGGAAACAGCTCTAGGACTCCTGGACACTGTAATAAAGAAAAAGCCTCCTGGTCTTACTCAGTACATCCCTGGTCTCATCAGTTCCTTCTTGCCTCTTTTTCGATCTCCTTTGGCTGCTCCAAGGATTAAGAAGCCTTTTCTTTCCTTAGCTTCCTGTGTCATGCCTGCTCGACTGAAAACCTTTGGTGAGTATTTGCAGTTGCTGTTTTAAGGGCAGGGTGTGTCATTTTGATGGTGGTGAAAATTCTTGCTCTTAGAAACTGTGGATCATGACCATGTACCACAGAAGGCCAAGAGGAAAAACCACCTGGAACAGTGCTTAGGGAGATGACTGTGATTTCCCAGAGATCCTACTGCTGGATAGGACTGGGACCAATCCAGCAGTAGGTCCCAGTGACTTGTCTGGTCAATGACCAGCTCTGAGGAGCAGCTGGTCACTGTGGGAACATCTTCCCTGTGCAGAGTTTGGCGGGTGTGAATGTAACTCCCATGTTGTGAAGAAATCTGTCCCCTCCCAGCCCAGGGCTGAGCTTCCTGCTCTGAGCCTCTTTGCAGCCTGGGCTCTTGCCCAGAGCTGTTACACTTCTTGGGTCTGTCTTCCTGGGGATTTTTCTCTCCAGAAGTCTTTGGGTTTAGCCCTCTCATGGATTCTTTATTCTTCCATTCCAGGTACTTTAGTAAGCCACGTGACCTTGCGCCTGATGAAACCAGAGTGTGAGTTGGATGAATCCTGGTGTCAGGAAGAGCTGCCTGTTGCTCTGAACAGGGTGGTCAGTTTGCTGCATGCCCACACCATTCCCAGCCGAAGCAGCAAGGGAGAGCCGGGTATGAAGTATGGTAGAGCCTGCTGACACTGCTCCCACTTCCAATAACTATGGACTGGTTTAGTTTTCACAGTTTGTGTTATATTCTGGAAGCGAAACTTGACTTTTTCTTTTTTAATTGGATAACTCTTCATAGCTAATGAAAAACTTCAAGGGGTTTTTTTGCTGGTAGTAGTAGAAATGATGTTACAACTATAGTTAAGTGTAGAAATTAAATAACAGTATTTTTTCTTAAAATGGTTCATACAGAAACAGTAGCACTGAGATTAAGGCTCATTTTTGCCAAGGACAGCTCCTACCTTTCAACACCACTTACCATAAGGGATTCGGTGAGACTAAGTGGAAAGACAAAATAATTGCTTGTTATCTGTGATTACAGCGGTGAAGTGCCCATGGCCTTTTCTTGTTTGCTGTGTAGTGCTGCAGTTCATGAATATTTTATTCTGGCACGATTGTAGAAAGAGCAGTTCTTGCCACTCTGTTACATGAAGGCAAGCACCAGTATTATTACAGTGCAAGGATATGATTTGAATCAAAGTAAACCTTTTTCCTTGATTTTTTAAAATCTTATTTCACGGAGTCAGTTTTAATTTAGGTCACTTCCAGAATCTTCTTCACAGTGGGGTGCACAAGTACTTGTGCCACTCCGCTGAAGATAACAGTACAGAAGAGGAGGGTTGGTGTGTGTCCTTTGAGGGCTGGGATGGCTTTGGCTGTCTCAGGGTGTACTCTAGGAACAGCGGTGGTTCACTTCACCCAGGCTTTGGAGCTGTTCATCATGTAACCCAATCAAAAGCTGCTGTGGTAGTATATCAAAAACCCAATCAAAAGCTGCTGTGGTGTATATTTTTAAGGGAAATGTGGGATTATGTTTGGTCCCTTAGCCCCATAGTTCAGTTCTTTTGCTGTTCATCTGCCAGTCAGATGTGCAGTGGTGTGACTGTGGCACGTGTCACTGTCACAGCTGACCAGTGGCAGTTGACTATGTTGAGCACCACTTCAGTGCTGAACATCTCAGTGATAATTTGGTGTCTCCACTGTGCAATTTATTGCCATAATAAGTGCAAGTTCATTAACACTTGAATCCTTTTTTCAGGCTTATTTCCAGAAAGTAGTGGAAGTATTTTCAGTCCTCCAAGATTTCCTATATTGCTTAATTAAATTAATATCTAATTATTTTTTTCCTCTTTTGCAAGAGAAGGACATTAGTTTCCATAGCACTTTGTTGGACAAGTCATATTACATTCCCAAAGGATTTTTCCTCATTTTCAAGGTTCTTTGGAATGTAGTTGTGCGATATGATTTAGTAGAGATTAATTTCTTAGGTTACTATGAGACCTAAGAGAGGCCATACCTCCTTGTAATGTGGATGATAGAATTTATCATTCATTGCTGAAATGCCAAGATACATCTTACAATCTTTCTCATATTGGTCAATACCAGCTACTGTGTAAATAGAACATTTATCTTCTCAAATAAAGCTTTCTTCCTCCTGCTGGGTATAGAGGGACTATGGTTTGAGGCTAAAAATATCTGGCCAATAATTAAAAAAGAAAAGAAGTGTAAAAGCAAACAGATACTGAGCAAACAGAGAGAAAAATCACACATCAGAAATAGAGGGTTTTACTGAAGTTGTTCATGTTAAATAGGAGCTCAGAATGTGTTTGGGATTTAATATTTCTCCCTTGAACTACTTTTGCAGTATTTTTGCCCTACATAAGCTGACTAATACTGCAGTATTGTATCTGCAGTGCTCTTCTTCTGCATTTAGAAATTTAAACTTAGGCATTCTCTGTCAGCACAGATAGGATCTAGAAAGGAAGTGTTTTCCCTAGACATCTGATACTTGAATATTAACTGGCCTAACTGAAGGACTGGAAGGAGCATTTGTTATATGCTATAGCCAAGGCCCTGTAAAAGGGAAGGAGAAAAATATATTAACAATGGGAATCCAAAAGCTTTAATTCTTCAAGGAGGGGAGAGGAGTTGAAGCTTGCACCAGAATTGAAAGGACTTAATTCTCAAGGATCCAGCTGAAGACTGGAATGACAGGTTAGCTAGGTTGGTAGGAAGTGTTTAAAGGAAATGTAGCTGGCAAACAGGGCCTTGCTTTGGGACAAATGAACTTTATTATAAGTGACTGTCTAATCCATTGTGAATTGTTTCAATTCCATTTACAGTATGTATTTCTGTACTCTTGAGGCATTGGTAGTAATTTGAAATCCTAAAGTGACTTTTAATTGAAGCCAGGTAGAATCGTAGAATCATTTAGATTGGCAAAGACCTTTCAGATCATCAAGTCCTACCCTTAATTTAACACTGAAATGCCAAAAGTCACTGTTGGAGCTACACTGTTGCTGCTGTGAAGTGGCAAATACTTAGGTTTGCTCAGGCTGAAGCTTGGCCATATCTATTATGAGCTACTCAAGTGTACATTTTATACCAGTCAGTATTACAAACCAAGTCATGGGAGGATCAGCTGTGTTCACAGGATGGTTTTTCCTTTTCACAGGTGCTGCCCCATTATCAGCTCCAGCATTTTCCTTAGTCTTTCCTCTCCTGAAGATGGTTATGATTCAGACACCCCAAAACAGTGAAGACAAGGAGGAGTTCCTGGTCAAGATTCTGCAGATCCTTATGGTCCATGCTCAGCTGAGATCATCAGGAAATGGCCAGTCTTTGCTGGTGGATGAGGTGAGAGCTGTGAGGTCAGATGACCTCCTTCAGATGAGCCATGAGATAAAACAGCTGATATGTAAACTGGACAAGGCAGTTAATGAATTCTCCAAGTTAGAGTTAACAGTATAGGATTGTTTTCTATCATGGGTTTTGGTACCTGTCCAGCCCTGGGTTTTGACTGGGATTTTATAGGGAGAATCATACACAGGCAAGGCACTTTGGAATCACAAGATAAAAGACATTTCTCTCCACCTTTTTTCCCCTCAACCTTTCAGAATGGTCCAGAGTTGCTGCCCCGCAGGGACATGCTGGTTCTGCTGACCCAGGTGACAGGAACAGGTTCTCCACGGTTACAGGTGAGTGCTCAGCTTCAGAACCACAGTCAGGATTCTCCCTAAGTTTCATCACCATCTAAGTGAGGGAAATGTACCAACTGGTTTAAGTCTCTGATGCTGGTGGTTGATACGTTCCCAATCTTCTTTTGTGTTTATGGTATTCTTGGAATAAAATGTCTGCATCTTTTTATCTGTGGGTTTTATTGCACCAAATACATTCTTCAATCTTCCAGAGGTGACATTTTTTCTTTCTCTAAGGCCTTGCTCTGCCAGATGAGTTCTCTGAGTGTTTGTTCTAAGGGATGAGGTGGCAGAAAGGTTAATAATAAAAAGCAAAGAGTTGGACTGAACTTGTCACTTCTTGGTTTTGTCACTGTTCTTTGGGAATTTCTTCTGCTGTGATAGCACTCAGTGCTTGCTTTGAGAGCAGTTCAAGGTGTAGTGGAATCTCTGACACTTACTCGTGATGTTGTAGGTGCTGGCCTCGGAGGCGCTGACCGCGCTGTGCGCGAGCAGCAGTGGTGAGGACGGCTGTGCCTACGCCGAGCAGGAGGAGATCGATGTGCTCCTGCAGGCCCTGCAGTCTCCCTGCATGAACGTTCGAGATGCAGCTCTCAGGGTAGGTAGGAATCATTCGGGGTCACTAAATTCCTTAAGTTTTTGGGAGTAAAATCTTCTCTAACACTAATACAGAGAGGCTTCAGCTGTGATGCCAGGCTTTGGGCAGTGTGTCAGAGGCAGTCTGAACAATAATGCTCCAAGTCATGCTCTTTGTGCTGGATTTATCTGCAAAAAGGAGTACTCTGGGTTTATCCACACCTTTGTTTCCTTAAAAGAGGTATAATTAGGACTACTTAACACCTTCTGTTTACAATTGGATAGAGCTTAGTCTTAAAGAGAGAAGCTGTCAAAAAATTCCTGTCTGTACTAGGCCTTGTTATTGGAAAGCTTCAGACTTAGTCACTTCTGAGAACATAGAAAAACCTCCAGGGTGCTTGGTGTTCTTTGCCATGAAACAAGTTCCAGTTTAGCTCACCTGAGCTGTCTTGTCTGTACTTAGAATAGACTGTAGTCACCAGAGCCTCTCTGCAACCTGCCTGTGGAGCACTATTCTTGAGTTTCACCATCTCACCTACTAGCAATAGGAAGTCTTTGACCACCATGGGCAGTATAAGGCACAAGCAAACATGAATTTTGACACTTCCAACCACAGAGAGAGAGGTTGACTTGCCAAAAGCTTTAAATGTTTTAATACGTCTGTTTCTAAAAATCAGATCCTTGCACTGATTTTCCTGTTACCTAATTCAGGGACTGATGGAGCTACAAATGGTTCTACCAACCCCAGACAGTGATGAGAAGAATGGACTGAACCTGTTGCGTCGCCTGTGGGTAGTGAAGTTTGACGTTGAAGATGAGATTCAGAAGCTGGCAGAGAGGTAAAGGTTCTTGTTTGTTGATTTGATTTTAGGGAGACCTCTTCTCTGCCCATGGCATGGAGCTGCACTCAGGGGCTTTCCCCTTACAGCTGGAGGGCAGCTGTAGGTCATTCCAATAGTACATGTAGCAGTGGCTTCTTTGCTGAAGGGTGACCCATCACCTCTGTGTGTGTGCTGCAGGCTGTGGGAGTCCATGGGTCTGGAGCTGCAGCCTGACCTCTGTTCCCTGCTGATCAAAGATGTCATCTACCATGAAGAGGCAGTGCGACAAGCAGGGGCTGAAGCTCTTTCCAGAGCTGTAGCTCAGTACCGAAAGCAAGCAGCAGAGGTCATGAGCAAGCTCACAGAGATTTACCAGGAGAAGCTCTATGTAAGTACTCTTGCCCTGTGAGGTTGACAGGCCTGAGTTGCTGCTTTATTTTCTGTTAGTCACTTTTCCTTTTGTCTGTCCTGAAGATGTGCACTGAATCCACTGTAGCCGTGTTTGAGTTTAGCACAGACTTCAGTGTCTTGAACTTCATATTATCAGCCACTAATGGCACCATTGTACAGGTGAGAGGGGTGCCTTAGATGATACAGAAAGGCTGTGGTAGAACAGTGTCGGTTTAAGTAATTTTGACCCTAAACTTGCTTTCTACTTTTTTTTTTCTACCTTGCTCTTCTGCTAGTGGTATCATAACTCTGTGCAGTATTATCAAATGGCATTTCAGGTATGGTTGACAGATTCTCTGTGTGCCTATCCTTGAAAAGGCATTTTAGTGAAATAATTTCTCCTTCCAGAGGCCACCTCCAGTTTTGGATGCTTTGGGACGAGTGATATCTGAATCACCACCTGACCAGTGGGAAGCAAGGTACAGTCATATTCAGATTGATCTCATCACTTCCTGTGCATCCAAATGAAATGTTTTTGATTTTTATTTAGAAGAACAAATTACATGCAATTGTATTGACTTGCTATTTTCATGTGTCCTTCTGGTAGATAATATTTGTGCCCCTCAAGCAAACTGGGGGCAGGCAGAACTCCATCAAAATATTGGATGCTGTCATCTCTATGTCCTGATAAAAACAATCTTTCCCTCTCAGACTATCTGATTCTTGTCTTAGCTTACTGTGTTCCTACCTTTATATAGGCCATTATTTGTTTCAAGAGCAGCAGTGCAAGCCTTAGTGAACTGGCCAAATTCCAGTTTGGATAATTACTTTTTGTTTACTTGTATGTTCTGTACAGGTTTAATTGGAGATCATCTTGTTTGCTACTTGTCTTGAGATAATCTCTCCTTTAATGCCGGTGTACATTTACTTGTTGTAAAGCTGCTGCATTTCAGCAGTAGTTGAAGTGATCCTGATGTCTAAGTTGGCTCAAGTATCCGTAATGCTTAATTGAGATAAAAGCTATTATATGGCTGAGGGATCGTTGTCCTTGTGGGAGACTGCAGCATGGGGTTATGTAATGAAATGCACAGAGGTTGGACAGTGAGGCATTTTGTTTCCAAAATGGTTCTCACTCTCAGTTTCTGTAATTGCTGCTGATAGCAAATGTGACTGTGAGCTCTCAGTTCTGTGAGAAGTCAATAAGCTCACAGGCTCACCTTCTTCACAGGTGTGGCATAGCACTGGCCCTTAACAAGCTCTCAGAGCATCTGGACAGTTCTCAGGTGAAGCCCCTCTTCCAGTTTTTTGTGCCGGATGCTCTGAATGATCGCAGTCCTGAGGTCAGGAAGTGCATGTTGGATGCAGCTCTTTCAACACTTAACACTCATGGCAAAGTAAGTCTGAACATTTCTCTTTCTAGCAGTGGAAAAAAGATGTAATGAATATGTAGATACTGTGTTGGAGCCCATAGGTTTTTTTTTTTTTTTTAATTTTTATATATTTCTTAAAGGTTGGTGTTGCTTGTAACAGCTGAAAACTTTCAATCAGGAATTTTTGTGTTCACAGTTGTTCTTTTAGTGTCTAGTGTTGACTAAGTGTGGTTCGTCCCTGTCCTTGCTAGAAAAAGTAATATCCGTGAATCAACTGGAGTTAAAATGGTGTAAAACTAGAATAATAAAAGTAAAATCAGACCATAGATCTTTTAATCCTGCAAAGATGAGAATTCCTTTTCAGGCTTCATGCAAAGCAAAACATGAAACCTTGCTGATTGTTGGCTTAATTAAACTGAAAACATCGAGGGAACTGAGGACCATCCTTCTCCCTGCCAGCCCTTCCCCAGCAGTGACAGATGGCGAAGTTGTTCAGGGTGTGAATTGCTCAGCTTCTGATTTCCTCATACGTGACAGTCACCTCTGGACAGATATCTGTATTCCTTAGTTTAGCCCAAGACAATTGGGGCATTTTCATATTATTCATTCTTTCCTTCTGTTTCTTAGAAAAACAGTGTGAAGTTTGATGTTTCTGCTCTCCCTTTGCAAATGGTGCAAGCAGAGGAGTGGACACAGATGTTCAAGTCTGGGCGCTTGCATTGCTTCTGGCAGAACATCATGCTGGCAGGCTTGGGGATTTTAATTTTGAAGAGCTAATTTCTCTCTAGCAGGAAATATTTGTTGCCTGTTGGGATGGTACAAAGTTTTATGTGATGTGACACATGAAATGAACTGTAAATACAGTGTGATTGTTCAGTTGTTGGCTCAGAGAAGAACAAACAAGTCCACTGAGCATAGCAAATCTCATTCTGAGTGGACTCTAGTGGCAAGTTCTGTGGTTTTGTTTTTCAGGACAATGTTAACTCTCTCTTGCCAGTGTTTGAAGAATTCCTGAAAAATGCTCCTAATGATGCCAGTTATGATGCTGTCAGGCAAAGTGTGGTCATTTTGATGGGGTCACTGGCAAAACATCTGGACAAGAGTGACCCTAAAGTGAAACCAATTGTTGGCAAACTGATAGCAGCCTTGTCCACCCCATCTCAGCAGGTAGGTGCCTTTGGGAGGAGTTGTCAGGTTCCACACAGAGGCAGGTTAACACCAGGATACTGTTAGGGATGGCAGAGACATGAAAAACAGTGACAGAAGGGTTTAATTTGGGGTGCATTCTAGGGGGAATTTGTCTTAGTAATGACTATTTTGTGATCTGGTGGCTGGTGGATTGTTTTACAGGTTCAAGAGTCAGTGGCAAGCTGTTTACCACCTCTGGTGCCTGCAATTAAGGAGGATGCAGGAGGAATGATCCAGAAGCTGATGCAGCTGCTGTTGGAGTCTGATAAGTACGCTGAGCGCAAAGGTGCAGCTTATGGGCTGGCAGGCCTGGTGAAAGGCCTGGGCATCCTCTCTCTCAAGCAGCAGGAGATGATGACCACACTGACCGATGCTATCCAGGACAAGAAGAACTTCCGCCGGCGGGAGGGTAAGGGACAGGAGCTTTTCCCTCCAGATACTTAGCATTTCTCTTGCACCTACTACCATTGTTGTCAGGTGAAGTTCCTGCACCCCTGTGTTTGGTTTAGCTACATTTATTTTACTAAAGTTTGGCAGGAAAGAAATGGGAAGTGTTTCTTGTGAAGCCATTGGTTGCATATAGTGTCCCAAAATCACTCAATTCACATTGTGGTGGAAGAAGGATTTCTAGTCCTAGACCATATGGATGTACCCCTCTCTCCTGTTTCCAAAGGCAGATGTTGCTGGGGAGGAGCTCCTTTTCTGAGGTCACAAATCCCCACTACAGCACAAGCCACAAGGGCAAAAAAGCAAGAGACTTTCAGCTGTGAGATTTGAGTGCTTTTGGACCAATTCTACAGATATTTGGCAAATTGTATCTTTTTTTCCCATTGTCCCTAAATGAAGTTGTCTTTTCCTCTGAATGTCCTTTTTGGGTTTGTAGGGGCTCTGTTTGCCTTTGAGATGCTCTGCAGCATGCTCGGGAAGCTCTTTGAGCCCTATGTGGTTCATGTGCTGCCTCACCTGCTGCTTTGTTTTGGAGATGGGAACCAGTATGTGCGAGAGGTAAGGTGCCTTAAATTTCTGCTATCACAGTGTGTTAAAAAGCCCAGATGGAATGGATATGGATGTGAATCCTGTTTGTAACGAGGCAAATTGAGAAGGTGACCTATCCCTTGAGATACCACTAATAACAATTTCATCTTCTTAGTAATTGAAAGCATCTGATTTCATTGGCCATTAATTGGGAGCTACTTAGCCAGCTGCAGCATTGTACTGAGACACTATTTAAATGAAGGCTTTGTTCCCAGAGAGTTTCAGAGGAAGGAAAACAGTATTGTGTCACAGTTTGAAAGTGTTTTCTTCTCCTTGGAGGCTGCAGATGACTGTGCCAAAGCTGTAATGAGCAATCTGAGTACTCATGGAGTGAAGCTGGTCTTGCCATCACTTCTTGCAGCACTAGAAGAGGAATCATGGAGAACTAAAGCTGGTATGGACCAATATGTGCCTGACGTGATTGAGAGTAACCCACAGTTCCCTTTGCTGTCATCCCCCTTGTGTATTCCTTCATCCCTACAGATGGCTATGATGGTTTATTTTCTTGTAAGAGACTGTGGATCTTTTACAGCTTTTTACAGCTGAGTTCCCTGATACATTTGAGTAACCTTTTTCCCCCGGCATATTCAAGGGACAGTTTGTATCCCATCTCTGTCGTAGCACTTCAGAACATGGAATTCTCTTAACACATTCCTTTTCCCTCGTACAAAAGAAAAGTATTATTTGGTGTCTTGAGGTGCCATAGAGTGACTTAATGCGTTTCAGCCCTTCTTTGTGTTCTCTGACTGGTAGATTTGAGTTTGAAGTAAATGTGATCATCATCTCATGTCAGCTCTTAATACTGTGTTTTGTCTTTTCTTTTGTCTTTTTTTTTCTTGGTGAACTTTGTTCACAGGGTCAGTGGAACTGCTGGGGGCTATGGCATACTGTGCTCCCAAACAACTCTCTTCCTGTTTACCCAACATCGTGCCCAAACTCACTGAAGTGCTGACAGATTCCCATGTGAAGGTGCAGAATGCAGGGCAGCAGGCTCTCAGGCAGATTGGGTCTGTCATCAGGAATCCAGAGATCCTGGGTAAGACCTGTCTGTGCATCTCTAATGTCCTGATGTGACTGTGGTTTATAATAGCAAGGTTTAGGTTCACAGTATTTAGGATTAAATGCAAATTTGTGTAGAAATGAAACTAATCCTACAGAAGCATAACATGAAAGCTTAACAGCAGCTGTCTGCTTCCAGGCTTTTTAAATGTTCCTGTCCATTTTTTTCAGCTGATATTAATAGAGTTTCCCCGTCCTTATGCTGCTTGTTGCTTTAGAAGGACCTCAGACATCTCATGAGAGCACACCAGCTCATCCTGACACATGTTTTTGGTTTATATACAAATAAAGTCTTTTCTCTCCTTTTTAAAAATATTCAGCAATTGCTCCGGTTCTGTTGGATGCTCTCACTGACCCCTCCAGGAAGACTCAGAAGTGTTTGCAGACTCTACTGGATACCAAATTTGTCCATTTCATTGATGCTCCATCCTTAGCATTGATCATGCCAATTGTTCAGAGAGCTTTTCAGGATCGTTCCACAGACACCAGGAAAATGGCTGCCCAGATCATTGGGAACATGTACTCCCTGACCGACCAGAAGGTACAGTGCTAAAAATGCTCTCTAACTGTATCCTAATAGATTACAAGCACTAGAGAGAATTTATTTGGCTTGGAGATTTTGCTGTTAAGGTAGAAAATATTAGCATCCATGCAGCTTCTTAATTAAATGTATATAAATGAACAGATGACTATAAAGATAGTGACAGTTCTCAGCTCCTTAAGACTGTCGGCTTTGTGCTTTGGTCATCTAGTTATTACCAGTTCATCCCTGCAAAAAGGTCTTGTAATTTTTACCATATTAAAAAATCCCTTAACAAACAAACAAGTGAAACACAGATCAGCTGCTAACAAATGGATCTAGGGTTTGTTTGAAAAGTATTTGTAGGACCTGACTGTAGGCTAAAGATCTGTGTTTAATTTTTATGCTGATAATCTCTACATTTAAACCTTGTGTAAATGTTAAGAGTGTTGGATTTTCCTTAGATACAAACTGCTGGGTTGTGAGTGAGCATTAAAAAGGTTTTGAGTGATCTGCACGGAACTGGTGTTTCTTGGACTTCCAGAATAATTCACTATGCTTATCTGCAGTATTGTGAGAGCAACTAATTAAACTCTCAGGATGTTAGAGATGTTTGCAGATAATAAGGGGTGGATGTCCTTTATATGAAGGTGACTATGTTTTCTCTCATTTTGAGTCTGGTTCTGACTTTTCGGGCTCTTTGTTTTAGGATCTGGCTCCATACCTACCCAGTGTGACCCCTGGACTGAAGGCCTCTCTGTTGGATCCTGTACCTGAAGTAAGTCTTTTGTATAAACACAGTTTGTCTTTCAGTGCGTTACGTTAAACATTGTCCCAATCAGTCTCACACATCTGTTGTAGCACCTTTGACTGGACATTTTGCAGATCTCTGTTTCTCTTGTCTGTTAGGTGCGCACAGTGTCTGCGAAAGCCCTGGGGGCCATGGTGAAAGGTATGGGAGAGTCCTGCTTTGAGGATTTGTTGCCATGGCTGATGGAGACACTGACATATGAGCAGAGCTCAGTGGATCGCTCTGGTGCTGCTCAAGGTGGGGACAGCTGTGTGTGAGCACTGAGCTCAGGTTTTCTCATATTAAATCAGATTAGCTGCTTGTTTCTTGTGTGTATCATCTCTGTTCCCTGCTTTTTTCCTCCAGGTCTGGCTGAAGTTATGGCTGGTTTGGGGGTAGAAAAGCTGGAGAAACTTATGCCAGAGATTGTAGCAACTGCCAGTAAAGTGGATATTGCTCCACATGTACGAGATGGTTATATCATGATGTTCAACTATCTGCCAATTACCTTTGGAGACAAGTTCACTCCCTATGTTGGTCCCATCATTCCTTGCATCCTTAAGGTATGTAGCAAAACTGAAGAATTTTATTTCTTAGAGAATAAAAAGAAGCCTCCAGAGTATTTTAAGTATCATTTTCAGTAATTGTGGGATGTGCAAAGACTTGTCCAGCATGGCTGGACTATTAGAAAAAAAGGGAATTTGAATTATAAATTATTTCTTCTAAGTTATTGGCTTGCTGTCTTTTATTTGTGGTCACTAGTCATTTCTTGAAGTCATCTTTGTGCATTCACAACTCTGTAGTTCATTTGCTTTTCATGGTGGAGAGAGAAAGCATTGGTTTGTTTTCCTCCTGTTGCTTTTGTGTATTGTGCTGAACGGCCCAGTTTTCAGAGCCCCTTTTGTGCCTCTGTGCAGGCCCTGGCAGACGAGAACGAGTTTGTGCGGGACACGGCGCTGCGCGCGGGGCAACGAATCATCAGCATGTATGCTGAGACAGCCATCGCTCTGCTCTTGCCACAGCTCGAGGATGGGCTCTTTGATGACTTGTGGAGGATAAGGTAGGCAAAACCAGCTTAGCTACAAACGTTTCCCTTCCATGCTTGAAAAACTGGTGTGATTTAGACTCAGTGTTGCTCCTCAAAAAAATGCAGAGACCTCCTGTGAAGCAAAAACAAGTGTTGCTTTTTGCTTGTTGATTTGAGGATGATGCCTTATAGCACTTGAGTCTGCAAAGCCCTGCCAGGCTGGATCAGGTTTCCTACTACATGCAGAGCATTCATGCTGGATTATTAATTCTGGCAGTGACTCTGAAATGCACTTCCAAGGCAGTTGATGTGGCAATATTTAGCCCTTGTGTATTGTTTTTTATTTCTCCAAATGCTGAGCAAGTTATTGTTCTCCTGTGTATGAAAATGTGCAGTGGAGCACTCACAGCTGATAGCAGTTGCTCAAAAATTAGCTGTACTAAATGATTTGTGCCAGCTGAGTGCTGCTAAGTATTCTTAGCCCAGGTGAACATCGTTTGGGTTAGACAGATGCAGGCATTATCTTTGTTCCTTTTTAGAGTCAAGGTTATTCTCGGATTCATTGCTTTGATTTGAAAATTCTCTCAGCCCTTCCAGTTTGGAATTCACTCCTTCCCTTTCTGTTTAGCATGCTCCTTTCAGCCACATGGGCAGTTGATGTTACACATCAGCCCATGCAGCATTTCAGTGCAGACCTAGCTGTGCCTCACATTTGGCTCCGGTCTGTAGCTGATGTCCTGTCAGAATTGGACAGGTATCTCCTGAGTGCCCTGTTAATAACACTTGACTTGCTCCTGTTGCCAGATTTAGCTCAGTTCAGCTCCTTGGAGATCTTCTATTCCATATCTCAGGAGTCACTGGAAAAATGACCACAGAAACTGCCTCAGAGGATGACAACTTTGGAACAGCCCAATCAAACAAGGTAAAGCTGTTCTTACTTGTTGTGCCTTTTTTTTTAAATTCTCCTATTATAAATCAGCGTGGACAGCCTGCTGGAAAGACATTTGGAATAATCATGTATTCTATTCTTTTTATAGATTTCAGGAGCAGATAATACAATTTTGTGCTATTTCTTTCCAGGCTATCATTAATGCTCTGGGAGTGGAGAGGAGGAACAGGGTGCTGGCGGGGCTGTACATGGGCCGCTCGGACACGCAGCTGGTGGTGCGCCAGGCCTCCTTACACGTCTGGAAAATCGTTGTCTCAAACACTCCTCGCACGCTGCGGGAAATCCTGCCAACACTCTTTGGGCTTCTGCTGAAATTCCTGGCCAGTACTTGTGCAGATAAGCGAACGGTGAGGAATTAAGTTATGCCTTCCTGATCCTGTGGGTGACTGTAGAAAATAACTCCTGAGGAACACAGGATAATTATTCTCTATAAGTTACGCCAAAGCTGTCATCAGTTTAACTGTTCTGAGCATGAGCATGTCTGAATTCTCTGTTTGCTGAAGGCAACTGTGATTGTGATGACAGTAAAACTATTTTTCAATGGTTATTTGTAATACTGTTTCCATTCCTACTGCTCTGTCTGCACTATGGCTTATGGTCAAGAGTGAACATTTCCTCATAGTTCACCTTCTAAAGTTTTATCAAAATGGAAAATAGTTTATTAGTACATTTTTTGGGACAGGTTGCAGCTCGGACATTAGGAGATCTTGTCCGAAAGTTAGGAGAGAAGATCCTTCCTGAAATTATTCCTATCCTGGAAGATGGACTGAGATCAGACAAGAGTGATGAGAGGCAAGGAGTCTGCATTGGTTTGAGCGAGATCATGAAATCAACCAGCAGAGATGCGGTGAGTTACATGTGCCAGGTGAAATTCCTGTTTTCCCAGGTATTGATGTTATGGTGCAGGTATTGCACTGGAGACAGAAAAATATGTTCTGTGGACTGAAGTCAGAGCTTGTAACTAACACTGAGTTGCTGCTCAGTCAAATTGTATGAATTTGTATCAGTCAGAGCACCACAGCTATTTGTGCTGATTTATCCTGCTTTTCTTCTAATATTATTTCAAGCAAACTGCAGTTTAGTTTCAGTTGTGCAAATTCTGCATTCTTAGCTACTTTACTGAGATACCCATGTCTGTTGTGCTTTAGATGTTCTGCAATTTTACCTCTTCATCTTCAGGTACTGCTTTTCTCTGAGTCCCTGGTTCCTACAGTGAGAAAAGCACTGTGTGACCCTCTGGAAGAAGTTCGAGAGGCTGCAGCCAAAACATTTGAACAGCTGCACTCAACAATTGGCCATCAGGCTCTTGAAGACATCCTGCCCTTCTTGCTGAAGCAGCTGGTGAGCATTGCTCAGCATTAGTCAACAACCTGATTAATGATGCTGTGGGACAAGTTTTGAATAATTAACTTAAAGGAGAAGGAGGATTGTAGTGCCACACCTTCCAGGGAATGGCAGCAATATTTTGTCTCCTCCTGGAGTCGTCCTAGCCAGTGGTAGGGAAGATCTTGTGCCTAAAGCCTAGGCCTAAGGATTGCTACATCTGGCTCTGCTATGGAATTGCCATTGTCACCTGCCTAAGTTGCTTGGCCATAATGCCTGAAATGGAAAATCTTTCTGATGTGACAAGAGCTTGGTTTGGCTTTTGCTAGGTACTATGAGAATACGAGAACATTTTTGAATAGAAGGACTTAGTTTTGTTTTTATGGTCACATGGAAAACTGTCCCTTGAAACAGGGCTTAGCTTGGTGTGTCACACATCATTTCTCAGTTTGTCTTTTTCTCTTTCCCTGTAGGATAATGAAGAGACAGCTGACTTTGCTGTGGATGGTCTTAAACAAGTTATGTCTGTCAAGAGCCGTGTGGTGCTGCCTTACTTGGTGCCAAAGGTACAATGGGAAACAAATTTTAAACTTCACATCTGTGCTGTTTCCTGTGCTTGCTGCCAGTTGTCTTTGGACCAGTATGGCAAAAAGGAGAGCATAGTTTGAAATTTTCTTCTGATTTTGTGCTCAAAACATTGTCATTTGGGTTGTGATGCATAAATATTTCATGTTGTAGAGAAAATGAGACTCCTTCTGAAAAAACTTCCTGCTTGTCTCAATATTTTGGTGTTATTTTTTATTTTTGTAGCTGACTACCCCCCCAGTGAACACCAGGGTGCTGGCTTTCCTCTCCTCAGTGGCAGGGGATGCTCTGACACGGCACTTGAGTGTCATCCTGCCTGCCATGATGTCTGCACTCAAAGAGAAGCTGGGCACCAGTGAAGAGCAATTGGCAAGTAGCACAGCTCAGCTCTTTGTTGTGACAGGTTGCCTGAAGATAGTGCACCACCAGGTTCACTTCCCAGCCCAGAATCTGTGTTCTCTAGATTCACAGACTGCATGTTTAATTCAATCCATTAGCTTCTCCAAGATGAATCTTTTTGCTTGGTGGCATATTGCAAGTCAAAAAACGTATGCTTTCCAAATCTATTTGTATCCATTTAAAAGTCTCCTTGGCCTGCTACAAGATACAATTCTCAGTTTACTTATTCCTGGAGAACTGCCAGAGAGTCTAGTTAACTTTGTATTTATTCTTGGTGTAGAAGACTGAGAGATTAAAGGGCTGCAAGGAGGAAATCTCTGTTTTGCATGCTGCACTCCTCCTGTACTGCTTTCCAAAACATCTGGTGTTTGGACTCCAGACAGCATCCTGGAGCTGTGACTGTGGACAGACATTTTCATAATCAGTTGGTGAATTAGGAATGAGTGACAGAGTCCTGTTGTCTGTCTGCTGTGGATGCCCATTAGATCAGCTTCTAGCCCCAAGTCTGCCTGGAGATCTCTAATGTACCCACAGACGTGCTTGTAATTAGTGCTGTGACACACAGCATTAAACTACCTAAATCAGAAGAATGATATCTGACAAGACTCACAGTCTCTCATGGGTGAGTAAGATGGGGGAGACTGAGCTATTTTAATTTTTGTAAATTAGCCCTCCTGCAGCTGCTGCAGCAATCAGTTCAGCAGAGTTTGGTCACTTGTTAAATTTTAAGAATTGGTCATACCTGTGTTTGCACCAGGACTGAGTCAAGCCTTTAATGAGAAACAATTAGCAGGTGGAGTGTGTTGTAGTATTTATCTAGAGACAATGCTGGGGATAACGTGGAGAAACCTGGGGCTAAATTTGGCTTTGTTCTGTTTGAGAGCTAATGTAAAGTTAATTTGGGCTCTTCAGGAGATGGCAAACTGCCAGTCTGTGATCCTGTCTGTGGAAGATGATGTTGGACAAAGAATTATAACTGAAGATTTGCTAGAAGCTACCCGCAGCCCTGAGCTGGGCATGAGGCAGGCAGCAGCTGTCATGCTGAATATCTACTGCTCCAAGACAAAAGCAGACTACACTGGTCATCTCAGGAGCTTGGTCTCGGGCTTGATTCGCCTGTTTAATGACACCAACCCTGTAGTTCTGAATGAAAGTTGGGATGCGCTTAATTCCATCACCAAGGTGAGAGGCAGCCTAAAAAGGTTAGAGGGGTAATGCCTGGCCTGAGAAGACTTCACAAAAGATATCTGGATGTCATGTTGCCTGATCTTTGTTTTACCCCTCTCCTGCAGAAATTAGATGCTGGGAACCAGCTTGCTCTCATTGAGGACCTGCACAGGGATATCCGGATTGTAGGGAATGAGGCCAAGGGCGAGCATGTGCCAGGATTCTGTATTCCTAAGAAGGTAAAAGATCAGAATGAGCATGGATTCATCACAGCTACAATACCCCACCTTTGGGGAGAGCTGAATGATATTACAGCTATTAGAAGCAGTGACTATTTAGGCATTCCAAACCTGTATATTGGAGGACTTTTTGTAGGTTAGAGCTCTTGAGTAACCTTACAGAAGACCCCTCTTGCAGTGAGGTCTCTCATAATTCTGTTATGCATGTAAGTTATGGTTGCTGGCTGGTTTTTGTGGGGGAGTAACGCTGGACTTCTGTGCCAAATTTCTCTGGTTTAAAAATTCCCTGAGCAGCCACCACTTTTCTCATAGCAACTGGCTTAGTAAGGTGGAGAGGCATGAAATCAAACCAAATAAAAGTAGCTCTGTCAATGTGGAATCAGGCAGCTGAAGGTCAACAGGACATTGAGAGAAACTCTCCAAGTTTGTTCTTCTGGTGTATAATAGGAACAAAAATAAGATACATATTTCTTGCATCTTAGCTTCTAAGCTTTCTTATCTGATTTTCATGACAGGGAGTGACTTCCATACTTGTGGTGCTGCGGGAAGGTGTTTTAACTGGTAATCCAGAACAGAAGGAGGAGGCAGCAAAGGCCTTAGGGCTGGTTATTAAGCTGACTTCTGCTGAAGCTCTCAAACCATCTGTGGTGAGCATCACTGGGCCACTCATTCGAATCTTGGGAGATCGGTTCAGCTGGAATGTCAAGGTGGCTCTGCTTGAAACTTTAAGCCTTCTTTTAGCTAAGGTAAGATTCAAAGTGTTGGACTGTGGTTTGTGAAAGTTTTCCATGGCAGCCTTCAGAAATATCTGTTGCTGTTGCTTGTAAATACAGCTGAGATGCCTGCTGCTGTGGATTTGATATTTAGGAATAGCACTGTAACTGGATTGCATTCTCCAGCAGCTTCTGACCTGCAAAAAAAGCCCCCAGTGCTGAACCACTGGGTTTCTTAGAGATATTGATAAATGCTGATCCCACTTTAAAGTTATTAAAACCCACTATGTAATTAATCTCTCCTGTATCCACCATTTTTATGTATCGTCAAGTGCAAAGATCTTACGTATCTTTGAACAGAGATGAGCTTCTATTCAGAGCTCTGTGTACAAAAGGCTGTTCATGATAGTGTAAAATTTCTCAGTGCTACCCTTGTATTTCAGTATGAAGAAAAGATGATTAGATTGGAAAAGGTCAAAGGTTTTGTGGTAAATTGTTGTTTCATGTTTTTCCTATTTTAGTAGCGTGTTAGATCTAACAAGGGCTCTCTAATAACAAACTGCTGTAGAAGAGGTTATGCTGTTTTCAGGCTTTGATCTCTAGCTGCTCTTTAATACTTGACCACACCACTTTCCCTTCTTCCATCTCTGGAATAGGTTGAGATTGCCCTGAAACCATTTTTGCCCCAGTTGCAAACAACCTTCACCAAAGCTCTGCAAGACTCAAACCGTGCTGTTCGCCTTAAAGCTGCCGATGCTCTTGGGAAACTCATTGTCATCCATGTCAAAGTGGATCCTCTCTTCACGGAGCTCCTGAATGGAATTCGTTCCAGCGATGACTCTGCCATCAGGTAAGCTGCAGCTGACAGCTCAGACCTTTGTGCTTACTAAGGATGAAAGAAACAGCAGGGATGAATGAACAAAACCCCCAGTTTGAGTAAGATGTATGTATTAATGAAAGCAGTGGACTATAAACCAAGAATGGGGATGATGGGGCCTTCCTGTGTCAGAAGCTGAGCTGTGAGAGTATTCAGGAGAAACAGTGCTTGGGGTCTGCCCAGTTCTCCTCTCCTGCACATCCCCAAGCAGCCCACTTTCAGATAAAGAACAGTATTGACTGTTAGTCTGACCTGAAGTAAAGCAGCTGTTCTTGTATCCTAAGGGCACAGATCCCTAAGATATGAACTTCCTGACTTGAGAGTTTTTTTAATCTTTGAACGATCAGAAAATATCTGTGTTGTAACAAACAGAAACATGGAACTACCATCTAGGATGGAGTTTCCAGCAGTGCAGAGAGGGGATCACTCTCCCAAACTGTAAAGCCTATCAGTGTAATTGCTGTGCAAGGATCTACAGGTATCCAGAGCAAAATTTCTCTTGGAGGGTGGGGGAGAGGCAGCATCTGACTGTACGTTGTGATCACTTTCAGGGACACGATGCTGCAAGCGCTGCGGTTTGTCACACGAGGAGCTGGTGCAAAAGTAGATGCTGCAATTAGGAAGAATATCAGCACGGTGCTGCTGGGGATGCTGGGACACGATGAGGTACTGCTTCAGCCAGCTGCAAAGGACGCCTGCTGTAGACAGTCTTGTTCTTACATTTAAAATCTGAACTTTCTAACAGAATTACTATCTAAAATAACTTCTGGGAAAATTACTAATGATGTAGTCACAGTGAAGAATTGGAGATTCCTGGCCAGTCCCTGGTAACTCTGAAAAGCCTAGTTTAATGTTTCCTTGGCAACTGCATGTGTGGGTTTGACCTGCAGCTCCTCACTAACAGGTTTGAGGTAGCTGTGCAGTCAGGATTTGCTTTTTATCTTGGAGAAAACCTGCAGTACCTTTGCTGTATGCACAGATGTGTTTGTAGCCTCTCAGGTGAGGTTTCATTCAGTGTGAGAAGTTTTTCAGATAGTGGCAGATTTTTCTCCAACAAGAGAAGCCCTCCACGTTAAATACAGCGTCTTCTGTATGTGGCAGATAGCAACAGTAACATGAATGAGATTAAATTAATCATCAAGTAATTTCTTTTTTATGTCAGTCTCTGCAACAGACATGCAACTGTTGACGTGCTAGAAATAGAAAATTGAAACATTCCCACTGGGTTGTAAATTTTGGGGAGGAGTGGGTAGTAATGGGATGGTCACATAAGGAAGCCAAAATAGCAAAAGCTTGGAAGTGTTAAATGAAAAGTAGTAAGAGTTTATCACAGAGATCAGCTCATCCAGAAATGGCTAGAAATAACATTTACAAGTAAGTGAATCTAAACTAAGCTCTTGTGAACTCATCTTTTAAAACATTGACTTTTATCTTTATGACTTTTCCATTTAACAAATCAGAACTTAGATAAGATCTGTAATTCTTAAGTCTCTGCTGGCTTTTTTGACCTTAGATTTGGCTTTAAGTTCCATTATGTACAAGAAACTATGTGAACTGACAGAAATCCACAGGGAGTAGGAGTGAAATACTACTATTTATTTTCTCCTCCTCTTTATTTCCTGTCGTCTCCTGACACTTGTTTTTCTTGCTGCCTGTCTCTGGAGTGTGTTGAGCTCAAGCCATGTTCTGTGTTCTCCCATCCCCTGTCAGGATGCCACCCGCATGGCCTCGGCCGGCTGCCTGGCAGAGCTGTGCGCCTTTCTGTCTGACGAGGAGCTCAGCACTGTTCTCCACCAGCACTTACTGGGTAGGTGAAGCTGTTTACAGGACTGGAACAGATTATGAAAGCAGGGAAGATTCCTTCTCAGCCATTGAATCAGGGTAACTTTGTGACTGAATCTCTGCTCTGTCTTTTCTTGTGTTTTTCTTTGCTCATGGCTCTTAATTCATGCATTCTGGTACACAGGGAGCACAGGTAACTGGTTGTCAGTTGGGGTTACCCAGGCATGTTTTTTCTCTGGATTTGTTATCAGACGACTTGATAAAAGTCATTACTCATGGCTGAGTAATTGCTGGTGCCAACATGAGGACAGTTGGACATGGCAGGGTGGACAGGAGGGCCATCCCACCTTTTGGGAGGGCACTCTGATCTTAGGTTGGCTGATACTAATTGCAGATAACACGTGATGGCTTCACATGCTTTTGGAGAATTAACTAGTTTGCCTCTAAGTTAGAAAAACCCATGCATTTTATAGGACCCCAGTGTTTGAGACTGTTATGGATTACTCTCCCCTGTGGGATTAAAAAGGGAGTCTGTTGGCTGGTCAAAAGTCATCAAAGATAACTTTTACAATTTTATTAGTCAAAGCTTGTCTAATTTTGAGCCATCAGAAGTATCTGAGTTGAACAAGAGAGTCCCTTGTTTGTGTCTGCTTCCCTGCCTGCCCATGTGGTGTTCCTGCCTGGAAAAGGTGTTGCATTTTAGCTCTGTCTGTATGTCTTTTTGGGAGAAATGGAGGAAGCATACCATTGCTCTAGATGCTGCTCATTATTTCATTTTATGGTAGTGAATTGACAAACTGCCAAAAGCCTCTCAGATGAAGAGGACTAAATAGCAGGAGCCCTGCTATTGTTCTGTTCTTTCCTCTGCAGCAGATATCTCTGGCATTGACTGGATGGTGAGGCATGGCCGGAGCCTGGCTCTCTCTGTGGCTGTGAATGTGGCTTCTGGCAGGCTGTGTTCCCCAAAATACTACAACAGTGTCCAGGATATGATCATCAGCAATGCCACGGCTGACAGGGTGAGTCCTGCCCGGCAGTGGGTGAGTGCTGTTGCAGGCACTTGCTGGGAGCAGTTTTGGAAGGTGTGTGACCAGGTTCCTGTGTTACCAAACAGGACAAAAACCCCCAAGTGACATCTGAAGATTCTCCCTTGGCTAGATGCAGTTTTTATGGGGAAATTACACAACTGTTCTCGTTCTTTGAGTTCTGATCTCTGGGGAGATGAAGATTAAATAATCTTTAACTGCAGAGTAGGTTTCATTTGGAGTAAATTACACTCCTGTTTCCCTAGAGAGTTCTCATTCACAGGCCAAGTTTACAAGAAGTGGAAATTACTCATTTTAGGAGGAAGATTTTAAATCTGGGGTTGAATGAGTAATTTGGGGTAGGAATTTTGTGGGCTTGGTGAGGCCTCTGCTGCCTTATTCCATCTGGCTCATGGTTGCATTGGGATTTTTTCATCATATTACCCAGTAACATTAACCCAGCATTTTCTTGCTTTGATGCTGTTGTTCTTTTGAAAGATGGGTTTGGCCTTCCACAAGAGCTGACAGATCGTGAGTTTGGTTATAAAGGCCGTTATTGAATTCTGCTGTAGTAATACCAATTCTTGTCTTTATGTTGAAGATCCCCATTGCAGTTAGTGGCATCAGAGGGATGGGCTTTCTCATGAAATACCACATGGAAGGGGGAGGCAACCTGCCTCCCAAACTTTCCAGCCTCTTTATTAAGGTAAGAATTTTCATGATAACTACCTAGTGGTGTTCTTGTGTGATCTGAATCTCTGTTTGACCTAACTCATGGGTCTATCAAATCCCTGAAAAATCTTTTTTTTTTTTTTTGAGGCAGAGTACAGATAGAATCACTGTATCAGCCAGCTTTGAAGCTGTGAATACAACACTGCCATCCCTGCTCTAACATGGAAATTTGGTTTTGAGCTTTCTGTGCTGAATCCCAAGTCTGATTCTTATAAATGCATTTTTCCTTTGCAGTAGCAAACAGCTGGCAGAGAGGCAGAGAAGAGTGTGAGGAAGCTGTCAGGTTTTAAAGATTGCTGAAGGTCAAATGGCCTTTGTTAGAAATGTATCAAATACCAAAACTCACCTGACCTGAGAACACTGAAGTTAACATCTTTTTCAGTTCTTTTTTATTTAAATATTTTTCTTCAAAATTTCTTTATTGGTTGTTTGTTTCTTCTGCTGTGTGGCTGGGGTTTTTTTTTGTTTCTTTCATGGTCTGCCCTCTCTGAACCCCACCCACACACCCAAGTATCCCTCTTGGTAGACAAGGGTAGATAGAGAAGGGTGATGCTGGAGCATGTTACTTTTTCAGATTTTACATTTCTTTGCAATTTCCTTGAAAAACTACCAAATGTGCCAAGTTGACATGATACAGGCCAACATTCTTCAAAGAAGACTTTTTGTTTGAAATCCTACTTTTCTATATTAATAGTATTGTGTTAAAATATAAAATATCAGACTTGTCACAAAACCTTTATCACCATATTAATAATGCACTTGACATTCAGATATTAGCTTTCATGTTTTAAATGGGTTAAGATTAAAATACAAAACTCTCATTTTTTTAAATTTGAAGGGAAATCCACTGCTGAAGTGCACCCAGTATTCCAACCAGAGACTGACTTGGCTGTTGTTGCTGAGTGAGTGTGTTGTAGAGGTGCTGACACTATCAGCTTTTCTGCACTTAGTGGCCATTGTCATTTTCTGAGACAGTTGAGATGAACGTGTGACACTGTCATCAACTACATATTTAGAAATTTTCTATTGAAAAGTTGTCTTGTTTTTAAGATTTGATCTTCTCTTGCACAGTTTAGTCAGACTTAATTGGTAACAAGTGTGTCTCTGTGTACCTGTGACTTGAAAACTGCTTTTCTTAGCATAAATACTTAAATTAGAAAAAAAATACTGCCAACTGCTTTAAATACATGTCTTTGATATATATCTGAATGTAAATGTATCTTTGTCTCCTTCAGTGTCTTCAGAACTCATCCAGTGACATTAAGTTAGTTGCAGAAAAGATGATTTGGTGGGCAAATAGAAGCCATCTTCCCCCATTGGATCCTCAGACAATTAAACCAATTCTCAAAGCACTTCTGGACAACACTAAGGATAAAAACACCAGTGTAAGAGCCTACAGTGACCAGGCTATTGTCAACCTTCTGAAGATGAGAGCGGGTGAAGAAGTGCTTGAGGTACAAGACATAAAAACCCATAGTTGTTGGTAGCAAGGCTGTGTCACCTCGTTCTGCTTTTGTCTGTGGGGTGCCTGCAGCCTCGGAATGTGCTGGAAGTCTCTTATGAAATAGATGAAGTGGGACATCCCAGTTTTCATTTAGGCCTTTTTAGGCCTTCAGCAGCATTCTCATGCTAAGCTCTGAAGAAATCAGCAACACCTATTCTGTACAACCTTATAGTGCAGCATTAATAGAATCAAGGCATTTAACATACCCCCTAAGCCTTGCCTGTGCTGGAGTTCCCTCAGCTGGCACTGATGATTCATTGCTTTGGTCACTTGTATGATCACAGTGTTGCTAGGGAGTATTTAGGACGGAATACTTCATGCATCCATTTCCAGACCTGTTTTCTAAGTCTGACCTGCTTTTGGATAGTTCCCACATCTGGAATTGTAAAACCAGGTGAAGACTTCTGGTACGTTTGAAAGATTTTAGTTGATACAGCATGTAAGGCACTTACACTTACTCTGATTTTGAATGGTGTGTCGTAAGGAGTTGGTAATTGGTGGTGTCTCCTTTCCACAGTCAGTTTCCAAGATTCTCGATGCTGCCAGCCTGGAGCTTCTCAATGAAAGCTGCAGGAGGTCCCTGCGGAAGCTGGCTGGACAGGCTGACTCCGAGGAACAGATTGATGACACTATCCTGACGTGATAAAGCTCCCAAAGACCAGGAAACACTGAACCAACCGCTGCATCAGCATTTCAACTCAAACACCTATTATAAATGTTTTCATTTTTGAAAATGTTAATTCTGATGGGATTTCACGAAAAGGACTCCCAGAGAGTATTTTAGTATCAAATATACCAGAATAGCCTTAATTAGACCCACATTAGCTGAAAATTAAAAATTTGGTCCCCTTTTTGAAACAGATAATGTGCATGAGACAGACACACTAACCAGTACTGGTCAGTTGTTGCCAATTGTGAGGTGTAACTAGAGCACATCAGGCTTACACTCTGGTGACGACTATTTCCTTTCCAGGGTCTGTGCAAAAACTCCAGTACTGGAAGTATTGTTGGTTTTTCCACGCACCCTGGGAGGCAGGAATAGAACTCAGTGAAAGTTCAGTTGTATTGTTTTTGTGTACTGCTAACTTACTGCTTGTGACGGTTCTGAAGACTGAAAATCCCTGTAAAACGGAGTATTTAAAATAGCCTTAGAAATCACAGATGCGAAAGGGGGATTAAATGCAGTCTGTTTAGAGAAGGAACATTTAATAAAGGCTCTGACTTTGATCCTTCTGATGTAAACTGTTCTTTTTACAAATTAATTTGTCAACAAACTTACACTGTGATTTACTTTTCAGACCCATTTGTTCTAGGGCATACAGTTTGTAGAGTGGGCAGCCCTGTGATCTGTGAAAACCTTTTGCAGAACTGAGGCAAGGCAGGGTTTAAAGCCAAGCCAGAACTGACATTTAATGAAATTTGTAAGTAATTACTCCTGTTAGTTTCCAAAGTATTTTTGACTACAGACAGCTTTTTAGTTACCCAACTTGCGAAAATTCCTTTGTATTTACATCCTCAAAGGCTTCACAAGATACTTGGCATTAGGTTTTTTGGTCAATGAGTTGTGCTGCTCCAAGAAAATATTTTATTTTACCTGACCACATGTATCTCTCTTGGAAAAAAAAATAATTTACTAGTACATTTTATGTCACTTGATGGAAATAGCGAAAATCTTGTTGCAGAATACAAATTTTTAGAAGGCAAAATGAGCTTTACATTAGATAAGTGAGCCTTATCTATTTTATGAAACTCACAGAAGCTGGTTGCACCTGAGAAGCCAGAGCACTAAGATTTGTTATTTCATGTGTGGGGTGTGTGTGTGTGTAATCTTCCTTGCTTGTAACTCTAGATGGCTCAAACCATGATGATGGGAGGAGAACACAATACTACACATCACAAAATTTGAGAGCATGGAGTGGAACCTCATGGGAACACTCATTCTGCTAGAACCAATTTGCTGATTGTTATGGCAGTAGCAGCAAACACAAGAACATTTTTATCATACTAATGTCTCAAACAGCAAGATACAATCGTGAGCAGGTATTTGGGAGTGCTGTGGTTTGTTCTGGTCAGAAGTACAAGAATCTGTCAAAAGGTTCTTGGTGCTGTGTCAGTTTCCAGACTCTGGTGTAGGCTCCCGACAGCAGATTTGCTATAGGAGTTAGCGGAAATGCTTTTGGAAGGAACTTGGGAAATCAGCTATTTTACCCTGTACCTAAGATAGGCTCAGCTCCCACTAAACCATTCCTAGCTGATTGTTTATATAGCATTTTAAGATGGAGATTCCATAACCTCTCTATGCCATCTATTTTGTTATATAAACTTATCAGACTGTCAGAACTGACCTCGTATCTGAAAAAAAAGACTCTTCCTTGCTGCTACTTGAGTCCATTGCTGCTTGTCCTGTTCCCAAAGACATTGAAAACAGTTCGTTTCTGCAGCAACGTCACTTCAGTGTCCTCACCCCTGGATGAAATAAATTTAGATTTTCTATGTATTTTCTTAGAGATTTTCGTGTTTTCTAAACTTACACTGCTGCCCCTCGTGGGTTTTTGTTCCATTCTGACTCCTCTTTGCCTCGAGGTGTCCACTGCTGGCCCAGGTCTCCTGGGGGAGTTATTTTGCAAACCCCACATAACAAACAGTGTTGTCCACTCCAGCACAAGGGGTCTGGGTGTTCCTTTGTTGCAACACCACCATGTTGTTGACACGTTTAGTTTGTGATCAGCTATGAAGCCAAGCTACAAAATGGTTCTTTAGCTAATTATTTCTAATCTTGTATTTATGCATTTGACTTATTTCTACAAAACCGCACTCCTTCCCAGTCGGTCTGATGGAAATTGTGTTCTACTATTTTATCACATTTAGCTGCATTCTGAAGGTGGGTTTTAATTCTGATTTTTGCCTTTCAAAATACTTGTGAATCTGAAATCATCTTCAACTATGTATTTTGCACTGAACTGGTAATACTCAAGAGTGAAAACTCAGCTAAATGCTCTTAAAGATCTGGCAGCTCAGGGCACTGGAATGAGTTTCACCTCTAATGAATTAGATGTGCTCTGGGATCACAGGAACAGCAGTTAAACCGTGCAATGCAAAGACCTCTGTGCTGAAAAATACAAAATTTGATGCCATTCAAATCCTACTAAGTAGGTGTCAAAAAGCTCAGTGGTTGTACTAGAATCACTCGCTCCATCACTGCAGACAGGAAGGAATGAAAAAATGGCAAGTTTTGGTGAAGAACGGCTGTTTGAGCTCTTGGATCACACGGGCACCTCGTTTTACCTATTTTATCTCTGATTCCAGTTGATGCTCCACATAAACACGGGAAAGAAAATTATAGGTAAATGAAGCCTTTTTAATTAACTTGTTAATTTTAGTCAATAAGATCTTCTATTATTTAGGGTATTTTGATGATTTGTATTTTCAACTTAGGTAGCAGCAAGTGGAAAAACTCATTCATCTTCCCAAACAGCATCTGAATTTCTGCACTGAGCTTAGTAGCTCCTGAGAGGGAGGGGTAAAAAAGGTAGGAGTTCACTTGGGGTTGTGGAGAATATGCTGATATTTCAGTCACAGTGAAACACTCGATTTGGATTTCCACAGCTACTTTTTGCTAACCTCTTTGTACACTGCAGTATAATGTATCAAATATCCATAATTTTTGCCACAACATGAGATCTGATAAATTGGTTGTGCCAACTTGGAGACTAAAGAATTAATTTTTTTCTCATTTCAAATGTCTTTAAAATACCAGTTGTCAGTAAAAGATCATTTTTCCCTACAACCGGTGGTAATAACATCTTTGAACTGTCAAGCAGTTGTCTCTGAGTGACAGCTGAACTGTGTGTATTCCAAGAAGATCAAAAAATAATTTATGAGAGAGGTTTAAACTTACAAGGTGCTAAAAATTATAGTGGAAGAGAGAAATGTGAAAACATAAAATATTCAAATATTTAGATTTTTTAAAAATTAGTCACAGTTCTTACTGTCCATTTTATTTGCTTAATGCTTTTCACATGAAGAGGTTTCATGAGCTTAAAAACAGAGGTAATAGGAGTCACTGTCATTTTGTCATTTTGGGTTTGAACTGGTGCTTTGTGTGCTGGATTCAAGGGATTTTCCTGCAGCTGTAGTGTCCTCAGTTACTGTGGTGGTGCTGGGTTGCATGATGGGCTGCCCCAGTGCTTTTCTGGGGTGGATTTTACATATATATATATATATACACATATATATTTTCACACACACGCGTCATCCATTTGAGCATAACAGAATGAGCTATACGTGTAGTGTTTAAAATGTGTGAGTTGCAGAGTGAATGTGAGCTGAAGGTCATGTAAGTGGATTCCAGGATGTGAGGACCTTGACAGGGGTGGACTTTGAAAACTAGAATACGTTTTTGAAGGTTAAGATTAAGAAAGGTTTATAATTAAGTGGGACAACTCCCACTAGACCAGGTTCTCCCAACCCCTATCCAACCTGGCCTTGGACACATCCAGGGATGGGGCAGCCACAGCTTCTCTGGGCAATCTGTGCCAGGGCCTTACCACCCTCACAGGGGCCAATTTCTTCCTAATACAGACTCAGTTATAGTCTATAACAATCCAAGTTGTTTAGTGCTAATATACCTCTTCCCATCTCAATGACAATGCCTGTTAGGGAGATAGGTTTAATTAAGTAATTCAATTTGATCTCAGGAGTTCAAGTACCAGTAAGAATATTTTTTGTAGAAAAATTAATCAAAGCAAAAACCCAGCACTTTTCTTGTGCCATGTCCCCACCTCGAAGTGGCTACTGCCTAAAAAGTGACCATAGTCTTGCAGAATTTGTGTAGTCAGTGTCTGTGCAACTGGTAACAAAATCACATAGGCTGTTGGACGACTGTGAAAGTGCTTCTCAACTGCCGATGTGGGCTGGGGGTGGGCGTGAGGTCAAGGCCCTTCCTGAGCCATACACAGGCACATCTCTGGATTAAAAACCCCAGGGGTTTAATTTCACGCTGGCCTGACTTGCCAGGCCTGTGAAACACACTTGGGCATTTCATATCACTGCTGTGGGGCTCCTCACCTGTGGGTCGGGCTCCGATGGGAACTGTTCCTGTACCTACACAAATCGCTCCTTTGGAGCAACCTGGGAGTGCTCGAGCTCCCTCGCCCCTTTGATGCTTTCCTGGGGGCAGCGTCGCTTTCTGCCGTGTCCCTTACACGAGAACCTGCGGGAACGAGGGGGGGACACACTGGCGCCTGACGGAGGTCTCTCGGCGGCTCGGCACAGGAGGAAGACAAGGTTCCCGTGGAGGGGAAGCGGGGCACCGGCGGCGGAGGGCGGCAGCTCCCTCACCCTTCCGCCATGGCCGCCGGCGCGCGCCAGGCGCCTCAACCGTTGCCCCCTCGTGCGCAGACGCGCCCGCGCGGGGCGCGCCCCTTTTCCTGCGCAGACGCGGCGCGGGGCGGGGCGGGNCCCCCCCCCGCTCGCTCCGCCGCCCGCGGCCGCGCCCCGGCCATGGCCCGGGACTACGACCACCTCTTCAAGCTGCTCATCATCGGCGACAGCGGTGAGCGCGGGTGGCGCGGCCCGGGGGCGTGGGTAGGCCGCTGGCGGGGTAGCCTCCCCTTGGGCCGTGAGGGGCCGGAGTGCTGCGGCGGGGCCGGGGCGGGCGGCGCGGGGGAGTCGGGGAGGGGCGGCCTCCTCCGCCCGGGACACCCGCGGCGTTGTGCTGCCGGTGCCGCGGCTCGACGCTGAGTCGGGACCCCCGCGCTGTGTGTGAATGGCGGGGCGCGTTCGCTTGGGCTTCGTGAAGTTTTATCTGATAAACCTGCGGAACTGGCTACCACAGGGTTTTATGGTAAATAGCTTGGCTGGGTTTGAGAAAAGGCAGATTAGACACGTAGAAGTCAAGACAGCACCGGCAGCGCTGCCGGCATCAACCTTGGCGAGCGCATGTTTTGACGGCGCCCGCTAATCTGTTGCTGGGATGAGGAGGGAATTCCCTTCCCCTGTGACAGGCAGTTTAGGGATCGATGGGAAGGGCTGGCTGCCCTAAGGACTGTTGTTTCCAGTGTGGCAACTAGTACGTTTTAATAGTCATTATTATCTTAATTATTATTTAAGACTTTTCTTATGCTTCAGCCCGAAGTCTCAGTTGTAGAGTCTGTCATTTTTTTTAATAAATCGTGGAAGAGCTGGTGGCCTTGTGTATTTTTATAGTACAGGATGCAAATATCTAAAGGCGTAGTTTGAGTTTTTTGAAAATAGACCTTTAAATACTTCTGCAGCAGCCTCAGAAACTCTGGGGGGCTGAGCGTGTGAACTGTGCCAGTGTCTGGTGCTTTGGTCTAGATGCATAAGAATTGGGACTGGGAAGATTCCTGCCTTCGGTGCAGCTCGGTGTTGGTAGCACTCCAGCAGCTTACAGTAGAATTTCCATAAACTGGAGAAGGGTGCATCCACCCTCTTCTTTTAACAGAGGCGTGGTCCTTGGAGCGGCAGGTCCCGGCATGCAGCGAGGCACAGCTCTTGGATGAAAATGTAATGTTGCACGATCTTGGCAGTTGTCACCTTCAGAAGCTTTAGCTTCATGTAAAAAATGTTTTATTCTATACTAAACTGTGTCTGCATGAAGGGATCTAAGGAGGTAGACAGGTCCACAGCTTCAGAACAGCTTAAACCCCATGCAGTTCTGGGAGCCTGTGGATTATTACAACCAAATGCTGCTTCTGAGTAGAGCAGAAACTCTCTTGCTTGCTGATGAGTTCCAAAACTGTTCAGACAAGATAAACAGGATGGTGAAAACTCTGAGGAAGACATCTCTTCATTTTAAACAATTAAATAAATTTTCTTATCTAAGTCTTCTTGAGCAAAATCCCTATAGTGTATCTGTCCAGTGAAAGGAGTGTTGTGAGAATTGTCAGGCTGCCTGTGGTTCTCTGCTGTAATTAAATCTCACTATGTAGTTTGAGTATAGATTTTTCTTTGGTTTTGTTTTTGCTAACCCCAAGAGGAAGGCTTTGTCCATGCTTTCACAAAACAGTTTGCTTGCCTTGTTTATTGACATTTATTCCTTGCAATAGGAAGTGGACTGTTACTGGATAGGATAGTTCTGTCTCATCTGCTTTCCTCTGTATGCAAATCTGTCAAGAGGGTAGTAGGTTTGTGTGTTTTTAGAACAGGTCATCTTGAAAAGCTTCTGGTGATTTCAGCTGTGCCAGATATTTAAAAATAATACAGAAGATCTGTGCTTTGCATCTGCTTCTTAAATTCACTCTACCATTCAGTAAGATATGGGTCTTAGAAACTTGTCTGACACTGAAATTTGCTTTCAGTTTTGATTGGGCAAAGTCAATAGGCTTTTTTTTTTGTTTTGTTTCATTTTGTCTTGTCTTCAACAAGCTGAGGGCCCTGCCAGCCTTCTCTTCAGATCTTCAAATAGCTCTGTGTGGGAAGTGTGGGGTCACCAAGAGTGTGGTTTCTCTATGCGTGAACAGTGTGGGTCAGAGGCAGTGTTTGTTTAGTGAGATCGTTGTCACTGGGAGCATGTAGAACTTCCTGAGTTCAGGAGGTTTCTTCTCTTTGGAAGCTGCCAGCGTGCTGGGAGCTGTGCAGCTTGTGCAGTGGAGGGCAGTGTGACAGAGCAGTGTGATGTGCAGCTCTGCAGCATCACCCAGGGCTGGCCGATGCTTGGAGATGGTGGTATGGTCTGACAAGTCTGTGGGTTCCGGCACCTTCTTGCCTTTCACTAAGCTGAAGGCCAAGGCGGCTCAGTCAAGAAGCATAGCACTTGCTGCTGAAACATTATTTTATCTTAGTTTCTTATTTTTTCTTAGTTGACCGGTATTTGCAGAGCTTTAACTCTTGCTAAATAACCAGTCCTCTGTTTTAAGTACAGGAGCTGCTCTGCTACCTTTTTTGAGCTCAGAGGTATTGATTATATGCATGCTGTAGCTTTGTGGTTTTTTAGGTCCTTTCCTCTTTTCCTCCTTAGCTTGGTAGTAATGAGAAATGAGCATGGCTTCTCCAGATGGCTGGTGATTTGAACTCTTTGCAAATGAGACCTGGCTTACTGTAATCACAAAGATTTTTAGCTTGGTTTTTACTTTTTGTTGGTAGCTGTTGTCACATGCCAGCAGCTGAGAACTACTGGAGTTCTGCACAGCCTTGGCATAGGTCTTCTATTAAGAAGAACTTGCAAGTTATACATCATCAAAATCATTACCTTGAATAACTTCTACCTGAAAATAGTTAATATATAATTACCCTGGTGAAGTTGAATTTCCTATTCATGCCATAGCAGATTTATTTTGGGGAGGGAGGGTCATTAAAAGCAGAGATATTGTGCAGAGGTAACAACGTGGGGGCATTCGGATACCCAGATTCCCCTGGGTGGGTGTGCAGGAATGAGTTTCTTACAGTTCTTGTCTGAAGCACTGTGAAAAATGCTTCCCTGCAACAGAGTGTGATCAGAGTACAAACAATCATTTATGGAAAACCTGGATGAAGTGCTACTCAAAGCACTTAGAAAAATGTTTCATGGCACATTTTGGCAATAGGTAACAGCTTCAGAAAGGTATATGTCCTTCCTGTTAGATGTGGAAACAAGGCTGTTTTGGATGGCAGTACAGGACAGTGATTCCCAATTCCTGTTTGGTTTAGGCTTCCATTAGACTGTGGCCATGCCAATATGAGCTTTGTAGTACCGAGCAGTGCTCTGATTGTCAGAACAGTCCAAATTCCACACAGAATGGGAGGTAGGCAGTGGTGTTACTAATGTTACACATGATGTGCAAGTGGAATTCAATAGAGTGCTGAATTCAGAGCCGTGTTCTGAGGACTTGTTAATTCACAGGACACACTCAGCTTTGGCTCTTTCCCTAGCAGTTGTAAGCCTCCTGATTGTAAACTTGCTTTTAGTTATTATTCTTCTCTGACCTCTTGAACTGACCACAGTTCAGAAGCTGCTGTTTGAGGGTATGCTGAGGGCTGGAGGAGGGAGGGGACAACTCCCACCTCCCTGCACTGCTACCAGAAGCATCCTGAGTCTTGGGGTGACTGTGTTTGGTCAAATCTCCAAGGAGAGTGCTGAGAGGGACAGTCAAGGTGGATGGTACCATATGATCTGCTGATCTTTATGCAATGGATGGGTAAAACACTGTTAAGTTCCCTGACCCCCAAGATGACTGTATTCAAAGATTTGCTGTGTTTGTTTGTCGTAGGTGTGGGCAAGAGCAGTTTGCTGTTGCGTTTTGCAGATAATACCTTCTCAGGTGAGTGGTTTGTTTCCTTAAATAAGTAAAATGCTCCAGGTTTGCTCCAGTGCTGCTGGTTGGTGAGGAATCTGTGTTTGCCCACTGATAGCTGTGCTGGGAATACATCATGCTTTTAACTTTTCATCTCTTGGTATAAGCCTGTACAGGTCATCGTGTCTGATCTTCACTTGCAGTTGGAAGTCCCTGAGTATTGAAACACTGAGGTGGTTCCAGAAACAGCTTAGGTGGTTTAGGTTATGCTGTACTCTCTGCAGACTTCCTATTGGCCATTTGGGATTTAGATTGATTATTGTGGTAAACCACTTACATTTGTGATATAACCAATTTATTGGGAGGAAACTCTTAGAACAGACAGTATTCAAAATAAGTGTTTGCACAAGCATTTATAGCAAAGCGTTGTCTCAAAATTTTCACAAGTGAAATGCTCTCATAGTTACTGTCTATTTCTTGAGATATTTGGGTGCATACTCTTGATCATTGTGGTTGAAAAATAATTTTATGTTGTAACACTGAGCTTTTAATTTTAAGGGTGGCATGGGAGAAGTGGTTTTATTGCTAGGAAAAAAAGCTGTTAGCTGCAGATAAAAATATGCAGATCAGCATGATGTAAGGTCTTTTAAACAGTAAGCAGATATGGGGAACCTTGTTCTCCTGTCCAGTCTGAGAGCTGCTGCCAAGTAGTGTTCAAGCAGTGTGCTTTGGGACATCCAAAATAAACAAGATTTCTCACTTACCCACTCTTTCCCTCCAGGCAGCTACATTACCACCATTGGAGTGGATTTTAAAATCCGAACAGTCGAGATCAATGGAGAGAAGGTGAAACTCCAGATCTGGGATACAGCTGGCCAAGAACGCTTCCGGACTATTACATCAACGTGAGTAATGCTGGGCTTTGGGCTGTGTAGCTTTGGGTCTGGATCTCATAGTCCAGAGTTGGGGTTTAGATATTTAAATGTTGCAGTTGATTAACTAATGATAGCTGTGTGGTCTGTACAGGGAAACTTCTCTCAGCTGTTTCAGAACTGACTATGGTGGTGATACTCTGGCAAGGTTTGGAACTGGGGTATCAGAGTTCTTCCACCCTTCTATGCATTTCCATGGTGGCTTTGTCTTATTCCTCTGCTGCTGGTTTCCAAATGGTAGAACTGAAATTATTAGACTGAATATAATAGAAAACTTGTTTCTGCGCCTGTCCAAGTTCATCCTCTGATTGAATGCACTGCAGAAGCACAGAGTGCAAACCCTCTGTCAGTGTCATATAACTAATGAACAGCTTGGAGATTGAAGAGTAGGATTTCTGATCCTTGGTTTTTCTTTAGGACAAATGCTTTAGCAGCTATCTTTGTGTGGAGTTCTGCTGAAGCGGACGCCCACATGATATTAACCTTTTCCTTGGTTGGAATCAGATTCGAGCTCATTGTCCTTTTGAACAGCATGTGCAGAGCTTTTCCTGTTCCTGGAGAAACCACACCCAGAGCTGCGGTGGTGGGAACTAAGAATAAAATGTGTTTGTAAACTGATTGCAGTAAAGGTGGACTGCTCACTGGGGAAGAGGGAAAAGTACACTTGGAAATGGAACTTTTGTTTCCTTGGGTATTAACCAAAATAATAATTCTTGAAAGACCGATGTGTTTCACTTGGTCTTTCATGACTCACTTCTCCTTTGGTTCTTGTTTGAGAGGAGGATAATTTTCAGCAGATGAATTGATTAATTTACTCAGACCTGAAAATAATGAGATTGGTTACATCTGTGTTATGTCTAAAGCACTAGAAATGGCAAAGTTGAATGTGATGTGTGCGCCGCTCCTTTCCTCTGCACTCCTATGTGGATATTACTGGATTACTTCCATTGTTTCTTAAGTGTTTAGCTTGAAAAAAACTCAGTTGCCTCTTGTAGGGTTCCTGTGTGTGACATCACTTCTTGTTTCAGTGCTGCAGGCAGCTTTGGGAAGGAAGCAGTGAGGGGGAGGCAGCCGTGCAGTGCTGCAGCCCCTGTCAGCTGTGACAGGCTAGTCAGAGTGCCCGATTACTGCTGAGTCAGCAAATGGCCTTCCTGTTTGCAGATTCCCTGAGGCAACTCGGGGCTCGGTAATGAGCATTGGGTCGTGGGGCTGATGCTAGCTAGCTTAGAAAGCCATGGTGTACCCAGCACTGAGCGGGGAATACCAGCAAAGGAGGATTCCTTCTGTCAATGGGAATAGCTGCAGATTGGACTTTGCATAGTGTTTTATGTAAATTCTTTTCTTGATTAACATTTAAAATAGATAAGCTGAAACAGTCTGAGGCATTTGTGCCGTGACCTGTTGGAACTCTGTTGCTACTTCCTTTTGCATAGCTTTTTACCCAAGTGAGGTGTATTTTACTTTGGGGGGAGCTAAAGTTTTGAGGTTTCTGCCTTAGCTCTGGCAGTTACACAATCCTCCATGGTCAGGGAAAAAGATTTGCATTTTGTGCAGTTCTAAGAAAAGAAGTTCATGTGTCCAAGTGCATTTGAAGTATTGAGGAAAACACTTTGGGAATGCTGGTTGCATTGAGACGAGGGCTCCTCTTGATAGGTTGGCTGGCTGTGCCTCTCTACTGTTCCTAATCATATCACCTATAAAACCAGGAGATAGCAAGAGTTGGATTTTAGAAATGGTTCTGCTGCGGGTTTTTTTCATTTATTGGCAAAGTAGTACTGTAACTGATTTATTTATCCTAAACTGAGTGACAAATCAAGTAACCTTGCTTATTCTTACAAAAGGGCTTGGCTATCAAATCATGGGTGGAGTGTGAGTGCCCTGTCAACAGAATATAGTAGTCTGCCTAGTCTTTGACTAGATTGAGGTTTAAACAAGTTAAGAATATAAAAGGTGTTCCTTCAGTATTACAGTAGGTCAGGGAATCCCTTTACAGTGAAAGGCAGAGTTCAGATTGTTGTTGACCCAAGCCTGGCAAGAAAGGCTCTAATTTCAGGCTATCTGGTAATTACAGTAATAGGTTGGAAGTGCTGCTGTGTGGACTTAGAACTGCAAAATGCTAGAGGTAGTAGGAAGTTAATAGTGGAAAACTGGGAAACATTAAAAGGTTGTACTAGTTTGATTTCACTTGACTGTAGCTATAGTCAAAAGCTGAAAAGCAGAATAAAACTGTTAATGAACAGAAATCAAGTTGATCTGGATTATGCTACAGAAGCTTAAGAAAATGAAACTAGATCAGAATTACAGACTAGGAGGTATAAAGGCGGCTAGTTTTATTGTCTTTTAAATGTGGAAATACTGGGATAGCTGGTGCCTTCTGGGAGGAGAGACTGATCTGTGTGAATTTGGTTGCCATGGATGTCATCCAGATTAAATTTGATTTAAATTCACCAGGGATTTAGCATGCCAGGACACAGCTGTATTAGCAAGAATACTTAAAATGCATGAATAGCCAGTCCCTGTACTTGATTTCCTCTTGTAGACAGGACTACTTTGTCCTGATTCAGGACTCTGGGTTTAGGATTCAAGCTTTATATAATAGTTGAGAGATGCCAGCTCAGCATGAATAGTGATAGCAGAGGGACCTTCTGCCATGGTTTCCTGTGGAATGGCATGTTCAAGAGAAGGGTAAGATTTTTGAGCTGATAGAATTGCTGTGTCTTGTAAAGCAGATAAGACTAAAAGACTAGTGGTTAAAAGACTGGTCTGACAATAGATATGCTTCCAACAAACTGAAAGAAAGATGAGTATGAAACCAGATTATTAGAAGTCTCTGGAAACTCTTAGAATTCTAGATGAATGAAAAAATGAAGGAAACGTGTCCTACAAAGTAGTGAAATATGAACAAAGAAGCTGGATTAAACCAGTGACCTGTCTTTCACATTTGGCAGTTACATGTTTTCCTGAAAACAACAACATATGGGTCCTACTGGACTGACATAGTGTCTCTCTGAAATCTGCTGCTGCTGCGCTCCATGAAACTGGTTGTTATAACTTCAGATGTTAATATTGGGAAGCAATTGCTAGAGGGAATATGAGAAGTTTCTTACTGGTATCTTGCAGTAGGGAATGCCCCAATGAGTGGCAAATGTTCCCTCATGTTTACCAAGGCTGTGTTCAGGGATGTGAGGGGATGATGCAGGTGGCTGAAGGACATGTTAGGTTTGGGTAATCCCCAATTTAATTCTGATAGTAGAACAAGCAATCAGGTGTTTATTTCAACTTAGCTGTTGACTTTCTTAAGCCTTTTCCACACCAAAGCTAAATGTAAAGACTCTAGGTCTAGGGAACTCTTTCAGCTATATGGGAGACTGTTGGCTACTACCAAGCAGCCAAGGGCATGCACAGGTCAGGTTTGAGTGTCTTTCACCTCAGGAAAGGAGGTAGAAGAAACCGACTTTCATGGATACCCTTAACGTGACTAACTGGTCTAGAACATTTTTTTCTGTATTTCACTAAGGTATTTCCACCAGCAGATGCTGGCTTTGGGGGTTTGCAGAGTACATGGCAGAGCACACCCACCACACAGAGGACAGCCAGCATCAGTCAGTCTGTGACTGGGAGCCTCAGATTGAGGACTTCAGGTCTCTTCTGCTCTCATTTCTGTGGTCTGCATCTTCCCAAAAATGTGGATGGGAAGGAGATAAGACATTCTTTCCCTTGTGTCAAAGTCTCAACTACCTCCTGGTTGCCAAAAGCACAAAATTTACACCTACTCCTCCCTGAATGCCAAAAGCCCCATCTGTTCTCTACTCGCCAAAGCCCACAACTTGTTATAAAAGCAATTCTGCACTGCATCATTCTGAAAGTTGAAGTATGGGATAGGATAAATCAGATTTTGTTTTCTAGTACTGTCCTGCATTTGGGGTTGGAGAAGCTTTGCTGTACTTGTTAAGCCTAAAATGTTATCTAGGATGCGGAGCCATATCTAACAACTGATAGAAAATAGAATGACCAGCTTTTTGAGAAAAAATGTGTGCTGTGGGACTTAAGAGTTAGAGAATAACAGGTAGTCATGGTCTTATCTCTCTTGGTAATGACAGCCAATGGAGAAAATGACATTTTAGTGTAGATGAGAGGTTGGCAACCTTTCTAGAACGATGTGCCAGACAATTTCTCCTTCCAAAAATAGACACAGTGTGTGCTAGCAGGAACTCAGCAGGAGTCAGGGGTTGCTGTCTTGTACAAAGTAAGATATTTCTGATGAGGTGGTTGGCAATAGCAGTGGCCCGAGCTCCAAGCTCCTGCAGGGTTCCCATTGCCCTAGTGGTCTCTGTTGCAGGGTCCAGCCCACAGCCCTCATCCCAGGAGCACAATCTGACGGTGCTGACGATGTGTCAGGAGTGGGATTGGTACGTGCAGGCTGTTTTCCACTCCCCGACATCATATGCTTTGCTTAGAAGAAAATCTAGGTGCGTGGGCAAGGTAGGAGCAGCAGGATGCTCCGTTGGGCCCCCTGGTTGGGATGACAGGGATGCCAGGCTGGGCTCAGTGGTGTGCACAACAGAACGAAGCAGCTCTGCGTAGGTGCAGCTGAACCACTGCGCTTCTCTAAGGGCTCAGTGTTGTCTTGGCAAATGCAATGCTCAGTGTTAGGGAGGAAGTGGTAGGTCAGCCTGAGGGTTGCTGAATTAAAAGACTATTAGGTGATGATAGGAGAGAGCTTGAAGATAATTGGTTTATTGTTCAGCTGTGGAGAAATCCAGTGTGTTGGTAGGATTGGGAATCTTTCCCTTTCTGATGTTATCACACAAAACAGGGTTCATCAAAACCAGTGTGCAGGGCATGTTAGTGTCAGGAGCGAATGGGTTATTTTTGTAACATGTGGATTCAGGCCATAGAGTACTTTTCCCTCTAAAGGATCCAAGTTACAAATTTCAGTTGAGTTGTAATGAAGTAAAGCACAAATGCAGTGCTGTAGCAAGTTTTGAAGCTGTTAGAAGAACTGACTGTGAATGGACTAGAACATTTGAAAGTGCAGGATCTCTTATGGGCTGGGAATAAGTAATTCTCACCCGAATTAGTTCTTGCCAAGGGAAGTGAATGTATAGCATAAATCCCTGGTAAAATATGGCATGCGAGAAGTATTTGAGTGTCTTCTGCAAGTGCCCAGACGAGCAGTAGGAGCAGCAGACTGTTCTACTTCTGCAGAGCATCGTGGAGGAGCACTGATACCCAGGGACTGTGGCTGCAGGGGGATCAGGAGGGGGAGGTATGTGACTCTGGAAGTGATCTGTGCCTCTCTGGAAGTTTGTCTGATGGTGTATAAAGGCAGGTGGCTTCTCTTGTAGAAGGTTGATGAGGTTGGAGATGGGATGAGACAGTGACTTGCTCAAGCACTTCAGTAGCAAAGTGAGCTGAAGCTTTGAGGTCTTGCTCAAAGGTGTGTTTGGGTTAGATTCAAAGACTTTGAAGTTCAAAGGTGTGTTTGCTGAGTTGGAATAATCAAAGAGGAGCAGAATGGTTGCAGTGGACATCTCTGATGTACTGCAAGAAGTGGTTGGGGTAAGAGAGCAAGGTCTAGGAATGCTGTCACAATTTAAGGGACAATCATCAATTTAGTGTGCTGGTTTCTTGAATTTGTTTTATTAAAAATTTTAATATTGATTAGAAGAAAGAGAAGAGGATGAAAGGAAAAGAATAAAGCTACACATAATATAAAAAATGGATCCTGATGAACACCTCACTGTTAACTGTTTCCTGTTTCAATTACAGGTTTGGGTTTTTTTGTTTGTTTTTTTTTTTGGTCACAGCTGCCTAATTTGCAGTAGGGAACATACCTGGTAGCCTTGTGATTTGGGCTGAAAACTGAGACGGTAGAGCTTGCTGGTTTGTCTGTCTGTCTTTGGTAGCTTTGTGCAGGTGATAATGTTGGGACCTGAATTCAGATATTTTTCTTGCATATCAGACTTGCACATCTTTTAAAGGTGCCAGTTGCCCAAGACTAATGGGAATAAACTGAAATAAAGCTTATTTTTAATAGCTAGAGGTAGCAGAGTGTATTGAATGCACATATGGAGTAGATCTGTTGAGTAGGAAGGTGTGATCAGAACACAGTCGCTCAACAGGACAGGAATTTTTGAGAGCTCGAGAGAACTGTGACTGAGGGTTGGGTATATTTGAAGATCTGCTGAAATTTTAGTCTGTAAGTGATCGTTCACAGATAATAGAATTACTGCAAAAATTTGATGTGGCTTATACAGCCCCAAGGTTCACATCACAGCCAGTTCTGAGGACATGCTGGGGATATCACTGCCTTTGGTCCTGTAGCTGGAAGACAGTATTCATCTTTGAAGGTCTTGACAGCCTGAACAAGGAAGATTTTAGAAGTCGTTGGACTTTAAAACCCGTTTGTATAGACTGAATGAGCAGGGAGCTCTGTAGCTTTAGAGTAGCCTGGGATCAAGTTGTTATAAAAGAGCTACATGAGTCTCAATGGAAAGAAAATGGGGGCACTTGATTACCATAACTTGAGGATTTGTTGTGACTCCTGTAGAAGCTAAATGGAAGAGCAAGAGCTGGGAAGGAGATACCTTGAGTTAACATTTGCTGTCCTTTTGTGCCCCACAGGTATTACAGAGGAACACATGGGGTCATTGTTGTCTATGATGTAACGAGCGCAGAATCTTTTGTGAATGTAAAACGGTGGTTGCATGAAATTAATCAAAATTGTGATGATGTCTGCAGGATACTAGGTAGGTAATTAGGGAGTTACAGCATCTTATTTGGTGGGCTGTCCTGCTGAAATACCAAACTGACTTTTCTTCTCTTTCCTTTTTTAGTGGGGAATAAGAATGATGACCCAGACCGAAAAGTGGTAGAAACAGAAGATGCCTATAAATTTGCTGGGCAAATGGAGATCCAATTGTTTGAGACCAGTGCCAAAGAAAATATTAATGTGGAAGAGGTAATAGAACATTCAGAAGAGTAGAGATATAATGATTTGGGGATAATGGTGTGGGAGGAAATAAAAATTCCATTCTTCCCATTGACAAAGAAAAAGTGCTTGTATGAGTTGCAAGTAGTAGGTAAAATGTCAAAAAGAGACATTCAGCTGTTTTTGGAAGAGTTGGGGAAGTGAAATGAAGGAGCCCACGCTGCACTTTCCAGTGCTCACGTATTAGGCAGGAAAGACTTGAGAATGCTTGTAGGAGGTAGGACTGTTCGGGCTGCACTCCTGGCCTCAGATGCCAAACTACCCTGGTTTTATTTACTGGTTTGGAAAATAGGATAGAGGTACTATTTAGTTTGGGAGTGGGTTGGGAAAAGGTATTGGCTTGCCACTCGGGCCATAGTGAGTTGGGGAAGGTCTCTGAAGTATTACTGAAACATGTATAAAAGGGGAGTGGCTTCCAAGGAGCAGCACCTCACAGGAGCCAGCCCGAGTTCTGGGGTGGTCTGAGTGTGTTTGTTTCTCTTGCAGATGTTTAATTGCATTACAGAGCTTGTCCTTCGAGCAAAGAAAGAAAACTTAGCAAAGCAGCAACAGCAGCAACAGAATGATGTGGTGAAGCTAACGAAGAACAGTAAAAGGAAGAAGCGGTGCTGCTAATGCCTCTTCCCTGCTGCAGAGACTCTGCTCTCAGACAGATCAGCCCCTCCTGCTAGACTCGGGCAATTCCACTGGGGCAGGCTTTGGGAGGACTTTCTCAGTTTTGTGCCGTTATTTAAAGATTATTTTTTCTCCATGTTTTCTATCAAGAGGCGCTGGCACCTTACCACTGCAGTGCCAAGAAGGTATTGGATGGAATCTTGCCCCCCTCTCCTCCCCTGCTCATTCCAGTGCGCCTTGTAGACAAGAAGGACGTTGCCTACCAAGTGGACTAATTAACCCAAGAGTTTGTATATAATGTATATTGCTTTAACCAGCCTCGCCTCCCTGTTGTTGCTTTGGCTTCTGCCTTCTTAATGTCAACCAATCATGGACTGCAGAGTTCATCTTTTTAAAGAAAAAGTTAAAAAGTTCTTAATTCAAGTTGGCCCCAGGCTGGCCGTGACCGCTTCCTGGGGCCTCCAGCTGCATTTCTGTTGGGCTCCAGGCTGGCAACTGGTGCTCCTGGGGCCCCTGGCTTCTCCTGAAGTCCCAGGCTTTTACTGGGACTCAGTCTGTGTTTTTCTAGGTACCAGGATTGCAGGTGTCACTGCTGGAGCCTGGGGTTTCACTTCACCAGCCCCTGGGCTGGTAGCTGGTGCTGCTGCTGGGGCCTGGCATTTCAGCTTGCCATCATCCAGATTTGTGGCTGGATCCTTGGGTTACACCTCCTTGTGCTGCAGCCCAGCTGTACCTGTGCTCTCCTGTAGTTTGTATCAAGATACTGGAAAACAAACTGACCTGTAGAAGTGGGATTTGTTTGGATAAAACCTTTTTTGTTTTTTTAAAGCAAAGTTTAACTACTTTGACCTCTGCTTCTGGTTCTGCCAGAGTCATAAGTGAGGGTCCATTTCTTTTGAGAAGAACAAAAATCATGTGATTCTGCCAAAAAACCCAAACTTCTTGTTGCCCTGTCCACAAATAGGCAATCTGAACTTGAATGTGAATTTTGGTGGCAAAGCTTTTGTTTTTGAGAGAGAAAAGGCACGAAAAAAATCCAGCTCTTCTTCTTGATGTCTGAATATGAAAACTGCAGGATCATTCCCAGGATTCTTCTGTTAGGAAAGAGGACTGCTGTTTAATGCAAAGAAATGGGAAGCTTGCTTGCTTGGGTTATGTGGTGGTGGAGGATCACACTTGGAAACAAACTGGGCTTGCTGCGCTCAGCAACATTTTCTTGGCCCTTGTCAGCCTTTCTGGGAAAACAAGGGCTCACTTCCTCAGCCCGAATAGATGTAGTTAAAGGTGGAGAGTGTATGTGTGTGTAACTAAAATATCAACTGTCTGGGCTGAAAGGACATGCTCAGCACCTGAATTATTGCCTCAATAATATTAAAAAATAATTTTTCCTTAAAAGGCATGGAGGGTATGACTTCTTTTAAGGCCTTGAAGGTGGACGTACTCCATGTGCCAGTAAGTGGCCCTATGGAATTGCTGGCCAATTGCTGTTTGGTAGGATGTGATTCACCCATGTCCATGAGCTTGGAATCGGCCCACTTCTCTCCCTTCCTCACCCTTCCCTCAGGAGAGGCTAAATTTTAGTCACTTGTTTTGCCTGCATTCTTTTAGATTTTTTGGGTTGTGGTAAGAGCCCTGATCATACAATCACATCACAATCAATCACTTTAAAGACTTCTTCCGAAGTGCAAACAATAAATGTGTAACACATGGGTTTTTTAATCAGTTCAGGTGCTGGGGATATGTATCCAGCTGCCTTCACCCATCTCTTTTCTTCACATATCTTGCATTGGTAACCCAAGAATTCGAGTGAGCTGGGATGATGCTGCTGGAGCGAGCTCTGATAATTGTAAGACTTGAGTGGCTGTGGAAAGTGGTGGCTTAGATCACACCAGTCCATCCTGTCTGCTCTCCAGTGTGGAATGTGGTGTGTGCTGGGAGGAGGTGGGCCAGTCCCCGGAGCACTCCTGTGGGAGTGGAGCTGTCCTGTAGGGGTTACCCCCTGCAGATGAAGGGGCCCAGCTGTGTTACTTTGGGACTCTTGTTGGTAGCGTGTGTGCAGATCTAGGAGGGAGTAACTTCACATAGGCAGAAGTAAAGAACATGTCTGAATTTACTGGAAATGATGCAATAAAATGAGGAAATGGTGTACCCAAGCCTGGAGTGTTCTCTTACATAGAAAAATTGGTCCTCTTCGAGTCCAGGTTTTTGTGGCTGTGGTTGGAATTCTATCAACCCAAGTCCAGCTTCCTGGCTTAAAGTGGGATTTTTTTTTTTTTCCCAGAGCTGGCTGTAGAGGAGCAGTTACCTCTGCTTTTGCCATCACTGCTCAATTGGAAGGGGTGGGGACTGTGTCTCTAGTGGTGCTGATGTGAAGTTTCCTAAATGTTGAGCAATGGAATGTCTAACTGGTTTGCTAGGATTATTTCTGTAATGAAAGTTTCTAATTATGCTTTTTAAATAATTTTAAAAAACTAAAAATAAAGGTTACAAGCTGCCAAATCTTTTTTTGAGGCTCTTGTTTCCTCTGCTGTCCAGCACCTGGAGGTGGAGGGTGGCAAGCCAGGGGTGAGATCTGCTGCTGTGTGTAAAGGGTTATTTCCTGAGAGGGGATATTAAGAAAAACATAATTAATGCTTTCAAATGTTTAGTTGCTGTTTTAGGTCGAATGAAAGAGCAAGGTAGAACTGGTAACTTATTTCTGTGTGAAGTGAGATGCCTGTGATTGTGCTGTAATCTTTTGTCTTCTCAACAAGAAGTATTGAGTGAGCTTTGAAAGCTCCTCCTCCCGAGGTGATTAAAAAGCATCTGGAGTCTGTTCTCATTTTCCCAGGAAATTAATGTATGTTTAATTAATGTGTGCAGGAACTGCAGCTGTGGCTGTGCCCTCAGCATCCTCTTGCCCTGCTGCCCAGGCTGCTCTTGGGGAGTATGATGGAAACCCTGCCCTGGGAAGGTGCCTTTGCTCTGTCTGCACCCTTCTGGTAGGAGTAGGTAGAGGGGAGTCCTGCGGACCTGTGGATGGTCTGAGTTGCAGTTGCTGCCAGCTGTGGGTGTGTTACTGTATTTTGTGTCTAACCTTGTTCCAGTTTGAATCTGCCTCCATACAACAGCCAGTAAAGGACACAAATGGCTGAAAGGTGAGATGATTTACCCACCTTTATGTTCTGTGCACCAAGAGATACAAATGTTTGAAATGTTTTTGCCCTGGCCCCTTCTCTCCTAAATACACACAGGGGCTGAATTTCATGGGATGATGCAGCACTGAAGATGCGGTTGGGTGTTAAATGACAATTCAAAAAATGAGCTTGTTTTGCAGCTGGGCACAGTAAAGTGGTGAGAGCTGAGACAGTATCGTATAAATGATCTGTTTTATTCTGAAGACAACTATTTACAAAAGAAGTAGAGCATTGTTTTTACTAAAAATATGCCTTTATAGATTTTTATAATATGTATCTTATAAAAACCATACATTTATTTACATGACTGCTACATACAAAAATTACAGCACTGTGGTATATGTACATCATCTATAGGTACATTCTTTCTGCTTATCCCTGCTGTGTGCTTTTTCCCTCTCAGTCCAAGGGAATCATTGCTGCAGCACCCAGACACTTCCTTTCTTGGCTTTTTAGTTCAAACAATCTTGCTTTTTATAGCCAAGTGGGGAGTAGAGAGTTTGCCTGATGGAGAGGCATATCTGGAATTTACCATTCTAAGTAGGACAAGTGTATGTGGCCCTGCCTGCAGCCTCACTTCCTGCTCTTTGTGCAAAATGACTCTGTTGTCATTAACTTCTTGATTCATCTCCATGGCAAGTTGCTGATCTAAGTTTGGATGAAGATAAAGTGCTAGTGACTTGCCTTTCATTTACATTTGTTCCTTGTTTACAGCTGCTTCCCTTGCAGAGTTTAGGAAGGGCAGACTGATCCCTTTTCCCTCAGGCTGGCATAACAAACATTTGCCCAAACAGTCACCTGTTACTCAGTTGTGGGAAAGTCCTTTGTAACCCTAATCTCAGCAGGCATCTCTTCTCTGTGCAATATTTGAACAGTGACTGTGCAGCACTACTGCTTTATTTACCATTATCTCAAAAGCAAGGCTGAGGGTTGTGTTTAGAGCTGCTGATCCCACTCCTTAAATCTCCTTTGGGATCCTGAGTACCTGCAGGATTAATGTGCTTCCTCCATCTCATCCCCTGGAGCCGATGTTTGCTTTACACCGTGTGTGTCCTGCAAGAGTCAAGTACCACAAATGAAGTGTCTTCTAACCAGCACTGCAAGGCTGATTCCAGGCTCCTGGCCATGACATGATGGAGGTGAGTATGTTAATGACAGCACAGGATGAATTAGTGGGGACCTTGTTAAAACACAATGTGACAAATGAGTGCAAAGGACTGCACGGGTGAGGTTTCTGAAGACAGAACAACAAAACCTAGCTGCTATGTTAAGGCAGTTTCTGTACTTGTGGAGTAGCAGCTCAGCACAAGGAGGTCTCCTTTGGTGTGTTGTCCAGTTTGTTACACCCAGTTCTCTTGTATCTCCGGGTTTAGTAGTGCAACTAAGTCTTTAGGGTTAAGGGGATTGTTTAAAGAAACCGTACCCAACTGGCACCTTAGAACATGCTGACTTTCCTCTTGCAATCTCTTCCGTCACTCTTGTTAAAGAAATAAAATTGCAATGGGATTAAGGATTCTCCTTAAATGAAGACATGTGCTGTGCCTACCCTTGCAACTGAATCAGTCACTTTCCTCAGCGAACATGTAGCAGAAGGCACCTTTCTTCATCTCATTACTGCATCTGCACGGGATAACTTAAGGCCCTTGCCTTAGCATTGCATCAATCCATCCATCCATTCATCCTTACTGGGGTAGAGTCCCATACAACTGCTGGGCATGTGGCTTGAATTGAGTTGGTGGGGTCTGGGAAATTACAACTGACAGCAGAAGAAAGGTCCCTGAGGACCGAGATGTTCACGGCTCTCCTGCGATGGAGCATCGTTCTCAGTGTTCACAGGTGTCACTGGCATCATGAAGCCACACCTCATTTTGCAGGTATCGAAGACCAGGGTAATGCATGTGGGTGTGACTGAGTCCTGGCAGCAGGAGATGCTGAGCATGTGCCTCATGGCCCTGCCCTGTCCAGAGTCACAATACAGGCAGAACAGGAGGATGAGGATATGCCATCCTGAGAGCATGTGGCCCTACACTGCAGCCCTTCCCCTCACCTGCACAACTGGGTACAAGCAGATACCCAACAGCTGAGCATTGCCTAGAGAGGCCAAGGTTCAGTTTCCTTCCCTGCCCGTGAGCATCTTTCCCCATAAGCATCAAGCTGTATTTGTAGGGCATTGCCCAAGTACTTCCTGAAGCAGGCTCTGCAATCCAGGGTTCGTTGCTTTCATGTAGATGGGTTTTACCACTCAACTCTTTACCATCATTGCCAATCCCAGAGCACTCTGCTCCTTGCAACCCAGAGCTGCCTTAGTGCAAGATGATTTCATACCAGTGTGGTTGCTTCATGCTAACAAGGAAATAAGGGAATGCTCAAATCTTCGTAGGCAGAAAAGATATTTGTACTGAGGTATTATGGATGTTCTATCCCACAGGTAAGCTGAATAATACTAAAACCCAAGCCACCAGCCTCTTACCTGCTGCTTAGAAGGTGTTTGGTACCTATTCTAGCAGAAAGCTTGTTCCTGTAAGTAGTGAGCAGAGATAGCAGCTCCCTGTGGGATGGTGTGTTAGCACCAAAGTTGCTGAGCAGGGCAGAGCTGAAGGTGCACCCAGCTCTGTCTGCTGTGGGACAGTGCAGGTGGTGGCCTCTTTAAAGCAGCAGGAAACAAACGGGCCTGTGGGTATTGTGAGCTGGGAGAATGTGTGAAAATTGCATGACAACAGCAGGACATCTCTGAAGTAAGCCTGGTGCTCCTCACTGGCTTATGATGGTAGACTGATAAAGAGAAGAGCTGTAAAGTGCCCATCCAGTGCAGAGGGAAGGTCCCTACTTCAGTATTGCAGGATTTCCAGCACTGTTGTGTGCATACACCAAAAAAACCCACGTTCCTTCTTGTTCATCAAGTAGTGCAAAGCAGGCTCTGATCATCTTTGATCAAAAGGAACTTTGGCTACCTGCTCACCAAAGGGCTGAGTAGTAACTGACCCACAGGCAGGGACAAATACTCCTTTCTGTCAGGCCATAGCCAACATTACTGCATAGGGCAGAGTAACCTGCAGGCTTTCCAGAGCTTTGTAGACACCCTCAGTGAAGGCAGATGCCAGTGTGCTTTCTGAGGATCGAGTCTGCCAACCCACTGTCAAAGACTGACGGACACTATTGTGAGGCTTTCAGTGAATTATTAGTTAGGCTTTTGGGGGCCTATCCAGTTAAAATGACAGTTTTCTTAGTCTGTTTGGGAGACTGTATGGCTTTGGGGAGAGGTGTGTGACTTGCTGAAGCTCCCAAACTACTTTTGGCCATTGGAGGAACAGCAGGTGCCCCAGGACTGAACATGCACAACTTTTATCCTGTCTGTAATCTGTTGTAGATGGTCAGTCTCCTGGGGAGAAATCTGCGTAGCTACAGCCTGCAACTCTTACCTCTGTAACAGAAGGGAGCTGGAGAAGACAGTGACACCAGCCTGCAACTCTTACCTCTGTAACAGAAGGGAGCTGGAGAAGACAGTGACACCAGCTATCTGTCCCCTGCCCTGAGCTGTGAGGAGCCTGGATCCCAGCGAGGGTGAACAGCCACACAGAACTCCAGGAGAGATGGTGCCCAGGCAGGATCTGCAGCGAGGGCTCAACTTCCACCACGGAGAAAGCTACATTTGTCAAAACATGGTAATGCTGGTGCCAGAGTGACTCCAGTCTCAGTGGGATGGATGAAGGATGTCACAGCTGCCAGGGTGGTACAAATGACTCCCCTCTGTCCTCTTGCATTCAGCCCTCTTCTTCCCCCCATGCTCACTGTGACAGCAGTTCTCAATCCCCTGCACCGCTCTGTCTTGGGGCTGCTTATTTCCGTCTCCAGCATAAGAATGCTTTTAAGACAATCAGAGTATTCTTCACAGCAGAAACTGGACTGTATCAAAGCGCCTAAAATATACCCTGAAGTTTATCACTTCACTTATAGAATAAGAAAAGTTTCTTTCTATTAGAATCACATTGTCAATTTGCAAATCTCCAATTCATGTAAACATTTGGTTCAGACCAGGTGCCATGTAAATAGTGCAGAGTCTCAAGGGTTAACTCCTTTGCCCCCTTCTTTTTTACTCAGTAGATTAGACTTGGGTCCATCAGCAAGCTGGGCAGCTGCCCCACTCCCCATCTTGAAGCAGGAATTGTTGGAGAGTTTTCTCTTTTTCAAATTAATTTTTCTTGAAAAAGGAGAAGAGACGGTTTCCTTCAGCCCCGACGGGCTCATCCCCCTGCTGCTCCGGCCTGAAGGCGGGGGAGGGCCTGGCACTCCGCTTGGCGCTGGAGCCACTGGAGAAGGAATAAGCAAGCTGGCTCCATTCCTTCGGGTGTTTGTCCATCAGCTGCTGGTCAATGACCCTGTGCATGTCATCCTGCAGCAGAGGGAGAAGACACGGGTATTAGTGGCAGCTGATGCTCAACGGGAGCTTGTGCCAGGGGTGGCTGAAATGGGTATGAAACGTGCAGTGATGAGATGGAGCAGGGATGACAGGAGTGGGGATGGGTCTGTGTCCCCACCTGGCAGCAGGCTCAGCTGTGCTTGCTGCCATGAGGCTTTTCAGGGAGCAAGGAAAATCAATCACACAATTCTGAGGTATAAATTGCTCAGGTGGTCTCGCACAGAATACTGTGCCTGCTTGGGACGCTGTGCCACCCCTAAGCTTTGTTTCTCTGCTGTCTGCAGCTTGCAGATGTCCCCTTTGGGGGAGAAATAAATAAGAACAAATGTAGCTGAAAGCAAAGGCCAGAAGAAAAACGGAGGTCTGTGCTTAGCAGGTCTGTGTGCACACCAAGTGGACAGGCAGGGGTGGCAGAGCTGCTGCATGGCCACTGTCACTGGGGCTTCTTTGGGGAAGGTGCCGAGGGGCTGGGGCAGGTGTGGGCCCACCAGACCTTTCCTGGGCTTTGCACCAGACTCACCAAACAGAGCTGAGCTCGTCCCTTAGACCCCCTTCTTCCCGTAGGGCCAGCATAGCAGTGGGAGCTCTGACTGGCAGCTCAGCATGAACCGTGGCTTTTCAGATGTACCAGAAATGCTCTGATTTTGTCCATGTTTACACCACAGTGAAGCTGCTTTATACAAAATTATTACCCAGTTCTGTTGCCACTAATTATATGCTAACATATTCCTTGAAAACCTGGCTATCAGTTTTACAGATTTTAAACTTTCAGATACATTGCTTCTCCTACAATTGCATATTTAAACTACAGCTTAGTGAAAATGTGTGTACACAAATTAGCCCCACAGGAGGAATCAACTGCTCTCCAGCAGTTTGGTCCCTGATTAGGGCTGAGGACACTGTCTGGTGAGAACAAGGATACTCTGGATGGGCTGGAGTGGTGGAAGGGCTGTCCACTGAGCACCTGGTGAGGGGCAGCCTGTCAGGGCAGCCCCAGGACTGAAGGGAAGGTGCTGCCTTCCCTATTGCCCAGCAGGTGCCCCAGCTGCTCTGTATTGGAATCAAATCAGCCAGCTGGGAGTGGAAACTTGATAATGGCTAATCTCTTGTTGCAGCATTTTATGCAGGGAAAAGGATTGATAGCTGTGACCTGGAGCTGAATTTAGTATGGGGACTTCCCCCGGGGAAACTGGAGGGTGCAGAGCTACACAGACTGGGGAAGCTTTGGGTCTTTTTAGAGCAGGACTGGAGAAAGGAAAGGCAGAGGGACAGTTGAAGAGGTTGAGGCAAACATCAGTATGAAATATCAGTGAGACAGGTTTCCAGAGCTGAAGCTGCCACGTGAAAATGTACAGCACTTGGATTTTGAAGGCACCTCTTCTGCTAAATGAAGTAGGTACCCAGGCTCCTGCATGGCAGATCTGTGTCCTTGATCAACCATACAACAAGGAACGAGAATGATTTATATGTATATTTATATATATATAAACACAAAAATATTTTTTATATATATATATATAAATACAGTATGCACTATTGAGAGTGCACTGCATTGTGTCCCTGTCTGTCAGATGTGTGAGTCAGAGAACAAAGCACTTGGATGTGGAGGTTTTTTGCTTGAGTCCTATTTTATAGCCTGTATGATGTCCTTAGAGAACACTGTAATCTTGTTGATGGCTCTTGGTGAAATGCAGACTAGAAGTGTGCAAGAGCAAAATGTTACCAGATTAAAGCCTCCAATTATGCCCAGTTAAAGCAGAGACTCTTAGCCTATTTTATCAGACATTTTCTGCAAGCCCCTTTGCAAAATAGTCCCCAAAATACATAAATCACCCGACTTGTTTTGTGTCTCTGTGGCTGAGCTGCTGTTGAGGGGACATGAGGTGGTTGGAAACTATTTTGCTGCTGCGTACTAACACCTCAGTCAGTATGTTGGAGACAACTTACTGCCATGAAGTGGGCCTGAGCCTCAGCTCAGAGAGCTGATGGGAGCAGGTCTGGGGTTGCTGTGTTACTGTTCTTAACTCCTAAGCTGGATTTATTCTAGCACTAAGTAGGTCTCACTTTATCCCACCCATCCAGACAGCTCCTATGAAGAGCACTGAGTGTCACTTACTAGACAATGAGGCTGAGAAGTAAAATCCCAGTCTGTCTTTCAAGAAGCTTTTCAGATACTAAATATGTGGATATAGAGGGTTAATGTGCACCTCAGCCTGGCTTTCCCTGTGGTGCCCTGGTAAAGCCTTGCCATGGGGTGCAGGATGTTGCCCCTGGCCTGGTGCTGGGATGGGGGGTGTGTGTGGAATATTGGTGGGTGATGGAGACCCCCACTGGCCCCTCTTGCCAGATGATGGTGAGGGCAGAGAAGGATGTGGGTGATGGTGGCAGCAGATGGAGAGGGGGTGGTGGGTGCGGGGAGCTCACCTCAAAGGCAGGAGGGGTGTACGACTAAAGCTGTTGGTACAGGAACTGAGAAAGGCCACTAGATCAGAAACCAAAGGAGCCAGATAGTAAAAAGCCCTGAGGAAGCAAACTGTAAGCGGGAAAAAGAAAAGAAAAGAAGAAAAGGAAAGGGGAAAAAAAAAAAAAAGAGAGAAACGAAAACACAGTGGAGTTGAAACAGGAGTGAGGTTGTACGGGAAAGGTTTCTACTGGTCAGGCTGGCTGTTAGTAGAGCTGGGGTCTTGCATGGTCTGCAACAAGTCACTATAAATGGCACAGACCTTGTCTCTGGAGGCTGCTTTATTTTCTGTTGCAGTAGCCCTCCCTTGGTGCTGGTTCTGGGAGGAGGCAGCATTGTCTGCCCTCAAGGGTTCTCTGCCTTCACAAGGGTTTTCCCCACTGACCCCATGCAGAGCACCTCTAGGGCAGCTGTGGAACTGCCATGGCTTTGGTTTTTTTACCTTGGTGAAGAACTGGGATTTTAGCTTCTCCTTCTTGATGGATCTTTGGAGTTGATGAAAACAGTGCAGCAACAATCAGCACAACCTCGTTCTCCCACCTTTCTGCTCCATCACGGACATGCTGTGCCCACACATACCCAAGGTGTGCTTGCCTAGGGACACCTCCTGCACGGACCCCTCCCCACCCCAGGGCAGAATAATGTGCTCATTTCCCATTCTACCAGGAAGCACAGTCTGCTTCTCCATTTTAAATGAGTATTTAGAGCTGTAGAATTAACAGCTCACAGCCAAAAGGCTCAGCGTGGGGAGGGCAGCTCACCCCCTGGGCCCCATGGCACCGCCGGCTCCTGCAGAGCCAAAGCCAAGCACCCCCAAATGCCCAATCCATGGATGCTCAGGCAGAGAACATGACAAACCCACAGGGAGGGGGGACACTCCCCCACAGGTGGCCCTGGGGCCATGTGTCCTGCAGCCCCTGCCCTGCCAGGGTGCTCACCTGCCAGGCCTCCAGCTGCTGAGAGAGGTTCACCTTCTGCTGGATGGCGTCCAGGAGTTGGCTGTTGAGGGACATCATGTCGATCTTGCACTTGGTCAGCTCCACCTCCACTGCGTTCTTTCTGCGGGGACAGAAATCGGAGCATGGCACTCTTTTCTTTTTAAACAAAGAGTTAAGTATATCTAAATGAGTCTAAAATTTATGTCTTTCACTGGCAAGTCACCAAATCCTAAGGTGTTCATCTCTGTTGTATTCTGGACAATCTATTAATCTGAAGAGTGGGATAGAACTTTTGACATCATTACTTTAAAACCAGCAGATTTCTGATAAGCACGCTGTGAAGCATACTGAAAGAAAATCAGATACACTGCTGTGTAAGATAATAGTGTGCCTGGATAATGTGCAAGATTTGCCAATAAAATGAGATCGAAAACACGGTAGAATCTATATACAAATATTTTTTCTTTTTCTTCTGTTTATATGCATGCAGAATACAAATGGTATGTGCTAAAAATCAAATTACCTGTGTCTGATCCCCTGATCAATAAATTGCAGTATAAAACAAACAAATAAAAAAACCTCTTAAAGAGTACAACTGTGCTTTCACTTGGGACTTGGAATGAAGGAAGAAATTAAAGAAGAGAGCTTATCACAGCATATACTTTTTAAGAATGACAAACTGTTAAAATTGTTTGAATTAAACGTTAGGCTTTAAGGAAAGCTCCCAGTTTCAGTGGAGTTGTCCCAGCCCTTGGGAACACCTCTGCTGCATTTCTTCCCAGACATTCAGTGGCCATTGGGCATGTGGTGCCATGGACAAGGTTACCCAAAGAGCCCCAAGTGCTCAGTGGCTGAGATCTTCCAGATGCTCTTTGCTTGTGGAGAGGAATTGTCCTTTAGGATGGAGCAATTTCTTAAGCTGCCGAAGCTGGGAAATGCTGTTCACCGTGCTGGGACCACACCAGGTGAGCACAAAGCTTAAGTTTTCAATTAACTGCTGTGTGATAGGAAACTGTAACATGACTTGATGGGAACCATCTTTCCTTGCAAACATTTTCGAGAGAAATAATTGCATCTCATTAACTGTAGCTAATTCCTTGTCTCCTAATAGCTCCCTTGTGCTCCCCTGCACAAGAGCAATTTGGGAATTTGTGTTTATATTCCAGGTACTGGTTGCTTAACACTTCCTCTGAAAGGATCCTATTTTCCTATTGCTTCCCCTGTTGCCAAACTTCAGCTTCAAGCAAAAATTTTCCACACCAGATGTCTGCCTCGAGCAGTGATTTTATTTCTGTTCAGAGTTAGGGACTTTTGGGGGGATGGGTTCCACAAAAGCAACTTAACCCTTCGGGTGTGAGGTGGGAAGAAAATCACGAGCCTCCCCAGGCAGCGACCAGCCCACTTGGTCTGGGAGGGATGTTTTCACTTCCAGTGACAGAATGCTCTTGTCTGCTTTCACTTGCTGCCACTTTCTGCTTCTTAATCCCCCTCGCCCGTGCCCCATTCCTGGGGCTCCTATGCTGCAGGACAGCCAGCCCCCAATATTGGTGCTTTGTCCAGCAGGGTCACAGTGGACCAGAGAAGCTGTGCCCTTCCACTCCCGGCTGTGGTTTGGGCACCTGAAGCAGCCTTTTGTCACGACGCTTCCCCGCTGCAGGTTGGATGTTTCCAGGGGATTGATCGCAGCGGCAGTGTTGCCATAGCCACGGCAGAGCCAGCAACCCACATATACCGGGAATGTCAGAACTACCTCCCTGTGCCCGGCAGACAGCTGGGATGCTCCTGATCCTTGCCAACAGATGGAGGTGTTACACAGGACAGCAATGAGAATTTGGTAGCCAGCTCTCCCGGCAAGGGCAGCACGGACGATCTTTCACTTAGAGAAAGGGATGGTGCAGGCTGATTTAGGTCCTGCACCGTCAGAGGTGCAACCCTCTCCTGCTCCTCCTCTTGCCCAGGGCTTGAGTATTAGGCTTTTCCCTAAAAAACTGGACTGGTGGTGTCCTGGCCCACCTGCCTGTTGAAGGGATTATCAGATGAATCCTTTCTAGCAAAGCACAGAGGGGTAAAGGTGTCTGTCCCTCTCCTCTGGGCAAGGAGTGCTCAGGGCATTTTGGCAGGCCCAAGGACAGAGCTGGGGGAGGGGGATTTGGGGTATAGGGGAGCAGAACTGCACAGATCTGTAAGGAAGATGGGCAAAATAAAGAGCCAAACCAGTGGGAGAATCCCAAAAGGAGAACCAGAGAATTACAGGACTGGAGATGCAAAAAAGACCTTGGAACAGGAAAGGAGAGGGAGTGACCAGAGGAGTGGTTTAGGGAAGAAGCCCAAGCAGGCTGTAATGGGGATGGTCAGGAAAGCAGGGCTGTGTGTCTGGAATAGCAAAGGAAGAAAAATATGACAAATTGGGCAGACCTAGTGTTGCCATTTGGCTCCCTGAAGTCCTCTCCTCCTTGCTGTGACTCACACCAGCACTAGGGATGGCACAAACGTGGTTCGCGGAATCCTCCTAAATGCCCCAAATCGAGCCATGGGGCAGCTCTGCCTTTAGTATCTCCTGCCCCGCTCCCAAGCTCCTGGCAGCCTTTCCCAATGCCAGCAAAGCCAAGACATCATTTTTTCACAGCTGCTGTGGAGAGCAGGAGAAAGCCACTCCAGAGGTATCTCCTGCCAAGGCACTCCACAACTGCTGCCCCAGCCTGTCTCTGGCTGCTGGTGCCACTCACTTGGCGATGGCCTCGTCGCGGTCCCTGATGGCCTGCAGGAGCCGCTCGCTCGCCTCCTTGTCCTCGGCAGCGCCCCGCAGCCGGTCCCGCTCCTCCTTCAGTGTCGTCATTTCCACACTCAGCAGCGTCACCTGTGGGCACAGGGAGGCTGTGAAACCCAGGGCTCCTCAGGAAAACACACCACAAGTGTGTGTGGGGGAAAAGCCACATGGGCGAACCTGCAGGTTAAGAGATGCCCTGGTCGTAGGAGAAGCTGTGTCTGTCTGCTGTGTGGGGGCTCTTAGTGCTGGTGCCACCCTCCATGAAATGTGCTGGCTTGCCCTGGGATGCTGGCCTGAGCAAGATGTGTCACCAGGATGGCCTCAGTAACATGCAGAAATAGCACTGAAAGCTGTGCAGGGCAGGACCCACCTGTGACTTTGCTGTCACTATGGCATCAGTGCTAAAATATTGCCCCTCTCCAAGCAGTTTGTCTTGTGCACACATCCTCTGAGTCTGCCTGTTGTAATTCTGATCTTTCCAGGGTTAAATTATTGCTAACATAATTTACCAGCAAATAAGATTTTTTGAAGGGACCATTATTGTCTCCTGAAGTAATATGAAGCTGTAGACAAAGGATGTGAAAATTCCCTTTCATGCCATGGAAGGTGTTACACATCTTACAATTTTAATTAGACTTTTAAATATGTGTGGAGTCTTAAAATAGTCTGAGAAATGATCTATCATTTTGGTCCTGTGCAGAGTGAGTTAATAGAGTGTGAAATCACGCAAGGATTGCATTAGCACAGCTTCACAATATTTCATACACATTTAATTTCTTTGTCTAGGGCACACACATGCTCTGTTACGCTACTCCACCACCTGGAAACCCTTCCAGCGTTTGACCCTCCTGCCTCTAAATGCAGCTCAGTAGTGCTTGAATCTTCAAAGAAATCTTTAAATAGAGGGCAGACAGTCAAAAAGGGCTCATCACATCCACAGCGTGGGAGGATCTGCCGTTAGCGCAGCACGAATGGGCCGGGGGGAGGAGGGTGTGAATGCACCCTGTCTGTGCAGAGACTCCCCACAGGACTGGGGAGCTGTGCTGGGGCTGCCAGGGAATTGGGGAGCTGTGCTCTCCCTCAGCCCTATATGGGGGGCACCTCAGAGCAATGATGTGACAGAGAGCAGTGGTAGTGGGGTGATGTGAAAGATGCTGAGCACTTCTACAGAAATCCCGGGGGACAGAGGATCTGGAGGCCCAAAACATCGTGTTTGGGGATAGGTTTGGGATTTTAATTGGTTCTGTCTGTGCTTCAGGTAAGAATGGGAGGAAACAAACAGGCAGAAGGTGTGAAATAGCTTCTCAGTGTAGACAGAGAGGGGGGTGACTCCTGTCTCCACCTCCTCACCTTGCTCTTGGGCAGGAGCAATGAGTTTGTGTGATGCTACGAAGTCCTAAAAGCCATTTAGAAGAAGCTCCCCTTTGACTATATCAATACCAGTGCCAGAACAGAGGGATGAGGAGGCAGCAGAGCACTGCTTCCCCCAGGTGGACCAGATTTCCACATGCATCAATTTTCTGTAGCACTGAACAGAAGATGATGTTGCCTCTTCAACAGGAGGCAAGAATAATTATTAACCTGGAGCAAGTGTGAGGCTAGGTAACAGGCAAAAGCTGTGGGAGACGTGTACTTGCTGTGGGAGGCCAGAGTGCCTCTCTGAGAGTAATGGCTGCTGCATTTGTAGCTATGCCCCATCATTCTCCACATCACACAGAGGTGTGAGAAGAAAACAGAACTACAGTCCTCCCTTTGCTTACTAAATATTAGGAGCTTTGGTAATCGGGGACCCTTAAAAGCAGACACAGGGTTCCAGACTTGCAGTCCAGGGCTGGTATTCTGGTCCCTCCTGGCTGGAGAGTTTGGGGAGATCAGACAAGCCTAAAATCTGTGAATAAGCCTCTAAAGGTCTCTGTCAGCACTGCCAGGTTGCAGAGATCGAGCCCTTGTCTCCTCCATCTCAGGTGTGTTTAAGGGCAAGGGGGGCTTGTGTGTGGTACACAGGACAGTGGCAGCATGGCCACGGCAGTGTCTGGACTCACGCCTCACTGGGGGCAGAAGTCTGGACCCTCAAAAGTGTCTCTTGTGGTGGCCACATTGCTGAGAGGAGCAGTCCTGGGGGAAAGACGGGCTCCAGAGCTGCTCCCCTCCCACACTCTGTCCCTCATCAGCTGCTGTGGCAGCAGGACATTTCTCACCCTCACACACATGCAGCCATCACTGCCAGGGTATTTAATGATGCTCTCACTCTCTTCTCTTTGGTCCCATGGTGGGAGCTCCCACTGTCCTACACAAGGCTGCCAGACCCCAGGTCGTGCTGACTTTGTGAACAGGGATGTGTTATCCTATTTATGCTCCAAAGGGCGATACAGCACTGCTGGGAAGACCAGCCAAGGACATTAATCCCATTCTTTGCTCCAGTGCAGTTGCTGCTGCTTCTGCTGAAGCCTCCAGATGCCCTCCAGCATTTGGAGACTTGTCCCATAGAGACAAGGACTGCCAAGCATCTCTTTGGATGCCTGTCTCCATTTGCTGCTCTTGGCATAGGGCCTCAGACAGACAAAGCTGCGCTGGGTGTGGATGCAATGGGATTCTGTGCTTTGGGTGTGGAGTTGGTGTCAGGGCTGGATCATTCCTTGCTGTTGAGGTTGCCTCATGTGGTCCCTGGAGTGCTGCCTGGTGCCTGGCCATGATTAGGATTCTCTGGGAGTGCATTTCTGAGGGTTTTGTGATGCTGCTATGGAAGGGGTCAAGCCCTGCTCCATGCACAGCAGAGCAGCACTGTTATATCCATGGAATGGGTGCACATACCCCTCCCAAGGGCTCAGTGTGGCAATTCAGGTCAGCCTGGATACCTTTGGGTTTCCAATACCCCATATCAAGCAGCCTTGTACTTTGGGGTCTTCTGCTGAGAAGAACTTAAGCAACAGAGATTGGCTAAAATGCAGATTCAGAGAAAGGCTTAAAGGAAGTTTGGCTGCTTGAGATGATGCTTCGGATGGGCCCCAGACAATTTGTCAGAAACTCTCATCCTAAATGCTTAAATCCTCTGCATTTGGTTTAACAAAGTCTCCCTCATCCAGCCATTTTGGCCTAAATCCTCCTGGGTTATTTATCATGTTGGTCTCTTTGATGGAAGGCATGTCTTGGAGGATGAACACTGGTGTTCCAAGACCATAATGTAAAGCGTGGGAGTTGCTAACCTGGCTGTGCAGTCGCTGCAGCTCCTCCAAACTCTGCCTTAGTTTCCCCCGTTCTCCCTCCATTAATTCCCTCAGGGCTCGCGAATCCTCACTTGTTCTCCTGATCTGTTCCTCTAAGGTGTCGTCGTCGCTTCGCCGAGAGCTCTGAGAGCGGGAGAGAAATCTCTTGCTCAGATTTCACTTTAAAAAAGGCAATTGCATTAATCTGACACCAGTTTGGGATGAGGGTGCTAAACAAGGAAGAAGAAAATGTGAAAATGTGACTTTGGTAGAATTTTTTGTTCCCATATACTTCCACGGTGAAAATGTGCTCAACCAAGGGTAGTGCTTCTACACATGATGCAAAGAGCATGCAGCCCTTGGCATAAACCAAATTTACAGAGACTTACTGCCCATTTGGTAGCCCATGTGGCTACAGTCTCTGTTTGTGGACCTTTTACAAGACCCCCTACATTTTATTTAACAAATACAACTTCATCACTATACTCAGCCTATGGGTACTTAAATGAGGAGGGCGAGTACTCCCTCACAGCCCCCTGCAGGGGCTGCACTGTTTTCCTCACCATAGCACCCCAAATAAATCATAATGGCAATGCAACCAGCTTGTTGCATTGGAATGGGAACAGGCCTGATTTGAGCCACAACAAAAAGTGAGGTGTTCTGCTGTAATTCTGCACTCCTGTGGATGCTGAGTGGTCCCTCCATGCCGCCCCCTCCTGCCCAGCAGCCTGGGGCCACATCCTACAGACATCATCTTGTGTCAGCAAAAGCCTTTACCTGCCACAGGTCTGAGTTTGGCAGATCCTACCAAGACATTTGTACCCAAAGACGATTCACAGGGACAGAACCTTCCAACATAGGGGTTATGATGTTTTTGTGATACCATTGCTAATAAAGCAAGGTTAGGAAAATCCCAAAGGAAATAACTGATGTGTAAGGCAAGTTGCAATATTTTCCCATTGAAACTCTAACTTACTGAAAATCTCAAAGTAAGCCTACTTTTATTAATTTTCCAGAATGACTCCCAGGCCAATGACGGTTGTATGAGCTTGAAAGTTTAGGTGGTCTGAGCACTGCAGGCTGAAACCCCATGTGCTTGGCTCTTGGCTGACCATTTGAGACACAAGGAGTGGGCTATGCTCTGTGACTGCCCATCTGTGCAAGCCACAGAAGTTTTCTGGGAGACCAGGGCCTTCAAGATCCAGTGGAACCTGCAGCAAGCTCTGGGCCAAGAGACGTGCACAAGCCAAGGCCTCTCTGTGCCACCAACTTACCGTGGAGTCTGCCCCGTCCAGCACATTCTGTATCAGTCTCTTGAGCTCACTGAGAGCTGCCCGTAGGCTCCCGGCTGGGACGTCTTTGGCTGATGAGGTTTCTGAGGACTCATCCATGGAGGAGTCTGTGGACACGGCCGAGTCGGCGCTGTCATTCCCTCGCAGGTGGGAGCAGAGGTACCGCACTTGGCAATACGCTTCCCAGAGCTGCAGCCTCAGCTGGAACAACAGAGCCTGGCATTAGCCTGGGGCATCAGGGCCATGGAGACCCTCCTTCCATGGTAAAGGGAAGCGTGTGATTGCCAGCCCTCACAAATATTTGCCATGTTGGTTTTGAAATGGATGCAGAGGTTTACTTTCATATGATCAAAAGGGTGTGTTGATGCCAGACCCCAATCCCAATTCTCGGGCCTTTGGTTCAGCTACAAATCCAGATCAAATGCATTAAACTCCCTTTTGCTCCGGGACTGGTCAAAGAGACCCGTGGGCTTTCCCAGGGGCTGGAGGACAAATACCTGTTCTCGTTCTTGCTCCAGCTCCTCTGCCTCCATGCTCTGCTCTATCTCAGAGAGCAGGGATGTGCTGGTTGTGTTGAGGTTTTGGAGACTTTTCTCCTCATTGAGCTCCTCCACCTTGCCCTGCAGCTGCCGGTAGGACAGCCTCACCTCCTGGAGCTCCAGCTGGCTTTGGTGCAGCTTGTGAAGAAAACCAAGGAATCAGAAAAATATTAACGGAGGTGATATGGACTGGATCAATCTCTTGGTTTGTGAGGGAGCTGGGAGGGAGGAATGAGTGACACAAAACAGGGTTTCCAGCCAGGAGGAAAGTACTCTTGGCTGGTATTGCTGTTTATTGGAGCTTAATAATCTCCAAGTGTCATTAGACTCTGTTTAGAATCCAGAATATCCAGAAAGATAAAAATAGCAGGTTAATCAGCACTAAAATGAGGAACATTGTGAAGAAGTTGGGACTCGGGTAAAGAAATTTGCTGAAAACAACACAGCAGGAAGTGAATCCAAAAAGAAAGTGATATCTACACATTTTAAAAAAATATATACAAATATATATTAAAAAAATGAAAAAATATTCAGTGCTGTTTTGCAGAGCTGAGGATCCAGTGCTTGGCAACCCACAGAAGTGAAATGGAAAAATCTTGCTCTGTCCTAAGGCCCAGAGATGTTTTCTGGGGAGTGATGTTTGGTGATTCATGGCTGTGAATACCATGGAGATTTTTGGGAAACCACCTGAGGACTGGGATCTAAGAGGCCAGTGACTCTTAGATCACTAAGATCTAAGTGATCTTAGATCTCTGGAACAGCAGGGTCTAGAAAAGCTCCTTCTGAAGCCAATTCTACTATTAAAAATTAAATAAAATGAACTGCAACCAGAGTCCTCTGATTCTTTTTGCATTTCCCTCATTTCCCCAGTACCCTGCCCCACTCCCTTGCTCAGATCTCCCTCCTAAGCTGCTCTTTGCTGTCAGGATGCCTCATTGATACTCCTGTTACCTGTCTCCATGGAGAACACTCAGGACCTTGCTTGCTGCCCCCCTTGCATGAACCATTTCATTCTTCCAGTTGCTCTGTCTCCCAGTTCGTAGCAAATTTTACCCCAAATCATGACTTGTACCGAATCTCCCCATCCCTTCCCCATCTCACTGCTGCCTCCTCACCTGCAGATCCTTGTCATGGCTTTGTCTCTCCAGGATGAGGACTCGGTCCTGCAGCTCCTCCACAGTTCCCTGGAGCAGGTCGTTCTCCTCCATCATGGCACTGAGGCGATGCTCCAGCTCCCGCTTCCTGTCTGTCAGCATTTTGATCTGCAGGGTAAAGAGAGGCCCTGTCAGACTTTGCAGGAACCAGAGACGAGAGACACCACATTCCAAAGAGAGAAATGAAACAGCAAGAAGCAGAAGGATGTACATAGGTGTTCCGTACTTGTATGAGAGAAACTACCTCTGTGTGTGGTTTAAAGCTTAGGAAAGCTCTGAAAGGAAACTCCTCCTTCCCCAGGCTGCAGGGGCAGCTCCAAAGGGGCTGGGTGTGCACTGGCAGGTCAGGGAGCAGGCAGGAATATTCAAAGGTATTAAGTGGAAACCAGCCCTGCCCACCCCTTGCACCTTAACATTTGAAAGACTGGGCAAAACTAGTTACTTGTCCTGGCTGGTCCCTGATGGTGGCATTTTCTCCTGTATGGGTACTGGAGACCACAGGGTGAACCAGCAGGATCCAGGGTGAGTCAGTGGGATCCAGGGTGAGCCTGTGCGATCCTGCTCCCCACAGGACTGTGCCACAGTACTGCCCATAGCTGTTCTTAATTGGTGTGTGTTCATCAGGTCCTCACCAGGGATTTTTCTGTCTTTTCACTTGTGAAGACTCCTTTCTGTGCCATGCTTATTTTTAGCCTCCCAGTGATTGGTTGCCTTTAAAATTGGTTCGTATCTTTTCATTGTCAAGGGCAGTGATTTCAGGTGAGGGACAGTGTGCCAAACAAAACTTCCGTGACTCAGTTAGCTGGGAACAGTGCAAAGGATGAATCAGCACTAGCCAAGGTCACTTCTTGTTTAACCAAGAAGAAGGAGCCTTTTCCCACATTAGTACACACAGGATATCTGGGGTCTGGTATGCCAGCCATCCACCAGCCCAGTATAACCCTAAATATTCCCTATGGCCACCTTTCAGTTCATGGAGTGTGGACAAATTCAGGAAATTCCCTCTTGGCCTCTTTGGGACCTTGTCTCTTTGCTGCTTTCCAGGTAGCTGGAAAGATTTGGCTGCACAAAGGAATATCAGCCAAGTGTGTGGACTTGCTATTTCTGCGGAGTAAAGGCTTGTGGAGGTATTGGAAAGCTACTCTGAGGTGACTAATGGTTTCTGAGATGTCTCTGCCCACCACCATCATGATTTGTGTAGGTTGGAGAAAGAAAAGTAAAAGGTTTAATGGAGAGATTGTATCAAGAGTTCATATTTGGTGGGCAGACCAGTAATGAACATGCTGTAAATAACCATACAACAGAAAAAACACTGCTCTGCCATGAGCCCTGGACCATGGGAAGGGCATAAGGGGAAAGGGTTTGGAAAGCAAGAGACAGGAAGGAGGTGAGGAGGCAAGGTGTGGCATGCATGGTGACAGGCATGCATGGTAACAGCGATGTACGTGCAGGCAAACCCTTTCCAAGCCTCCATACTTACTTCAAGGACCTGCTGCTCCACACCAAGGGGAGGGGAAGAAAAGGCGGGGGACCAGCAAGGAGCAGGTGGGAACAGGAGAAAAGAAATTGAAAGATTTTAGGAAAAGCTTTTCCAGACAGCTTTTAAATAAAAAGTGGTTGGGTAGTAGAGCTGGACATCTTCTACCCATCTAGCTCCTGCCTATGTGATCCCCAGTGATCCTGTCAGGGAAGGGAAAAGGAAGGAAGTTGTATCATTCCTGAAAATGTACCTGAGTTAAAACAGGCAGGGGCTCCTTGCTTTCCCAAGTGCATGGCTCAGAGGCAGAAGAGGATTGCTGCTTTCTTTGCAAGCATGAGGAATAGGGGAAATAAACCCTTGCAGACCTTCCCACCACGCCCACCAGAGATAATGTGTAGTGGGCAGCAGCCCTGCAGGAGCACAGCCATGCTTTGGCTCCTGGAAGATCCTTCTCATCCATTCATTTTGCAAGAATGCTGTGGCTGAGGCAGCACTAGAAGATGCCCTGAGCCAGCCCAGACAGAACACCACGGAGCAATCCTTGCTGGGCGAGTCCTTTGCCCCAGTGCTGCCATCCCTCTGTTGGCTCCACCAGCTGACTGTTTGCTCAGCTCAGAGAAAGTCATTACACAAGTTCAAACAGCCCTGGCCGCTTTCTGAAGGAGGGAGGCAGGTGACTCACCTCAGCCTGGAGGCTCTCCAGCCGCACAATGTGTTGGCTGCTGGAGGAATTCTTCTCCCGAAAGTCCTCCCGGAGGGTGTGGACCTGAAGAGAGAGCTGCCGCTCCACCTCTGACGCCTGCAAGGAGACACCAACTGGAGTCACCTCATAGACCCAAAGCAGCCATCTCCTCCTGCCCAGGGAGACCTGCCCAGATACAATTTCTGCACAAGCCCAGTTTCAGCAGAAACTCTGAATTCTGCACAGTTTGGGTGAGTGAAAATCTCATCCTGGACAGACACTGGGGAGAGCTGCCATTTAAACCATGTTGATTTTTCCCTTGGGGCAGCCAAGGGGACACAGCCCATAAGTTTTTTCCACTGTAAAAAACCACAATGACTCCTGTGTCCTACAGGAAATTCACTTTGCCTTAAAAATTGTAGCCTAGGTTGAGGAGAAGACCAGGAATCACTCCTACTAGATTTATACCCTCTTAACCTCTGAACATCTTTGGCACAGCTCTCAGATAACAAGTACTCTTTGCCTCTGATTCCCAGCTCCTGTCAGGGCCAGATGGAGAAACATCCACTCCACATGACTGTCAGTGCAGGATCCCTGGACTTGTCTCTCTTTCCCATTTTGAAGGAGGGATGCCCCACTTACGCAGGGTCATTTGGGGACAGCAGAAAGGCCATTCCTACCTGCAGGATCCAGGCTTGAGGCAGCCCTTACAAATGACAGCTTAGACATGTTAACTACTCTCCAGACACCTTTAATGGATGATTTTTACATGTGAACACACTTGTTTAGGCTTTTAAGACAACATAAGGTTTTTATTACAGAAACCCTAATGAGACAGCACAAATGGATGTTTTTCTTTTTAATTAGCTTCCATCGTGTTCCATTACACTTAGGCACAGACCTCCAACTATGCCACATGGGCTGGAATTGAGTTGATTCCCCTCAAGAGGTGGCATTGCTGTCCTGCTTGGGGTGTCTCCAATGGCAAAAGCCACAATGCCTTAGACAGGGAGGAGAGATGGGAGGGAGGGATTGGAGTCAGCAGCTGTGGGCAGGTTGGGGAGTGCATCCTTAGGTCAGGCAAATGTGGGTCAGGATTTTCTCCGCGTGCTCTGACAGTGCCCAAGGCAGAGCTTCACCAAAGGGTGCAGTGACTCTGCTCTAGCAGCTTGTGACTGGAACAATGAGCACACAGACCCAGTCTGAGCTGCCCACAAAGGCAACACTGCTCCCTTTAAAAAATGGTCCCTTATTTTGCATAGTCTGCAGCAAAATATTCCAAATCAGAAGCATGAAGTAAAAGGCTGTTCTAGCTCCATCAAGTGGAGGAAACTGTGGTGGCCCCAACACTGTTTGCTTGGAGGGGCAGCAGCAGACAGAAGTGTGGCCACCAAATCAGGCTCTGACCACTGGCTTCTGGAAAGAGAAAAGGGTTCCAACAGTAAGAAATAATCTTGTCTACCAATTGTTTTTTAGTTCTCTTCTTACACTGTTTTTCTCCCCTTCTTTAAAGCCCCATATCAGAACCCTTTGCATATTGCCTCATTTATTTAATAAAGCTTCCTCGCATGGGCAGAATACACAAAATATAATGACAGCACAGCACTATAGGAAGGGGTTGGTTATTTTTCTTCCCTTAAGCAACTATAGGTTGCAAAGCATCCTGAGCAGCTATTAATTGGTGACACTAAAGAAGATGGATGGATTGTGCTTTTTTTGAATGATTCACTTGCTTTTGCAATGACTGCTGAAACATCTTCATGCTGAAACACTCCGCAGGAGCTATCAAGGATGAAAAAGCACCAGATGAAAAGCACTGAAGGATTTTGCCTGCAAGATGCTGACCACACTCCCAAGGAGCACAAGTGGCACCAGAGGAGATGACACACCAGTATTTGATGGTTCACTGTGTAACATAATTTATATGCTTGAAGAATTCTATGTACAGAGAGTATAAATATACAATATAGCAGTAAGGAAACAAGGGAGTATTTAATGGCATTGTAAAAATCCCTGGTAAGAGAATATATAGCTGCTCTTGCTTGTTCTGCTCCCCATGGCCAGACCGGAACAGGTGGAGGGATGAGCTGCAAGGATGATTCAGATTGTGGAAAGTCTGTTATACGAAAGGAGTCTAAAAAAAGGATGGCTTGTTTTATCTCATGCAGTGAATGCTGAGAGAGGACTCCCTATAAATACATCACGGATGAGCACACAGAAGGGAGAAGCGCTATTTAAGCAGAAGCACAATTTTGGCAGAAAAGAAAGATGTGAATAAACCGGATAAGAGTATATTAAGGCTGGCAACAGGAAGATTTCTACATTTCCAAGGACCTGCTGTAGGATTCCTCTTCCTGCACCATTACAGTAGCAGAAATGGTGGCAAAAAAATTAACTTTGTAATGGAGCTGGGTCACTTTATCATGCAGCTTCTTTCAGAGGGCTGCCTACGACAGAAGGAAAATGAATTGATCTCAAAGGTCTTCTGCAGTACCAGGCTGCTTGCAGGACTATAAGACTTGTATTCACCAGCATTAAATCATCATCTGGAATTTATCTATATGCTGCCCAGCTCACAGGCTCACACATCTTATTCCCACAATTATAACCCACACGGAGGGAAAAAAGGACTCAGTTATTGTTAGTATTTAGAGCCCTAAAGCAGACGGGATGTCACAGTGTCACCTCAGTGAACACCATTTGCATCCTACCTCATGCAGTAGAGAAAAGTAAAAATAACACTAGCTTTAGCCTCACACAGTGCAGAAAATACTCTCTGACCAGCTGTTTAGCAGAAGTAAACAGAAATGACTGTATTTTGTATTTCCCTCCACAGGCTAACAAGAAAAGTCTTCATCCAGTTTTTCTAGACATGAAACAAAGTCTTCTGGGCTAAGCTCTGGTCATGGAATCTTCCTTTTCATGCTACATTTGTTTCAGAGGTTATTAATCCTGCTGCCAAACCACCCTTTCTAATTGATTATAAAATAGAGATTTTAACATCAACTTGCACTAATTTATGAAAGCCACCTTGACAGTGTCCAATATCTCTCAGGCTTTATGTTTTCATAGTGTCTGCTTCAGTTCTCAGCACTGCTGTTGATGTGCACCTGTACATGTGTGTTTTAAACCATGAGCTCACCACTGATTACTTCTAACACACTCTTTTTACTTAGTGGCATCAATGAAGATGTAACCTTCCATCTACATTTTCTCTTTATTGCTCAATATGGCTTTTGTTGAATGGAAGTGAGTTTCTTCTGCTTCAGCCAGCCTGTGCGGCTTTCTCTTCTCCATCAGTGTTTCCTAAACATTAAAAGCTAAATCTTTTGTGGTTATGTCAATCATTTAGCAATGCACTGATTTTGCTAGAGACAAGTAATATTCTTTGCAGAAAGGCAGACATATATTGCCCAACATCACAGTTTTGCTCTGTAGTTAAAAATGAATTAATTTCCTGGGTATGGCAAATTGGCCAACACAGCCACCAGACAAGGTTTGGAACATATCTGCAACAGCATAGACATCAATTTCCAATTAGATATATCCAATCAACTGTGAGATTTGTTTTCTGGTCTTCAGGCAAGGTTTTGATGAGATTTGGGTAGTGCAAGAGGAAGAGCGGGAGGACATTTTGGCTTCTGCTCTAATTCAGGGCTTTTCATCATTGCAAACTTGATTAAGTTTCTCTCGTGATTAATTCCCAATGGCTAAAATACACAAAACTGTGTAGATCTTTGGCAGAAAGAGATGCTTGCCAGTTACAAACTCTATGAGGTTTAACACCTGGAATATATGAGCAATAAAAATTGGAGCACTGGCGTTCCTGTGAAGCGGGGATCTTTGAAAAGTTTGGGACAGACCGTGACAAACTAATGGCCTGTAGGTTAGTCTTACTCAAAGAAAACCTTCCTTTGGAGTAAGATTTGATAAATAAAGCAAACTGTATACAAAATATATAGCTATCAGTCATGTCAGAAAGAAAAGGAAATGGAAAAAGTTTAATAGACTGTAGCTGGGTGAAGAAACCAATGTTTCCAGATGATTTACTTCTACAAACGAGATGATTTACTTCTACAAACAAGATGACTCAGATTTAACAAAGGACGTTGAAAAATTTCTTGCCTAAAATAGCTAAGAAGGAGAAGTCCTAATTAGTCTTAAATTTGTAACACTCAGGAGAGTGTGTTACCCCTTTTATTAATTTGCTAATAGCTGAGTTCAAGGGACTTCCCGTTCCCACTGTGGTCCCATTAACACTTCAAACCACTAATTGCTGCCTCCCCTGGCTACAGGTTCCTGGATTCCCAAGTCTCCTCTGGAAGGAAAATATATTTGGCTACTAAAACATAACAGAGGAGGAAACAACGACAACAAAAAATTGCTTAAGATTAATAATTTTTAAAAAAATTGTTAATCTGGCTTCTGAGGGAAGCCCCAGAGGACTGGGATTGCTGCCCTGCCACTGCAGCCAGCACCCTGATGCTGGGGAGAAGCCTGGTTTTCTGCAATACTTGATCCATGCCAATAAATCGGCTGTTTCCCAGCCCTTGGCACACTGGCACCACAAGCCACCACCAATACTTTGCACACCTGGAGGTTGCTCGGTTTGGGAATCTTTGAAAGATTTTTAGCAAAGCTTTTAATGCAGGTCAGCTTCAAACTGTTATTTGAAACATTAGCCTATCCAGGAAAGTTCTTACATAGTAGGTGCTTGCATTCACCACCTTTTGAGGCCTGCAGCTTGTATTTGCTGATTTATGTGCCGAGAAGGATTCCCTGCAAAATTCTCTCAGGAGAAGAGCAGTGGCACCCTGCTGGGCTGGCCAGATGCCCACCCAGCTGCTCTTACCCCCTTCCCCTCAACAACGAGGGAGAAAATAAGATTTAAAAGTTCATGGGTTGAGACAAAGACAGGGAGATTACATACTATTAGGGGGATTTGAAGTTGAAACAGTGACTGGTAAAGTAAAAGGCAAAGCTCAGACTGGCCATTGCTTGGGATTGGAATAGCAATGAGGATTTTTGTGGTGAGGGAGAGGATGGAACTGTACTGAGAGTGGATATTGCCCACCCTGGTGGGGTTGTGATGGTGCTCCTTCCCTTGTGGTGTGAGGAGGTTTTTATGAGGCTGATGTTATCAGTGGAGCTGTGAAGGGTGTATGGCAAGTGAATATTTTAATAACCATTATTAAATTAGCATTTTGTTGAGGCAAGGGGTGGAATTTATTTGCTGCAGGTACCCAGGCACTGCCAGGGGGGCTGAGAGACTCTCTGGTGTGAGGCTGGGGCTGCCCCAGCAGGATGGACATGGTGAGTTCCACCCCAGCTCCTCTGCAGGGCAGGGCTGAGCCCGTCATTCAGTGCCTCTGGAAAAATGCACTCAGGAAAGGACAAAACACCTTCTGGCAGTGACAGCTGAAGTTAAAAGTGTAAGAAACAGCCCCAGGAGCACTGTGGTTGAAGGAGGAGTAGGAAGGGATTTGGCTGGGCCTTCTCCAGAGACCTTGTCCTGCTTCTCCTCAGTGCAGCACAGGACATTTGAGCTGGGAAGTGCTGGCAAGAGCCAGCACCACCCCCATCCCTGCCAAATGATGCAGTGGGGCTGAATCCTCCTCCTTGCTTCATCCTTCTTCTACTGCCCAGGTGTGGGGGATTTAAGGCTGATGAGCCTTCCCTTAGCTAGGAAACAGGCTGGCACAGGCCAGCTCCATTGGGTGGGGGACCCTATGCTGACAACAGGGCAGGAGGACAAAACAGGAAACAAAAGAGTGTTATTTTTGCACAAAATGGATCTGTCAAGAAAAAAGGAAATCAGAGATCTTGATCCAAAGGATTGCCAAAGCAAGGAGACTGAGTAATGGAGGAAAGGCACTGTTATGACTCTTTTATAAGCATCAGACTGGAGACATATTACTGATGGGAAAGGCCTCATGGCTGCAGCATTAAACCTATTCTGAGGGAATTCTGTGAGACAAAGGGCAGCAGTAGCAGCTTATGCTAAGCTCTGCACTACTTCCACAGTTTTGACATTTTGGAAATACGAGCCTTTATTGTTTGCATGAAAGTGAGAATCCTTTGCACCGATTTGTTCCCTTCCCCTTCTGTAGGACAAGTGGGAAATGCATAGTGTGTCCTTTGACCTCACTCCTATTAACCTGAGTTTTACAATGAAAAACCCCAAGAATGTCTTTCCTCTCAACAAGCCCTGGTTGTGCAGTGGCTGCTGTGGGTGCCAATGGGTTAACACCCATCAGCTCAGATGCCTCACACCTGAGAGGCAGAGGCCCAGCTGGCTGAAAGAGAGAGCAGGGAGAACCTGGGGCTTTATATTTTAGGGTAGGGTGGGCTGGCACCTGCTTCTTGAGGTGGAGTTAAGAGTGGAGATGTTTAGTTCCTTGGTGGAAACATCTACAAACCTTGGCTCTTTTCAGGCTGAAGCTGAATTGCCTGTTTTTGGGAGGTGAAGTGTTTGCATTGTCTGGCTTTGGTTCCTTCCTATGTTTCTTGTGACTGTAAGCGTGGCTGGAGATGGACAAAAGCTCCTGCTGCTTTTTTATTTTCAAGTGTGCTTAAAAAGTCCTTTTAACAAAGATAGTGGACTTTTGCTGCATCACTAAGCAAAGTGTGAAAAAGCAGATAGGGTTTTCCTGGCAGTGTAGTTGTTCTTTTTTTCCCTTCCTGTAAGGTTAGGTGATATATGAGAACCAGCTTGCAAGGCAAACATCTGAATGCTTTGGGAAAGAGCTTAGGGGCATGAATGCAAAATGGTGGCCTTCATCTTGTCTTTTAGTAAGTGCTCAGCTAACTGTCTGATTGAGGCCAAAAACCATTAGCTTGGGCTAAATCAATTTACAGGATTAGGAACTGCTCTTTAGAACAGAAGCAAGGGCATTTGGGTGCCATATGGGGGCAACTCTACCTGGCTGTAATATCTCCAGGTCTGTTGTTTGAATGAAAGAAAGAGCTTCACAAGTAGCTGTGGGCTGTGTTTTAGGAGGTGCTTAAACATGAGCCTCCTTTTTTTTTTTTTGGTGGTGGTTTATTCTTGACCTAAGCATTTGGCTCTTGTGGAGAGGAAAATAGAGTGTGTGGAAAAATGAGTCAGCCAGCTTCCTGTGGGAGGGACTGCCGGAGGCACGATGCTTTGAATGCTGCAATAAATTAGCACTGGAGATAATTCAGAGGACAAAGTGTGCCTGGAGGACACGCCATGCTAAGTAGTGCACGAAGTGGCTCTTGCTCTCAGTGTGCAAATCCTGCTTTGCAGAAGTGTGGGAGATGAGACAGCTCTGCACAGTGTTTGTTGTGGGGCTCTGCAAAGAGACCTGAACATGGGCTTGCTGGTAGCAGTTTGGCTCCTAGATGGTGAGAAGGAATGGGGTAATAATATGCAACACCAGCAGGCTCTTCTGGTTCTGTGGGGATGCTGCACATCACCTGAGTGAAGCATTTGTTACCTATTTGCACTTGGAAGCAGAAAGGCTGCAATAATCAAGTCTGGTGGAGCTGAGAGGAACCATCACAATAATTCACTGCAGCACAGCCTGGGCCCTGTTGCAAGGGGGTCTGCGACCTTCAGGTTAAAAAGTCTGTCATTCCCCTCATGGCTGTGTGAGATAGCAGTGCCTGAAGTTTTGTATTGGACTAGCAGAGGGAATGGTACAGTTTGAAAGCTGGATGGTTCATGTTTTGCATCAGTAGGTTCCGTGGTCTGCTCTCCCAGATAACTTCTAATGCTTAATTTCCACTAATAAGTTGGGGGTTTTTTCCCCTGAAAAATGCATGTTTTATCTTGATAGACCATTTTGGTCATTACTTTCGATGTGGGTTTTTAATCCGGATTTGCTTGAGCTCAGTCTGACTTTTCTGCATGAGCTAAAGGCTGAAAAATATTTCTTCCAGTAAGTTTCTAATGAGCTGAAAGTGTGGGTCAGATGAGAGGATAATAAAATACAAAATGACTGATTAGTTTGGAAATAACTGAACTGGAAACATGAAGACTTAACCTGGTCATTAAAACCTTTTGAAAAATTAAGAAGACGGTTACAATGGTGGAGACAAAGAAAAGTAACAATCCCTCTTACTCTGAGAGGCTCTACTGTCTTTCCACGGTAGCCTGAAGTCAGGACAGCCAGTCTCCATCCTTGAATTTATTTTTTTATGAAATCGTTTTAGTCTAAGACTTTAAACCTGGAGGTGTTCAAACTCAAAAGGTTGGGCCTGAAAGAAAGAGACAATAATTAAGCTTCTTGCAGTCTCTTGCTCTGGCTTTAAGCACTCTCTCCTCTTTATTTCAAGGCAAATTAACTAAGTTCTATTGGGGATATCTAATATCCCCAAGACTAGCAGCTCTTGAAAATCTTCATGTCTACACCCTGTTAAGCTTGCAATATACTGTTTTAGAATTTATTGGTCGTAAGATACAAGCCAAAAGTGTTCCAGTATGTGGAGACCTGAGGCTCAAACCTGAAGTTAAAAACACATCTGAGTGCATGTAAATTGCGGTGTCCATTCCCATGTATGTGAAATGAGCAAGTGCCAAAAAAGATGGGACAAAATTCAAGGAGTTGGTTTAAAATATATTACACTCTCCCAGGAAGCCTTCAGACAGGAAGAAAGAAAACATTTTCTCAAATGTGTATTTAAATTTTATAGTAGATTGACCTGGAGATGTTTTATTAGCTTTTAAATCCCTGCAAAGTTTGATTCCAAGTAACTTCTATCAGGCTGTTTCTTAAAAATGGTGCTCAGGGTGTTTGCTCATTTCCTTCAAAACTTGATAAATTTATTTCAAAAGCCAGAGGAAGAAGAGCTAAGAAGTGTTTTTTGGAGCTTGGCTTGACTACAGCAAGATGTGGAAATGTTTTGTGCAGAAGGCTGATTTCTCATAGCCAATACAGTAGAACTTGTGGCTGCTTTCTATGGAAAAATAAGGAAACCCAAACCCTATAGTGAATATTGGCCAGGATGAAAGCTACAGCTTCAAACTGTTCCATAAAAGCTTCCTCTTCACTAAATGTTTTAACCACTGATAGGTGCAATAGGGTCATAAATGAAAGGTGAATGCCATAAAATGAGCAAGTCCATCAAAGAGTTTTGGAAAGAACCCAAACCATGAAATTCATATGGCAGCATGTCACATTCCAATGCTTAAATAAAAAGCTACAAATCTACATTCTTAAAGGATTGTTCTGGAGCTGTTAAGAAACATTTTACTTGAAAATGTTTCTTGGTCAGCTAGCATTTGATCAGTTCTTCTCAACACAAAAGAACCATGCTGAATACCTGCAGACAAAAAGCTTATAGAGAGATACCATTTAACTTAGCAGTGCTTCTTCCTGTACTTTGGCAGCCTCCAGCTAAATCTGAATTGTTCTCCCTCTTGGCAGCACAAAAAGATCTGTTTAGAGCATACGGTCTTTGGAGCAGACTCTGAGCACAAGGCAGACCTTACTCTTGGTGATTGCTGACAAAAGATAATTACAATGTGTTAGTAATAACATCTGAGCACTTTGATCTGCTGCAGCCAAATCTATACTTTGTGCATTAAGATGGGTAGTAAGTACAGGAACACTGTCTCCTTTCAGCCCAGCTTTGCTCTATTTCCACTAAGGTTGAGCCTGTGGATGCAGGTGCAGCAGATGCTGGAACACAGAATGTTTACCTTCCATGCAGTGCACAGATGTAAATACTGAGGGGATTAGGTCTTTAATTCCCAGATCCTCAGGGCAGGGCTTGCCCTTCAGAGCAGTCTGCACCTCCACAGCTGTACATAGGGGCAAATATGGAATAGTAATTTCTAGTGTCAGCCAGAGCCTAAATTCACAGCAGGTGTACTCAAAGCTGAAGATAAATTTTCCGAACAACACCTGTAACCCAGCTTTTGGGAAGCTTGAGTACTTCTGCAAGTGGCCAGATCTTATGTGTGTGCCAGCCTGGCGGGTGAGGTACTCCTCTGGAGAGACTGCATGGTTGTAGCTGTGGCCAGTGTCTGGATGAGGGGAGGGTCTGGAAATATGGATCTTTCCTTGCAGCTTTGTCCTCCTACAATCTTCCGTTTAAAAAGCTCTTGCATTAATTTTATTTAAATTACGGCTTTTGGCAAACTTGCTGGCATTTTGGTACTTTAAGTCCTACAAAAAGCTGTGCTTGGAAATAAAAAATAAAGCAAGTAGATGTGAAGAGGAAACGTAGCTGAAAAACGAGGTGGGTGCAGCACATGCCGTGGGATGGCATATAAAATATACTATACTCTGCCAAATCATACACATGCAGGGGAATCATTATCAGGGACTGGAAAGAGCCCCTCTCTATATGAATTTCAGGCTTTAGTGTATCTGAATATTGCTAAGGGTGGTCCTGTATGGGGGAAAACACCTCAGTCACAACCCCTTCATGTATTCAGCTATTTTTCTGATGGAAAAGAGGTGCAGTGTTATCGGAGGAAGAAAAACCTGCTGTAGCAACATCCCAGCAGCTGTGCTACAGTAACTGCCTGGGAGAGAGTCCACTGAAAGTGTTGCAAAAACTGTGCTTGGCTGTGGGCAGCCAGTTTGGTACAAACATCTTGGACTTAGACTGGCACCTGTAGCCAAGGTTTTGCAAATCCAGGTCAGGTGTCATTGAACTGAAAGCCCTTTCCCCCACTGTCTAAGATGCTGCTTAGAAGGATAAGAGTCACTCAAGCTGTGTTTTTTTGGCATGGAGGCTGTTGCTTTCTGACAGCTGACTGCATGCAGACACAACCAGCTCTTGGCAAGCCTAGGCTGAGCTGGAGCAGGTGCCAGGCAGGTCTGGGACTGACCCATAGCCCTGGCTTGGAGCTGCCTGCAAACCAGCATCTGTAAGCAGTGCACAAGGTTTTAGACTGGGAAACACTGCACAGACAGAATTAGCAGCCTGGCCTGTGTCTGATGCTGAGAAAAGATCTCTTTTCTCTGGTGGTTGAAGGTTTCACGGCTGAGGCTTTGGCTGGTAAGAAGCATGCTTCTCTCCTTCGCCAGAGTTCCCCATTTCACCCTCAGTCATTTGTCTTGGAGCGGCAGAGTTTGTAAACACCTACAGCTGCCCTTTAGGGATAATATTGTTGCTTTTGGCTCTGGTGCTTTTAAGCAGAAGTCAGTAGCAATGACATGTACCCTGTGCATGTGCTTTTTGGCCCTACCTAGGGAACAGGAGAGCAGCTGTAAAGTGCAACAAGAAAAACACAACAAAAGTGGTGTGGCAGTGGCTGTTCTTAGCTTCAAAGACTCCCTGACAAGCTGCTGTTGGGAATGTGCTTCATTTTCAAAGCCTTGTTTGAGCGTGCTCATACTCTACCTGTGGCAACCTTACTTGCTTTCCAGGTATGTTCTTTTATCACTTTATCTTCAGCAGAGAGGGCTGCCTTGCCTGAGTGTGTGGATTCTCCTGCGCTTGATCATGGGCTGATCTACTCCATTTCTTCTGCTATTACAGTAAGATTTTGAAGTGGGATCTTCCCGTAGCTTTGCTGAACATAAATTATTAACTTTCTCTTGCTGCCTGAAATCAAGAGTAATATGACCAGCTACAGAGGAGACTCTGGTATTCAGCTCTCAGCAGTTTTTATTACTCCTACTGCTGTAGCTGAATTTCTCTATGTGCACAAGCCAGCGGTAGCAGTACTAAATCTCCTGAGCACCTGCTGTGTGCTGGAGTGCCTAAAATGGTGCTGCTTAGAGCTTCTGCCAGTACATAGACATGTGAGTGAGTTAGGAGGATTTTTATCCCATCTGTGCTAAAAATCACCTGCCTTAAGCCACTGATCCCTTTTCTCCCACCTTGCAAGTCTTGCATGTGGTGAGGTGTGTGCTGGAGCTGTCAGATGGCTGGGGAGCAAACAGCTCCACTCAGGCAAGCAAGAAAAATCAGGTTGCATCACTGCTAACCAGCTTGTGCCAGGACTTGGGTTTTCTTCTGCCTGTCACTGCCCTGCCTATGCTGGCTTCCCCATCACCCCTTGGCTTGGCTGTTTTGTGACCTACCTCCTGAAACAATGTTTTTTCCCCTCCTCTCTCAGCTCTCTCTAGTTGATTAGTCTAAGAGATATCAGCCATGGCACATTGTTGAATTCATTTTTAGATACAATACTGTGCCAGAAATTTGTTTGCTTAATTACAGAAATACTATTATTTCTACTGTAGTATGTCTGGATTTGGTTTTGTTCCTGAGGTTGGTGCTGATTTCAGCCTCCTTTCCTTGGCTCTGCTTAAAGATATTTTTTGTTGTTCTGTCGAATTAGAGCAGATATCCCCAGTCTGGAACATTATAAAGAACTGAGTGGACTGAAAAAGGAACAAGTAGTTTAACCATGTCACTTGTGCAGCACAGGTAGGCTTTTATCACTTAGATCTTCAACTCTTAACACTTGTATGTAATGCAGGGCTGCTCAGCTCCATGCACTGGCACTCTCTGCATCTCCTGTGTGGGGACAGGTCTCACGTCAGTGCCATACATGACAAAAGCTGGCTTTGGGTGCCCAGGATGCCACATGAGACAACCAACTTCTTTCTCAGCAGACTGTCCTAGATTACACTGTAAGATGTAACCAATAGTATGTATGCTATTACCATCTTCACAAGCTGTTAAAGCAGGTGGGGCAGTGTTTGTTATCTCCTACCATGACTCATTCCTGATAACTCCCTCCGGGGAGCTGTCTCTGTTTCATGGCACATCAAGGACCCACCACATGATTCATGGAATTACATCAGCCCATTGGGAGATGCTCCACCCAGAGGGAGGAACCAAGCATTCCCACCTGGATATCATCTGGGGTTTGGAACAGCACAAGCAGCCCTACCTACTGGGTTCCCAGAGGACAAGAGCTACCACTGGACCTTCAGGTGAAGACCAGACCCTTCTACAGCATCACCACTTCAACAGAACCGCTTCATCTGGACTGCCACCACCACCCTGACTAACAGGGTGTCAGGCTGTATCCTGACCCTGTCAGTGTTCTTGTACTGTTGCATTTATTTTAATTTTCCTATTAAATTATAATGCTGACTTGTGATCTCCCACTGGTTTGTTTTCAAACTAGTACACAGACCCATATATGGAGTAGAGACAAGCTTCATGCAAGTGGAGCATGTATTGAAGCTCCTTGACTTGATGCTTTGGTCATGTCTGCCTGAGCAGTGGGGCATGAGGGTGCAACCCAGAGCTGCTTGCTCAGAAGCAGAAAGTCTCAGTGCAATCCCTGTCAGACAGTGTGTGCACACCAAGTGATGACCTGAACCCCAGACAGTTTTCAGAAATTAATAGGTTAAAGTATAGCATAAGTTTGTTAAGCTCTTGCAGAGAATTGGAATTTCCCAGTGTGATCCCCACTGACAACAAGGAACGAAGAAGATAAAGATATCAGAGCCAAGTTTTCAGCACAAACCTTCTCTCAAGTACTGATTCAAAATACAGCTTTATATGTTAAGCTGTGAAACACCAAGTATATCCATGTGTCAAATTTATTTATCTGGAGGATAAGACAAATACTACCACTTAAAAAGCTCTCTATTGGTTTTCATCCTTACTCAGGTTTGCTGGAAGGGTCTAGGATTTAATATTGTTTATGGCAACAATTAAACATTTCCAGGAAAGGAGAGTGTTTTGGCCAGGTCCCTTCACAGGGTCGGAATTTACACAAGGGTTATAAGACTCATTGGGGCTAATCCCTGCTAGCATTATACATCATCTGACAGTTGCCAAGGAGACAAGGATAATCTGAGTGAAACAAGATATGTGAGAAGGGTATTTATGGACATTTGCCTAACGATGCTGGTGGAATGCATCAAGAAGTGATTATTTGAGTGCCTTTGAAGTACTACCTCTTCTGTGATGAATATGGAAGACTGGTACACATGCAAAAAAATGTCCCTGTGAACTTAAAGCAGCAGCAGGTTGGCCTTGAGTTTTCCCCTTTATCCTGCAGTGGCCTCATCCAGTGCTGTGGGGGGCAGACAAAGCTTTTGCAGTGCTGTGAGTTCCCTGTCCAGCCACCTGCACTCTGTGGCATCAGCAGAGCATACACAAGGATAAACAGCATAAAGAAGCCATTTCAGTCTATGGTGCTGACAGAAGCTAAATGAAAACTGTCCACTCCACATGCTTGAAATACTCGCAGGTGCCTCATGCAAAAGTCTTGGATGCCAAGTGGTGTGAGGGGAAGGAAGAGTGGAGGTGGTGGTGTGTATGCACTTACAGGCATGTAGATGTGTGTGCTTTGTCCATGGCTTTACAGATAGCCAGCTCATTGCTCTATCTCTGTCCCCTGGATGAGCCCAGCTGCACCACAAACACCTGGCTCTGCATGTTTGTGTCACATTCACTAACCCGTGGGCATGGTTAGTGTGGAAGCCAGTGAGTATCCCACTGAAAGAACGAGAGAGTCCCCTAGAGGGACAGACCCTGAGAGTGAGGCCTCCCAGGATGCTTTGTTCTACCAGGTAAATATATCCCAGTTCTGTTTCCCTGACTGGCCTGTTGATTTCCCTGCCCCTTTTTCCCTCATATGTCACGGCCCTGCCTATGTCCCACCCCCCAGCCCTCAGACCATGCTCCCGTATAAAACTCTAAACTCCCCATTGTTTGGGGCTTTCATCACTGGGCCCTCCACATGTGAAACACTGGAATAAACTTACTGCTGGAACTCTACACGGAAGCCCTTCTCTTCTCTTTGCTGCCAGTCTGTTGAAGAAGCCAGCTGGTGAATGAGTGTGTGTAAAGTGACCCTACCAAAGGCGGTTTCGTCCCAGAGGCATCTTTGGAGGGTCAGGGCACTTCACCACCCAGCAAACCCTGGCACGGTTTATGACAGGTTAGCACCACAGCCTACTTGGTATGTGGGGCTGGACAGGCATGTTGGTTAATTATGCCACTTTCCCTGACCTGGAGTGGCTTACAGCTCTGCTTAGGGAGATTAAAAGAAACTGGAGAGTTAATATCTTCATTTGAACAAGTTCATACTTGGAAAGACTTCTGCACCGTCGGTTTCACACAGCAAAATATTTTCTTGGCAGGGTGTTCCCTGGCCATGAAAAGGGCCAGAGACTGTCGGAGGAGCCCATGTCTGGGACCAGGAGCACTAAAGTTGTGTGGTCTGGAGCTGTCCCACATTGGGCAAATCTTCCCTTCCCATGCTGAGGTGAGGCAGTGACCTGCAATGAGGGAGAAAGCTGCCTGTCTCCTTTCCTCTCCCCCAGTCTGCCCTTCTTAGTCTCTGATACTGCCTCTTGATGGATGATTTAGAAGGATAGGAAGACAGAAGGAATTTCCCAAGTTTTGAATGCCTGATGCAAATAACTCCTTTGAAAGGAGGGAGATGCTGAGAGCCAGCCTGCAGCTGATGGGCTGTGTCTCGTGATGCCAGAGTTAATCTGGGTAAGCAGAGATTAACTGAGCTGCTGGACTGGATAATGCCTGGACTGGTTTATTGCAGCTTCTGCTGAAAAAGCAGCCCAAGACCAGGAGACCCCTCCTTATCTGCAGGTCTGCAGGGTGAGGGCCTGTGCCCACGGCAACAGTGCCTCAGGCACAGGAAGGCCCCAGGAAGAGGTGGCATTAATGAAATCATCAATTTCATAAGTGTTTGCCTGGAGCTCTTAAAGCTTTAAATATTTATTAGTTAAACTTCACTAAGAGTCTGGTCCCTTATGCTAAGGTGGAGAGGGAAATAAAGGCTGAGCAGCACAACATTTAGGGAGAATTTGTGCACAAAGTGAAGTACAGCATCCAGTAAAGCCTAGGGAAATAAATCTCTCTGGAACAGAGGCAAACCGACAGGAATAATTTGAGTTGGCAAATCCCTGTGCAACTTCATAGCTGATCAATAGATGTTATTTAGACAAATATCACACTGTTACATTCTACAAACGATCTCTTTTGAACAAACATGGTAATTCCAGGCTTTCTCATTTGGCTTCTCTAAACATAAATCTGTTGAAAAGTATGACTCCGACAAAATCTGAGTCTATTCAAGCATTTTGAATAATGCCCTGTTTACATTGTTTTGTAAATTGTTTTCAATTTACAGTTCAACTTTTTTTACGATTTTTTGTACATTGTTTTCACCTTTTCATTACTTTATGTCCATGTAGAGTGAAAATGCAAGTCAGCTTCAAAGCCTTTGAGATCACTTATTCCTCATGAGTATTCCCTCAGGCTTCTCTGCCTCATTCTTTAGTATTCATAAATAGCAAGAAGACTTGACCTGATGTTAGTCAAACTCTTGCCTGCATAAAAGGGAAACCTCAGAAGGTCTCTTTCAGACTTAACTTTGCCTAGTTCTTCTCATATCAGTGCAAAAATTGGTCAGACCTGCCTGACTGGTGGCTACTTGGCCACTTCCCAAAAGTTTCCTTTGATGGAGACCTTGTAGAATCTCTGGGCTATCTCCTCTACTCAGCCAAACTTACAGCTGTTTTTTCTTAATATCAGTCTAATTCTTATCCTGCAATTGATACACATTGCCCTTTATTGTAAGGGACATGGAGAATAAAGCTTATACTTGGTCAAGGAGTAATGTCTGACCACTAGCTTTACCCTGTCACGCTGTCAGTGTGGGACATAGGTGACTAAACTCCTATTCCATACATTAAAAACAAACAAAAAGCCCCACCCCAGTTCATCCCCATTCTGTGAGATCAAGAGAAAAGCTCAAACTCTTGTGTACTCTGCTTGAGTGGAGAGGAGATTTTTCACTCACTAGGGTCTTGTTTATTGGTTTACACTGACAATTACTGCCTAGTTTGTCAGTGTCTCAGTTTCCTGGTGTTCCAATAAAATCTATGCCATATCACTTGCTAACCAAGTAAAGAAACAATGGAGAACTCTTTAGGTACTTCTCCAAAAGGTGCCCTTCTCTTGAAATTTGTGGGTATTTTTGCCCTGAAACACTTCATCTGCAAAAGCAATTGGGACTATGGATCTCTTCTATAACTATAGACCCTTCCCTCCAGCAAGTCTTAAGGTTTGTACCTGTCTAATGGTCCTGGTGTGACTGACAAATCTCCTGGTCTATACCTGAATTGTAGAAGACTTCCATTTTCCTGGATCTGAGCTTGTAGATAGCCAAATACAATGGTGCTTTTTTCAACAAGTAACCAGGAACAGCTCAGGCTAAAGAGATGCCAAATGGAGCACCTTTCTAAGAGCACTCCTGTTACTACAAAACTGTGCCAAGTCTGGAACTGGACTCAGGAACAGACTTTCAAGCATGTAGAGAATAAAGCAATCACAAGGTTAAATTTCGTTATCTTGGTGCACTGAAGTGCCAAGGAACTGAGGAATTCCAATGAGGGCAAGTCCAATGAGCTTTAGTTACCCAAACACCTGCAGTTCTTGCAAATGTTCTATGAAAGCTCTACATCTATGACACATTTGCATTACTGTGATAATCTTGTAGTCATAACCCAGCTAAAACTGTCCAAGCAGTTCTTCCTTTTAAAAACGTTCTTTCCATGCTTCAACATTAGAACCTTCCAGGGAAGAAGTCAGGAGAGGGCAAGAACAGTTAATGGAATTGTTCCCAACACTTCCGACCTCAGCAGTCTCCCCTCAAATACTGACAGGGATCCCATCCATGATGGAAATCTGTTGCAGATCTTGGCATCTACAGAACTGAGCCTCTACAGAAGGATACCTACTGAGATTGTTAGGCCAGCCTGTATCTCCTCCAAATTAAATGCTCTGTTGGGCTGCTTACGAGCAGCCTCTTACTCCAGTTGCTCTGACATGCAGGTCCCTTCCTTGACTTATGTCCTCATCTGTCAGTTGTTCCCTGTTGTACCTTTGCCTCTGGATGCTGTTGTGTCCCTATCTGAGGTGGCATTTCCCATCCCTGTGGTGGTGCTGCCAAGCATAAGCCAGCTCTGTATTGCATTGTGGCCACCAGAAGTCAACAAGAGTGTCTTGCTGATCCTGTATCTGTGCTCAAAATAAACTGGGTTTTGCTAAATGCCATTCTAAACAAAATGTTGGTTAAGCTCTAGGCTGTTTTGCAAGAGGCCTCTGTTTCCATGGGTAATCAGAGCACCTAATATAGCTGGCAAAACCCCCTCAGTGTAGAAGAGACTTCCCTCTTGAGCTATTGTCTACTGAATTGCATTTAGAAAAAGTAAGCTTGAAAAAAGAAGGAATTTAAAGACTTTCATTATAAGGTATGAAAACTTTATAACACAGAATGGGTCTTTAAAGATCAAACGCTTTTAATTGTTTTTTTCTTATGCAGATATTTGCAAAGCCTTCAATCATGTTTGTCTCTGATTCTAGCTAGTAATGCAGTGGCTGGATGCAAACACAGAATGTGTCCTACTTTCTAGAATCTCCTGGAGGAAGTGTTTACAGCAAGTGTGAATAAGCAGAAATATTTTGAAAAAACTTCTTCTGCCCATGTGTTCCTACCTCTGAGCTACTGCATAATAAAACAATTCCAATAAACAACAACCTGGACCTAAACAGAATAGCCACTTGAAATTTTTAGTGCAGTGCAATAGGGGATGAAAGGACTCATTCAGAATTTTATCTCCTTACTCCAGGACAAGTTTAGCTTCAGCTTTATGTTGGATTCTGGCTTTCAGATGTTCACAGCTTAGTGATGCTGCTGATGTCTCAAGACGGAAGCCTTGCATGAACTTTTGAAATCTTTTCTAGGACCACTTGCTGGAGGAGAAAGCTGGGCTGTGAGCTGGGCTCAGCTGAAGTGCAGGTAAGAACAGTGTATGGCTGACTACCAGGGGCTTTACACCTATGTGTATTTGTCCTAGAAAGTGCTGTGGACACTCATTCCTGCAGATGTGGTGTCCAGGGTGATGCCTTAGGTTTTAACTTTTTTATTTTCAAATTCTGTACTGCTTAGAGTGTAACTCTGAAGTTCCTTGTAGCCTGTAATTCCTGCTCTCTCGTACTAGGTAGACATAACAAAGCCTCTCCAGGCTTTGCCTTCAAGGACAACCAGGCTGTTTTTAGGCCCAAAATGTGTAAACTAAAGATTCTAAGGGGGCGCAAGCTGAGGGGCGTTACATCACTAAACTGGGGCTTTAATTGGAGAATTAACCCTGATATGCAAATGATCCAAACCTATAAAAGTGTGAAGAACTCGTGACCTGTCGTCCATCTTGGGGTCCATTTTTGGAAGCAGCCTCTGGCTCCCCCAGGGTGTACCTTGAAGGCCCTTCAAATAAATACCTGTCTTTATTCCCTTACTCTTGTCTAGTCTCTGTTTCTAGGTGGCTGGAGGAGGCATCAAGGGAAAGGGGGTGGCAGTGGGACACGAGGTGTGGCTCTGTGATGTCTCCCGGGGCAGCCTCTGCTGCTCCACTCAGGCATTACGAGCCTCTGAGGGTGTAAAATGAGCCATGCACAGCCTGGAGGTTCAGCGGCTCGGGCAGACAATCATTTCTCTGGTGCCATGTCCCGAGCTGGACTCCTGGGTGATGCTGTGTGCCAAGCCCTGGGGAGGTCACCCTGCGTGGGCTCACTGACCTGCTCACAAGGGGCTCTTTTCACTCAAGATATAAAATGTTTACCTGTTCCCCAGCAGGAGCTCGGGAGCTCATTGTGGATGGTACAAACAGGCTGCCTTGGGCTGGGGCAGCTCCAGCACGATTTTGGGGGGGGGAAACTGCCGTGAGCAAAGGAAGAAAGGCAGGGAGGGGCCCGCGGGGGATGCAGAGGCGACGCGGGAACACGTCCTGGCAGCGAGCCGAGCCCACGGGGGTGGCAGACGGGCTGCGGCCACCGCCCGCCCGCCTCGGACGTCACAAGTGCGTCTCCCTGCGTGTCCCTGACTGTCGTGGCATTACAAGCAGAGAAATCACACCCGGTTGCCACAGCAACATCACCAGCTGGGACGTGCCGTGCTGTCATCCAGCAACCAGCGAGGAGACACCGGGGAAAGAGGGGATGCTCCGCTGCCACAGAGGAGGATGAGGGTCCCACCCAGCCCCTGGGACCCAGGGATGCCATCCTTTTGCCCAGGAGCAGCGATTTGTGTAGTTCCACTGCCTTAACAGTAACTTTTTTTTTTTTTTTTAAACCTTTAATAGTAGTTTAATCCTTCTCCTAGGGGGGCTTTGCTATTCATCAGCCCTTGTTTTATTCCATGCACAGCTTTCATAGAAGCATGAAATGTTAAGGGATTGGAATGGACCTTACAGATCATCTAGTCCCAGCTCCCCATGCCACAGGCAGGGAATCCTCCCACTAGACCAGGCTGTTCCAAGCCCCGTCCAACCTGGTTTTGAACATTGCAAGGGTTGGGATAGCCACAACCTCGCTGGGCAACCTGCTCCAGTGTCTTAGCACCCTCGCAGGAGAGAACTTCTTTCTACTATGCACCCTGTATTTCCCTTCTTTTAATTTGTCCCCATTCCTCCTTGTCCTATCACTACAGCCCATTCTCTTTCTGCCCACTCCTTCTCAGTGCTCATCAGCACTTAAACCAAAGGACTCAAGGGTAAAAATCTTTCATGGAATGAGTGTGTGCAAAATCCTTGGGCAAATTCTGTGTGGGCGCCTCCTCCTTATGTTTGCTGAAATTACTTCTTTGGCACTTCCTGTATTTATTCCTTGGTGTCTGGATGGCACTATTCCTGTTGGGTCCCAAAGCTCTGTGTGTCCTAAAATGGAGTTAACGGGTGCTGCAGGCTTGGACTAAATCTCAGCAGAGGGTTGAGCCTTTCTCCTCGTTCTCCTAGAGGGATGGTGGGTAAGTGCCACTCAACAGTGACCTCAAGGCCTTTCTTCATTACCTTCTAGGGGATTGAATCATTTCATTGAAGGACTTTGCAGGCGAGAACACGCATCTGCAGTCACGTCCTATATTTACAGCTTTAGCATGGAAAGCCTCAGCACTCCAAGCCTGATGTGGCATGAAGCTGAATTATTAATGAGTGCTCTCTGCTAGAGGAGAAGCAACTGGAGAGAAGGAGCCTTTCTCATCAGTATTTCCCAGGTGATCAGGGATCTGGCTGTGTGATGTGAGGATCTGCTGATGCTCCAGTCGGGAGGGGAGCTGGGGAATGAGGTTACTGGGAGGTTTGCTGGAATCAGTGTTTGGCTCTGTCTGGTGCTGGTGTCTGTTTCCTCTCACCTCAGCATGTGTGACATGAGTGAGCCTTAAGCCAGGCACAAAACATTGCTCAAGGGCTGTCTGTCTTCCCCCAAGGAATGAGCAGCCCCACCTAGGCTGCCATGACAAGCAGGTACTTCAGCCCCTTCAACAGGAAGCAGTGCTGCCTTTTCTCCGGCAATCTTCCTCTTCCCTTGAATTTAGACCCCTCAGTGGTGATGCAGGTGAAGATTTGCTATGTGCTTGAGGAGTTCAGGGCGGAGTTTCTTATAATAAGCTACTCACTGAATAGGTCCAGTAAACACTTTGAAGAGCAAAAACTGGAGATTTTTTATGAAAAATAATTCAGTGTAGTGACTGATCTGCACCTTGAAATGTAGGGATAGTCAAAGCAACTCTTCTTTAGCCTAGGCCCACTCAGGATCTTTGTCTAGTTAAAAATAGACACCCTGAAGCAGGACTTAAATTCAGCCTGACTTGCCTCTGTGCTAAGGATGGAGCTCCCACTAGACCCCTGCTGGGCTACTGGAGACAACTTAATAAACGAGAAACATAATGAGGCTTGCATTAAGCAACTATATAGATAAAATAAGGAATTAAAGACATAATTCATAGTGTAATTGCTACAAATCTCTGGCATGGCAAAAACAGTGCATCTTGCTCAGCACACTTCTTCCAGTAACTTTCTTTTTCAGTAAGTAATCTGAATTTCCTAAAACCAACATTATTCCTATGCTGATAGACCCAGCAACCAACCATTCAGAAAAATCTCTTCAAATTAATAACTGACAACAGACCTGCCTCTCTTGTGTGTTCTTGACCATAAAAGGATGTCTTTAAAATACAAGTAATTTGGAAAGGAGAATACAGTATGGTCAGCTTGTTCTTAAATAAAAACCTGTTTCTTTCAAATCAAAGCCAGGCAGTGCCTGCCAGTTCTCTAACACGCTGCATGTTAGAGCATGAAATGTGACACTTCCATTGAAATATTACTGAAAGGAAGGTTTTGCAGTTAGTAAATAATACCTCCTTTGGAGAATTGTGGGCTGGCTGCTCCTGTTCTTGCTGTACCAGAGGGATTGACTGAAATACCTCATTCTTTGTAGCAGCATGCTGGCTCTAGATGCTGAGTGAATATAAGGAGTTGGTGATTGAGGGCCCCTCTGAGGGATGCCACAGCAGCCCAGCGCTCCTCTCTAAACACAAGGAGCTGTTTCAGCAGTGCAAGATGACACTCTTCCCCTGCCCCTGGAAAGATATTTGCATTGCAAAAACTACCTGAGCCTGACATTGTGAAATCGCTCCCCTGTGTTCCATGTACCATAAAAGAAGCCCAGCTGAACTGGGAAGGATGAGCCTCGCCCAAGCTACACGCAACAAACAGCTGCAGGAGCCAGAGCTGGGGAGAAGGAAATGTGTGGGAAAGCCATCTGGTGAAGGCACTCAGAAACAGTGTGAAAGTCTTTTTTCATTCACTTCCTGACAAAGTAGTAATATGTTGCCTCATTATAGGAAGACAACTGCTTGTTATTATTATTTGCATTACTAACTCCTAGAAGCCCAACGGTGGGGACAGGACTCTTGCTGTGGTACCTGCTGTGGGCACATGTAAGAGGAGACCTTTCCCTATACACACTCCCCCATAAAAGGACAGAAAGCATAGGATTATGGTTTTTGTGTTTTTTCTTTTTTCTTTTTCTTTTTTTATCCTAGTGGGGAACTGAAACAGATGGGAGAGACTGAAGGAGCTGGAAACAGAACATGTAATAATTCCCAAGCCTTGACTTTCTCAACAGAACTGTTCTTTGACTCCTGTATTTTATCTCTGAGCAGTTCCGGTGAGTGGTTTGTACCCTGGCACACCGCTCATGAGGAGCTCTACAGTTCTCCATAAACTCTGCATTTAGCTTGGTGTGGACACACTGCTGGGAGTTCCTGCATCCTTTGCTGTGCTGAGGCAGGGGGAGGGAAAACAAAGCAATGTGCAGAAGGGATTTTAATCATCACATAGCAAATTAAAAAATACTGTGGAGGTATTGCTCTTTGGCATTTCAATCATGTCTTTCACTGTGTGCTCCCAGTCCAGCCAACCAAATTTTCCCCATGGTTTAATGCTGTTCTAATCTCAGGCAGTATCTTTGTTCTGCTAAAGCAGAGAACCAAAGGCTGTATTTCAAGAGGAGGCAAAGTTCCTTATAGCCTACTTACTATTATTAGATATTTAAAGTTCTCCTGTATCACCACCTCATTGTAAGACCTCAAACCATTTTAAGGACCTTATTTCAGCCTCTTGGCGACAGAGGAAAGAGGCTAATTTTTAGATACTGGAACAGACTGAAAATTCCTATCCTTGAGTTTTCCTTATCAGTCTTTGCTAGAACTGACAATGGATTTTTTTCAGTCCTATGCATTAATTGCAAGACAGAGCGTTCCAGGTCCCCTTGCTGTCCTTGTGTGGGTGTGTGTGCTTGGTTGGTTGGTATTTGTGCCAGGTTTAGACAAAGTGAGTATGTGCTTGCATTGGCTTTTCATCTCTGGGGAAGGCAGGGTTAAAAAAATGTCCTAAAGCCTAATTAGTTGGTGAAAGAATGGCAGCAGCAGCAGGAAGGAGGAGGGGCAGGATGAAGGAGATGGTGGCTACTGCCCTGCTTTAAAGGAAAAGAGGCTGAAGCCCAGGGAATCCAGAAGAAACAAGCAGGACCATGAGGGGTGGCAGCTCCTGAGGCTGACTGTCATTCCACACACAGAGCCTAGTGCCAGGGGAATACCTTCTCCAGAAGAGAGATGATCAACTGTTGTTAAATGGGGCCATGAGGTGTTAATTGCTAAAAACTGTAGAAATTCAAATTTAAAGAGCCAGTACTTACTGATGCCTTGAGGGGGGAGAATGATGCCTTGAGGTGGGGAGAATGATGCCTTGAGGTTTAGCTTTTTATTCTGTATTGCCTACTGTAAAACTCTGAAGTCTCTTACAGCCTGCTGCTGCCGCTCTCTCATGTTAAGATAGACATAACAAAGTCTCTAGGTTTGCTGTCCAAGGAAATCTAGGCCTTGCTGGGCCCAGAAATGTGTAAACCAACATCCTGGAGAAGGGAGACTGAGCTTAGAGAACTTACATCAGTAGCTGAAGTTTTAATTGGCGAATTTATGCTGATATGCAAATGGAGCAAACCTATAAAAGTGTGAAGAACTCATGACTCATTGTCCAGCTTGGGGTCCATTTTGGACGTAGCCTCTGGACTCCCCAGGGTGTACCTTTGAAGGCCTTTCAAATAAATACCCCCTTTATTCCCTTACTCCTGTCTAGGCTCTGTTTCCAGGTAGCCTCTCAGGCATCACTACTAGTGTAGAATGACTCTACCAGAGAGAAGCCTGTCTTTCTGTCCTGTGAGTGAAGCAGGATAGAGAGTGTTGGATGGGGCAGACTTGAGGCTCTGAATAAGGCTTTCATCACCTTATCCCAGACTTCTCATAACCCTCTGCTCCCAAACAACTCACAGTGACACAAAAGGCAGGTGCAAAATGCAGAACCAGGAACACAAGGAGGATACCAGCAACACCTTAAAGGTCACAGAAACTGTAACAGCACCTCTTTGTAGGACTTTCCCTCTCCCAGTGCTCAGTTCATGACCCCAGACAAGACTCCAGCCTATGGCAATACGGCTGTGGGCAAGCACATCCACACAGCTATTTGTCCCTTTTATTAATTGGAAGCCTAAGTAGTAACAGGAGCCAGAACTACGTGGATGCAGGGTTTAGGCAGTGCCATTGCCTCAGGGATTACATGTGTAACCTCTTCAAAATAACAGACCAGACACATGAGACTGCAAATGCACTATGGAGCAGCAAATATGGAATATTAAGCAGACAGGAATCAAGTGCTAATACAATGCTGGGATTTTAAAAAGCCTCAGCTAAAGTCCTGAGAATGACAACAGATTGTTCCCCACTCTCTTTCAATTTGCCCAGGTTTTCCTGACTGTGGGAAGACTGTTTACACCCCATTGCTATATTTGAGTTACTGGCAAGTTTTGGCCAGGTGACAGACTCAATGAGCACTGAATCGTGCCTCAGCAAACATGAGCTCTGTCTCTATCAGAGCTTATCTGCATTGGAGAAAAATTGTCCTCCAAGCTGGGAGCAGGGCTGGGCTGGAATGGGATGGGCAGCACCAATACTCAGCTTTTTTGAATGTGGCAGATCTGAAGTGGGTTAATGAAGACCACGTCTGGCACTAATAGGGAGTTAAGGGAACAAAACCCATGCTTGGACACCACATGCTGGTAGATGTAATGTGGTGGCCCCTCTGACAAGGCTTTGTGGAGTGGCTCTCTGAGCATCTGACTGTGAAAGGCTCCTGTAGCACAAGTGTCATGTGAGGATAATCCCATGTGGTTGAAAGCCCAAAACAAGCTGTCCAGTTTGCCTCTCCCTCCTTCTAGTCTGTTCTTCCAGTTTATGCTTATGCTGGGACCATAACAAATCTTACAATCCCCAGCCAAAGACAGAAATCATACATACACAGAAAATTATTGAGAGTCACCAGATCTGATTTGAGCCAAGCTCTTAGCCCTGGATAAGAAACCTGACACGACACAGGGCCTGTACAAGTGGAATCTCTCATTCATGGTGTATATGGAATATGCTCTGTCCAGAGAAAAGGTGAAAGATCTGTAGCTCACTTGGGACACACTCCTTTAAAAACATGGATAAATTTAGCAACATACCTGAGCTAAGGAAGATGAGGTCTTTTTGTATTTTTTTTTAAAGCCAGTTAAACGAATTGGACTAAGTGACTTCATTAATCCTTGACAAGAAAATCTACAGTGGAATGAGGGATGATTTCCTCAAGTGTCAGTAGTGTCATACCCAAGACTTGCTCTTTTCACCTCCAGAGGCACAGGACAACTGCATACACAGCTTGAGTGAAGACCTGTATATTTGGCCCACTTCAGAGTCTTCTGGTCCTAGTGTTGTGGTTGAGGTGTCCACCCTCCCACAGGCAAAATCCATGTGTCAGCCCCAGAGACTCATCTCTGACAGAATCTAGTCTGAGATTCTGAGATTACACAATGAGATGGGCCTCTTCAGCATGAATCTGTGTGTGTGTTTTTGTTCTACGCTATTTTGGGAATAAGCAACTGATAACAAGCAAATGCTTTTGTCTGCTGGAGTAACTGTGTTCTCAAGCATTAAAATTATGGTTTGTAGTAACTGTCCAGTGGGGAGGAAAAAAATCAAGGTTCTTAATTCCAGAAGACAGGTTATCTTCTGGGGGAAGGAGGCAGAAACTGTTAAGTCTTTTGCTCAGAAAGAAAATCATGCTGCAAGTATTCAGTCAATTAGGCTGATTTGTAGCAGCCTCACTATAAATCCTCTTTCATTCAGAGGCAAGTTAAGCTCTTTGATGAAACATGCCACTCCAAGGAATTTCAGTAGGTTCTCACACATGTAACCGTGGCAAAGTCATCTGTAGTGACACATCGTCTGAGAATTATATGGTATGTTCAATTCTACAACATTACAGCCAACGTATCTCAAAAAAGGGAGGCCTGCAAAAAGCCTTTCACCCCAGTGTTGTAGGTTAGCCTTTTTCTTGCATGCTACATTTGTTCAGCCTATTAGTAAATTAGAAACAGATTTTCTAAATCAGTTCTAGATACAAAAACAGTTGAGAGAGACACCTATGCAGTAAATGACCACTCAACCCAGAAACGCAACTGTTTTGCCAAAGAAATGCATCACCCCTTAGAAGTGTCAAATCAGTTTAAAGGCAGCATGTCTTATCGGGACACGTGTGTAACATGACCAGAGGCAGAACCGTTTTGTTTTCCTGGAAGTGGGAGCTTTCCCACTCCTTTGCCCCAGAGGTGGATGATAGCAGAGATGTGACCCTGTCCCGTGCCCAGCTGTGCCACCCAGCTGACTCACCCTGCTGAGCTGGTCCAGGAGTCTTTGGTTCTGCTCGGAGAGTTCCTGGACAGCGCGCGTCTTCTCCCGGTCGGCTTCGCGCAGGTGAACCTGCTGCTTCTCCAGCTCGTCCTGCAGCTGCTTCACGTCACTCTCCAGTTCAGACACCCTTCCTTCCCACTCTCCTTCCTTGTTCTCAAATCGCCGCCGCAATTCGTGTTTCTCTTGTTCCAGGTGCTAAATGATGGGGAAGAGGAGGTTAGGAAGGGAGGGAAAAAACATGAATGTCTCCTTTTCCTCATCTAGGCTGGGGCTACAACCTTGTGCAGGAAAGAGAATGGTGCTAGAGCGTGACAATGCCATCGAGATGGCAATTCCACATCAGGGCAGGTCACTGGCACTAAAGCCATTTTCCATTTCCAGCAGTTGGCCTGTCCTTGGCCACTGGAGTTCAGCACATTGAATTTTTACTGAAATAAGTGCCAAAAGAATAAAGTAGGCTGCATGTCAATAGGTGGAATATATAGGTCAGACAGAGCAATTGATTTAGCAGAGCCCAGCTTAACTCCAAAGCAATATTTCAGTGGTCAGTGGCATAATTATTTTTAAAATGCCTTTATAGTCAAAATACACAAACTATACTCTTACTGTTGGTGAGGAATGTAGATGAGGCATCCTTGTTGTCATACGGGTCTCATGAACAACAGCTGAATCATCTATCCATTTGCTCCTTCTATTCCTGACCTAATTAGTCGTCTGAGAGTTTGATAGTGCACAGTAACTCCATTGTTTGATGCAGTCTGCTCTGGAATGGCAGTGGACGCAATGAACTGGTTGCTACAGACGTTATGTATGTGCATGTTCTGGGTTCAGGTTTCTTAGAAACCACTCTCAGTTCTGGAGACTCTGCTCTGCTTTGGATTGGCTGGAAAATGAGGGACAGCACAAATCTGGTGAAACTTTTGCATGTTTTACAGGCTCCGTTAAATGAGGACTTGACTGAAACAGAGCTGCAAATCAGGTCAAAGCAGATTTATGTTGTGCCCATTTGGAAGAATCCCTGCTCCAAAACTCTGAGCCTGAATTTCCCCTGGTGACTGAAGCCACACATTTACTTTCAGAACAGTCATGGACTGGGGACATGGGCGCGTCCCAGGATTAGCAGGGAAACCTGAAAAGCGGGAGTCCTCTCCTTGTTGGTTGTCCTCTGATCCCCAGAATAATCTCTTGCTACTCTCTATCAGATTCCCCAGTCTTTTAGGAATGTGTCTTAGAAAAGAACAGAAACCCACTGGGTCGAACACTGGTAGCACTTGCCTATTTCTCCCAGGTGAATTGTTCCCCGGTGAACAATTCCCATGACACTTCTGATAGGAGGGAAAAATAAACCTGCTAGGCAGAAAAGAAAATTGCACTGCATTTATGTGAAGTGGCTTTTTACTGCTTGTTAGAAACACAGGCTGTGAGGGGGCTGTTTCCCCTGGGTGCCTATTGCTGATGACACGCAGCCTCCCTGGCAGGGTCCCTGTCACCTTCCTGAGCAGGTCTGAATGTCAAAACCCTCCAGTTCCTCTCCAGCCCTCTGGTCTGTGTATTGCTATTCTTCCACCTTTTTTGCTCTTCCATGCAGATGCCATGTTTTCTCTTTCTTCACCTGATCCCCAAATCCTTTCATATGCTCCTTCCAGCTCAGTGTAGCAGCACGCTGCTTGTGCCCTTCCAAATCTTTCTGCAAATTCCAGACTTTCATGAAAAACTCTTAAATATGAAGGAAGGTTGATTAAAAACGGTGGCCCATACCAGGGGATTTCCCCATGTTTCAGACAGTAAAAGAGTGAGCATCCTTGCAAATGAGAGTTAAGGAGTAATATAAATATTTTAATGCAATAGGTAGGAATGAGATCCCAGCACCTGGCCCATGACAACCATTGCAAAGAAATCTTGTTTGTAGTCCAAGTGTGGCCGGAGCAGCCACAATTTCACTTTTAGTGGCACACTGAAAATTCTGTCTTTTATAGCTCTGCTACTTTCACTGCTAGGCAACGTTTAGAAAGATCCAGGGCCTTCTCTAAATGGAAAATGGAACTTCAGCCTGCTGAGGAGCAGCACTGCAGCTGAAGTGCCCCAGACACCCAATTGTGATTAAAATGCCACTGATAAGCTTTGTCAATCATTTAAAAAGCACTTTAGTCCTTCGCTGCAAAATAAAATCTCAACTACACACAGCCCAAATAAATGGCCATCACAAAGGCTGGAGTTAGGGGGAGGTGAAGAATATCAAGTTTATTCTGTTGTGACAGAGAAACCAGAACAGAGCAGTGGGACACAGAGAGGCTGTTGCAAAGAGGAGAATAACCCAAATGAGATGTGTTAACTGGTCCCTCCTGCCTCTGCCAGCAGCTGTCTCCCCTGGCCTGCCCTCACCCCAGCACCTGCAGGGCTGTAGATCTGGAGAGGGGATTTCTGCACATAGTGCTGATAGGGCAAACTGCTGTCCTCAGTAGGGGAGTTTCTTGTTTCCTGTGTCTCTGCATTCACGAGCTGCTCATTGATTTTTACACAGAACTGCTTTCTAGAAGATGTTTCCTTCTGAAAACAGCTTCTCTTCAACTTAACTGAGCTGGGCTGGTCCTCATCTAAAGAGATGAAAGCAAGGGGGAGTTTCCCAGCTGATGTAGAGCCTTCACACCGTAAAACGCTTGGACACAGCAGGCTCCTCTGTATCACAGGAACAGCAGTATTAACTGTTTTAATCCCTTACAGAGGATAAAACTGTCTAGGATCACATAGCTGAATTTATTCCAGAACTTCAATTTCATGATTAGAAATGGATTTAAATTCAGGCTGTGAAGTGAAAGGTTTGCCAGAGTAGGTGCAAGGCAGGAATGCTGTACCTCAGCAATGAACCCACAAAACCAGAACATATTTAATCTTGAGGCAGAGCACCCAAGGAGCAGACCAGTACCTTGGCTGTTGTGAAATGGAGAGGCTTCCCTGAGCTCTTGTAACTAATTCTGAACTGTGAGCTGGGAGAAAATATCTCCTTCTAAGTGCTACTTAAACATCATTATATCAGGTTGTCACCAAGGATCTCATTTGACACTTTGCTTCTTGTCACTGTCAGAAAGTTCTCAGCATAGGGAAGGAGGGAACAGCTGTGTGTCCTTCCTCGCTGCTCCTCTGAAATCAAAAAGCTTATTGTGAAATTTTATTCACTTCAGTGGCAACAGGACGAGGCCAAGATTTAATCTGCAGAGGCTGGGATTATCAAGCTTGTGGTTTTTAGAAGAATAATGTTGAAATTTGATTTTTCGTGTGAAGCAGCACTGGGTTAAATTTGCCAAACCCAGTGGAAAAAATTTGACCCTTAAGTAGATAACACTAACTCCTATCAGATGGATAGCCTGGAAAAGAGCAATCTGTTATTCCACTGGGAAGTTAGGGTGATAGAAATGGGATGAAAATACATAAACAGTTGGTTGTGTTTACAATCTCTTCATTTACCTTCTGAATGGGCCTGTGAGACCAGAGGTAAACATCCATGGGATGTTATTTAAAGTGCTATAAAGTCATAGTTTGTTCCCTCTCCTTTTCACCTCTACCTTTTGCAAACAGTGAATGGTATTTGAGGCTCCTGAACTCCCTAAGAGGCAGCTCAGTGCGTTTTTCCTTTAACGGTAGGAAAGGTTCTACTCCAATTCCTAAAGAAAACCATGTCAGCACAATGCCACACATGCCTGTTCTTGCTTAAAGATCAACCTGGAAACATTCATTCTGGCAAATTTTAATACTCTGGGAAATTCTAATCTGATAAACAGAGCCACTAAGCAAGACTCTGAGCAAATGTCACCTTCACTATTTTTCTATTAGAATAGCAAAGGCAGAGAGATTCCCCTGCAAAGAGGAAGGGATCAGCTAGGGTAAAGTGACAAGTTTAATAAGAGAGAGGAATTTTTGTCAGGAGAACAAAGGGCATACAGTAATTTCACAAGTCCTCTTGAACTTGAGAAATGTTAAGTCCATCAGAAAGGAATACAGGAATATGCAGGACTGTAGAGAAAGGACTGGTCTAGGGCTGTGACTTGAAATGTGAATGTTAATCCAGCACTGTTCAAACTCTCTCCAGAAAGGTGAGAGAGGCTCATCTCAGCTTTCTAAGCAGTATTACTTACTGGAAGAAATACAATTTCAAGAGTACCTCTGAGGAAGAGTGAATAATAGTGGCTCTCTCGCAATTGTGCAAGAGAGTTGTTCCAAAAAAAGCTGCCTGCTCAAGTCTTTTTCTTTGTAATAGCTCTATTTTATCTTAAAAAATCACTAAATAGCTCAATCCACCGAGTTCCTGACAAACGGCTCTCTCCAGATACCTGTAGGCATTTTTCAGAGCAAACAGCTAACAGCGATGTATCATTAGGGCTTATCTCCTGCCATGCATAAAGCCTTAGCTGCAACAGCTTAAGCATAAGGGTCACATATGCTCTGTAGCTTAGTTACCTGCTGGGCAAATTTAACTTCCGAGGTATATCTGTGACGAGATGAGCCGCACACATCTCTCCCAGGTGGTCCTGGGGCAGAGCAGCCCCCAGGAGCCTCCGGAGCGCGGTGCTGCAGCCCGGCCCCGGCCCCACATGGCGGCTCTCGGCCGGGGGGAGCGGGGGAGAACGGCAGCTTTGCCTCCCCCAGGCCTCACAGGCATTGCTCAAACCCTTTCTTTCTCGTCACGGCCATAGCGAGTCCCGTGGGCTGCCCGGCAGGGCCTGCGCCCGCCGCCCGCCCCCGGCGCTCGCCGGGGAAGGGGCCGCGTTGCGCGGGGAGAATCCGCGGGCCGAAACCGGGGCCGGGCGGGCGGAGCGCGGCGGGGCCTCACCTCCAGCTTGTCGGTGAGCTCCTTGTGCATCCTCTCGTACTGCCGGCTCATGTCCTGGTTGCGCTCCAGCAGCGCCTTGCCCAGCCGCGCCGCCAGCACCAGGTCCTTCTCCTTCTGCCGGATCAGCGAGAGCAGCTCGGGGTCGCGGGCGGCGGCGGCGGGCGGCGGCTCCGGCGGCTCCCCGGCGGCGGCCAGCAGCGCCA